>LPNX010180836.1:88037-114028 GCA_001517045.1 Pseudotsuga menziesii | reverse complement strand
TAGCCTAACCACATGCAATGTGGATTTTGTTGTAGAGGTATTTTGTTGTTGTTCTTCTATTCCTAGATCGAATCTAATCTAAAGAGTTGAATATATGTAGTTAATTTTCTCTATAATTCAAGGCATTGTATTCAGTAATTGTTAATATAAATGCAATACTCGTTACTTAAGACTACTTTTCTATATCAATTTTTATGTGCAAGCAAATATGGTTTTGGAAAGCAAACAAAACAATACAACAATATGATTCAATCTAATGCAATATTTCATTTCAAAACAATAGCCCCACACCCCTCTTCATACTCTTCCTTATATGTCCCTTATTTTTCCATTCCACGATGAAACAAAATACATAAAACTATTAGCTCCACTGATTTCAATTAGAGCAGCCATGGAATCCATGGTGTGAAAAGAGAGAAAAATTGTAGCAAGCTCAGAATTGATATTAATAGAGGGAACAACCATGATAAGCAAAAATCCCCAATTAATCCAAAGCAAAAGAAATAGTCATTGGAAAGGAAACTTCAATAGTTCAACAATCTTAGTAAGAGGATGCCTAATAGCATAAACTAGTGCCCCAATGTATCCAAACCCAAAATACAAGAACAACATGTGCATAATTTAAACAAAATGATTATGTTCGAATATTTTATTTGAACTCATTATTACTATTATCAACAAAATTACAAACCTTCCTTTAAGGATAATCCACAACTACAAAATTTCACATAAATATTTCTTGCTCCCAGGTAAGATAGTCTTCCTAGTGGTTACCGATTTATGCTAGGTTCGAATTGTGAGGATTCTATGTCACTCACTAAGAGGATATCTCTAGCTACTATATATCGACATGTTTAAGTTTATTAGATCTCATCAATTTAAAAAAAAAATTAATATTTCAATAATATTTCCCCATATGTGGAAATATTACATAGAAGGAAAGAGAGGAAATATATGTTCAATGATGTAGATGACAACAAATAAAGATACAAGTAGACCAAGAAGAAGTAGAAAAAATCTACAAAGTAAGGCCAAAACAAAGTATGTAGTCCAAATATCCCTTGACATGCCCCAAAAAAGACACATAAAATACACTTTCGGGATCTTCAAGGAACTATAACTGAAATTTTTTGATATTATCCTCTGACAATAGAGATCCATCCTCCCAAAATTCAGAGAATATAAAGCCTTCCTCCACCTGTAACACTTTTTTGGAAAGGGAATTCGCCAACTGGTTTTGCTTTCTATAAACAAGAGAAAAATATATATCCTTGAAATTACTAATCAACAACCTTATATTTTTCATCCTAGTCAAAAGATGAATAATGTTGACGTTGTTATCATTTGAATCCCAATCAATTAAGAGTTTTAAATCAACATATATCCAAATTCCATCTAATTTAAGGTGATTGGAGAACAAGAGAATCATCCATAACATTAATAATTCACCCTTAGAATTCGATCCTGAACTGCAACACATCCAAATTTTGTACATATTTGTTTGATCTAACCAAAGAGAAATTCTAACACCACAAGAGGAGGAATCTTGTTGTGAGGAACCATCAAAGAAACCTATTATTTATCACTTCTTTGACCAATTCCATTGTCTATTCCTCTTCAAAAAGTCACTTAGGGGTGCTGAAATCTAGGAGTAACCCTCTACAAATTGATGATAATAGTTTTCCAAGCCCATGAAACTTCTCACCTCATGCACGACATTCTATTCTTACTATCATTTGATCATCCTCACCTGCTTGGGGTCCATGTGGATGTTGCATTGGCCTAAGCGTCGTTCCTCTGCTTTCTCAAACACAGGAACTTGGATTTCTTCAAAAATAATTGATTCTCCCATAGTGCCTTGAATACTTGTGCTAAGTTCTCCTTGTGCTCCTTCAGGCTTCGCTAGAAACCACAACGTCATCCAGGTAAACCACCATGAACTTGTCCAATAAATATTTGAACACTTCATTCATCAAAGTGAAAAACAAAATTCGGTACATTACACAACACAAACAACATGACCAAGAACTCAAAACTTCAAAACTCCCATACCTAGTCACAAAACTTGTCTTTACCTCGTCCCCTTATGTTATACTCACTTGGTAGTACCCTTGTCGAAGATATAACTTTAAAAACACCTTCTATTTGGATAGATTGTTGAAGCGGTCTATGGGCAATGACAAGGGGTACTGCTTCTTCATTGTTTGGTTGTTCAATTCCCTGTAGTCCAAGCAAAGGCTGAGTTCTAAATTGTACTTATTTGTTTAAAAGAGGAATGATACATTGTAAGGATATTGTGAAGGTCGAATGAAGGTCGGCTCCAACAACTGAGACAACTCCCTCTTCAACTCTTCCAACTATGGCATGGACAAATGATATGGAGCATTTGTTAGCGTATTTTACCTTGGTTCAATCTCTATATGGTGATCTAGGACACGAATCAGTGAGAGATATTTTGACAAACTCTTAGGCATGTGATTTACAAACTCCTCTAGCATGCCAACAACTCATGTTTACACAAGCATTTCCAATCCCCGTTCTCAACTTCCCTTCAATAATTCGATGTAGAGTTGTGAGCCCTCCTTTTGAGCGTCTTTCTTAAACTTTAGTGTGGAGGTCAATTTCACTCTTCCATTGGGATGCGTTGCTATTCTGCGCACAACACACATATTTTCTCTACTGAAAATCACCAACTACTCCTTGAATGACATGAGGATTTCCTTCACCCTCCTTAGGAAGTCTTGGTCAAGGTCAACCTCAAAGTCATCTAGCTTCATCACTATGACATTGGCTCAACCTTTCCACTAACACAAGTTGCACATGAACATTGGATGTAATCCATGTCATGGATGTTGCCTTAGAGTTTACTGCCTTTATCGAATCCTCACACAGTTCTTCCCTAAGTCCAAGATCTTGTCACATGCCCCAATTTGCAAAATAATTTTATGTTATTGAGGAACATTATGTTATATTTTATGTTAAAGTTTGTAATTAATGACCAAGTGGGGTTAAGGATAATTTAATGTATTGCAGAATATTTTATTAATAAATAAATAAAAAGATGAGACAACAGCTTAGGGAAGCTATTAACTGAGTGTTTACTGGTCACTTGGTGGAGGAGACTGGGTTGAGAGGATATTGACAAGTGGCAACATCCTCAAACTACTTCTAGCTGTTGCAGGTGGCAACTTCCCTATATTTGTGGTCAAGATTCCCAAAGAAAGTGGAACAGGAGCAGGTGGCTAATTAAGTAAAAACTGACCCAAAATACCTAGGCATGCTAATAAAACTTCCCATTGAAGACAGTCGAGGCTGCTCATTCTAAACTGGTGATCATTCTGAGTGAATGAAGTGCACATGAGAAATTCGATGGACGGGACGAGCTAAAGTGAGTTTGAGGGGATAAGTACTAAAGATTGAACTTGTGTAGCTATTCTAAGCTGAATTTCTTATTGTTGTAAGCAGGACGGAGTTATTGCTGAATACTCCATAGACTTGCAAAGGATCTCAAGATTTCATCTCTCACCCAGTACTCTACCAGGAGGACCAGAAGACAGGCTCGGGGGTCCTGAGAAATTGCAGACAAGCTTTTCTCTAGGAGTTGGTTGGGAGGAACAACCTCCTTAAGCTGTTGTCACCTCATATATTTAACATGTTCTACTTGTTTAGGTTTAGTATATCAAGATTAGTATATTGTTATTTTATTATTGTTAATGAAAAAAAAAGAACATTTGTTTTTACTGAGACAGTTAATAATTTAGTAGATTATGATTAAACAATAGATATATTGCTAAGTTAAATGATAGATAGGAAAATTACCAAGCTGTATTTTTCCACGCCTTTTACAAGGAAGTACTCTAGTACAACAGGTGTGCTTAGTTTAGATAAGTGGATTTCATTAACTTTGAATTGCAGATGTAAATAATTACTTCTACAGTTTTATGTATTTTATTTACAGAAATATAGTTGTACTTGTATTGTCTACTAAAAGTACCTGCCATATCTATTACAGGTAAGAATAAATTTAAATAATAAGCACCAGTATGTATAATATTTATAAAATTAAAACTAGTAATAACACCTAATATAAATACAATAAATAAATTTAAATAAATAAGTATACAAACAGTAAAATATTTACTTAGGGTTTAACCTAGTACATAATATTATTTAGGTTATTTAACTACCTATTTAGTCTTACATTTAAACTAGGTTTATTGTAAACAAAGGTATTAATACTGCAAACCCCTAGAAACATCTAGGGTTTGCAAGAGATAAGTATTATCACTCTAGGAAACAAAATTTACATTTATGTTATAATACAAAAACCTAGCAGAGCTTTCCCAGATTTAACTATAGCAATAAATAATTTTACTAAAAGCAAAAAAAAAAAATACAGAGCTTTAGATTATTCAAATATAATCTTTAATGAGAAACATAATATCTTATTTATCTAGTAATGATGTACAAAGTAAATAACAAAATTTTTCCATAAACCATTTACACCTAAATTAAAATAATGTTGTAAACAACACTAAGCTGAAACGAATTTGAATAAGTATAGTGGCCTGTGGCCTTTTATATTAACTGTCGAGGATTTAAAGCCTGACCAAAATGACTTCTTCAAGTTTAAACAAAAGTCGTAAAACCAAAAATATTACAACTATAAATTACAGCAGTGCAAACCCTTCATCTGTTTAGAGAAATGTTAAAAGTACGGGCATTTTCTTTTCTGTAAAAACCAAGTTACATATTCAAGAAATCACCTAGTGGTTGGACAATATAGTCACGGCTTAAAGCTGAATATTAAAATTTAATATCATTTTCATCTTTCCAGGCCGTGAAGGCTCAAATAAAAACCATGAAGTTGTAGCTGCAAAAGTCTTAACATTTCCATACAACAACCTCTAGGGATTTAAAAATTTCATAAAACAAAAGAACATTAACATAACTATTAACCTTGGACAAGCCATCTATCATCACAGCAGTGCTTCTATTTCCTCCCACCATAATTTATGTGTAGGAAAAACCCTCAGATGTCATCGGAGCTTACCAGGAGAACGCGTTGTTGAAGACCGAGTGTAGTTTAAACATCCAACTTCAAATCCAAGTATGGAGAAACCTGCACATCATAACATTGTTAGTTATTTTCTTAAAAACGTAATGAAAACTCTGTAATTTAATAAACTGTAAGCAATTTCAGGCTTTTACCTGGTAAATCTTGTAGTGGTGACATGATGGAAACCACTCGAGCCTAGCTCGATGGCACCTTGGACAAAGTAAGCCTAGGAACTGTGTATGCACTGAGTGCAGCAAAAACCCTAAGCCATGAATTGAAGGGGATAAAAACCACAAGCAAGGAGAAAACCAGTAAGAGGAGATGCAACTCTTCACCCTAGAAATTCTATCCACTATGCACAATAAACAAACCCACACAGTCACCCAAGTTGGCGATGAAACCGGACCCAAAGTTCAAGTGCCTCTTCAACAGTCAATGGGCCTCTACACCAAAGTATACTATCACCCTACACAAGTTCACAGAGGGATGGAGGATGGGTGTTTATCTCTTTGGAGGTTAACATAGAACCATGGCGGCCACGAGCTCCTAGCTCGGCCACTCCTCAACCAAATGAAACCCTTATAACACGAAGATAGGGTTTGGACATATTTTATGTAAGTCAACAAAAACCTAGTGGCTTAATCACTTACCACATGTCCCCAATGATTTCACAATCGTGGGTTTTGAAACTTTAGTCAATTACATTGTTTACCAATCTGCAAACAAATCATTGTAAAATAAAGTCAAAAACCATATCAATGATATGCTTTCATTATCAATAATGTTATTATGCTTGGTTGTGTCGATACCTAGTTTTAAAACCATAGAACAAATAAAATGGTTGTTCTTTTTATTTGTTTTTGTCTACTAGAAAAGTTAGGATAATCACTTTCTAACTATGTTTGTAGATTATAAATAAAAGAACTATGCTTATAATAGTAAAACATTATTGGAAGAAGTAATCTACTCATCCCTAGAAGTGATTCACATAGATCTAGGAGATGGAGAGTAATTTGTATAACTATAGCTCAAGCAATTACAAGATCTCCTATAATACATAAAATGCCAACAATACATTAAGGAATTTACAATTTGTAACAATTGTAATAGAAAGTGAAATTATGGCTAGGTGGATACTTTAGGGAACGAGGTAAAAAGACACAATTAAAAAGATTACTAAAGTAGAGCTTTAAAGTTTGAGGAAGAACTCAATTAGATATAAATGAAACCTTGGACCAAATTCTGCACACAATGCGTTGTTGAGAAATACAAGTATGTGCAACCTATCTACCTTTTTATAATAGTCTCAATTGTAAACTAATGTTTGATTGCTGAGAAAGGCAGTTTAAGAGTCAAAGTAGATAATCTGTCTTTCAAGAAAACACCTAATTATAGAAACCCTTGGGTAAGGGTAATTTTGTAATACTTTTAATAAGTATAAAGATATTATTGAAAAGAGGAGCTCACAGAAAACAAAGCTCTATAAACAAAAAAAACTAAGTAATAGTTCAACAACATAGAGTATTTTTTTTACGTTTACAAAATAAATCAATTGAATATGAATAGAACCAAAAATCCAATTGTTATACGACAAATTCGTAATTACAGGCAGATGCATGCGAAATGTTTCTCAATCTTTTCATTTAAAAAAATATAACAAATGATTGAAAAACTACATGATGAAGTAATTGGTTCATTTTGGTGGTAAACTGAACATGCTTAACCAATCCTTCCACAATTTTATTTTACCATCATTATGCAGTTCGATGACTTAGCAATGTCAACGTTACCTCTTACATGGTCAAGCTGCAAACAAACATTTTAAATTACTAGCATTTTATCTTATGCTAGTGGAGTATCTTTCTTGATTTGGAATTTTTAACAGGAACAAACTGCTTACCTATTAGAACCTGTAAAAGAACCATCATTTCCACTGTGTTAGCTGTAAGCTAAGTAAGCCCCAATCACACCTAAAAATTCCCCCTACTTGACAAAAGAAGACATTAACACACTTAGCATTAGTTAAGATGCATATTTCTTTTCTAACTTTCTGAAAAATACAACTGCTATGTTTAAACAGTACTAACACAACATTTTAAAATAAGCCAATAAGTTATACATAACTAAATAAAAGAAGTGCTCTTTGTTATTTTTAAAAACTGTTTAGATATCCGTTAACAGTTAATGGTTCATTGGCAATGACACTTGACATTTTATGTTACATGAAAAATTTAAAATTTTTACGAATTTTTGAGTTATTACATGTGGTATTAGAGCATAAGGTTCAGACACTAGGCCTGAATGTGGCTCAACTTGCATAAATGGAACAATAAATTTAAACAAGTATACTAATTTTACTTTCTTTTGAATGATACTTCCAGAGAATTTTTCTGAGTTAACTGTAGGTATGGAAAGATTGGAGGAATATGGGGATGAGGAGTCTCCCTACACTGAACGAAATAATATTCAAAGAGAACCTATACAAGAAGAAATAACTAATAATTCTTCTGAACTACTACAAACAGTTAAGGAATTAAAGACATAAATGGAAACAGTCAAAAAGGAAAATGTAAGAATTCTGAGAGCACAGGAGGAGCTAAATCAGATTTTGATGGAAAGATTTCATAATGAGGAAAAAGATAAACAAACTGAGTCTGAAGATATGTGTTACCAACATAAAGATAAAAAGACTAAACAGTTTAAAATCGAAAGTAGCCCATCTTCTGAAGTGTATGGTGATTCACATAAACAAAATTTTCAATGTACTAGTGATAGTAGTGAAGTTAATCATTATACTAGTAAGAGAAAATTTAAACCTTATGAGGAAATCTCTAGAGAATTCAAGAAAATCAAGCCACCAACCTTTAATGGGGAAATTGAGAAGGGAGAAGAGGCAGAATCCTGGCTGTCTGGGATGAAGAAATACTTTCAAATTTATAACTACTCTAATCAACTAAAATCCAGGATGGCTATTTATAATCTCATAGGGAAAGCATATATTTGGTGGCAGGACCCAAAAAGAGTAAAATGTATTAGGGAGAAAAAATTTAATTGGAATACATTTAAGAAATATTTCAAGAAGAAATTTTTGTCTGAACAGTACTATGAGGAGAGGGCTAAGGAATTTTACGAACTAAAACTGGGAACAATGAATATGAAAGAACTAAATAGTAAATTTCTAAGTCTGCTAAGGTATGTGCTGTGTATTGTGGACAAGAAACCTAAGGTACAACGGTTTCTCAGTTGTTTACCCTATCATATTGTTAGTGCCAGAAATTGTTCTCAGACTACTAAAGAACAAGCCAACACAATCTCAATAAATCAAATTAAGAAAAACATGTTTTTTAGAGTTTTGGTTCTGCAGTTTGTAAACAAGAGGGTAAAAAATCATAAGGCTAAGACAAAGACTAAATCATGCAATAATGAAATACTAAGATGTATCATATATGAAGCATAAACCAGAACAACATAAACACATTATTGAATTTCATCCATAGCTCACAAGCATTTCATGAGAAATAACATTAAATAGGAAATGAATTTATAAACTGAGTGATTAAACCAATCAGAAATGAAACCTGCATAAGATAAACAGGGCTTATAGTTTGCATATATAACATAATCAGTAATTCAAAATACATAAGAGTTTCTGAAACTGAGCTCTGAATAGTAGCTAACAGCCTCCCCTTGTACAAAAATTTGAACCCTCAGTCTTTCTTCAATCTTACTTTTATCTTAGTTACCCAAAAACAGTTACATAACTGAAAAAATGCTTTTTAGGTCATACTACCGAATTACTTAACAAAAATAGAGTCATACATATTAAACTAGCTTTTTACAAAGACTAACTAATAACCACTATCATCTAAATCATTTTACAAATCCTTAGCAACCTCTTCCAAAAGAGCCATCCCTTCCAATTCTTGAGTCTTATTTCTTGTTTTCTAATGGTCAGCTTCCAGGTCTTCAACTCTTTTTGAAAGCTCTAGATTTTGTTGTGTTAGGTCTTGAACAGTTTGCTTCAATTCTGCATACAGAATTTGTGTCTGTCTTTTCCTTTTTAAATATTCCTTAGAGACAACAATTAACTCTTGATAATGGCTACTGACCTCCTCTAAATCCTCTCTTAATCTTCTATTAGCAGCTACTAACCCCTCATTTGTTTAATGCAGGTATTCTATCTGATATTTATATTGTTTAATACTTCTCTGCAAATTTTCATTCTCTGAATCAATACACTTTCCTTCTGAAACTGGATGCATTCCTTCTGGCATCCAAGGGATCTTCAATTTCTTAAAGTTCTCTTCATCTTCCTCTTGCTGCTTTGTCATAGCTATAGGATCCCTTGGAGATTCATTAACTTCAAAACTGCATTGGGCCGATGGTTCTGCAATCTTTTCTTTCTTTACACAAAAAATTGTTATGACTGAATGCTGCTTCATTGAATGATCTTGATGATGGTCTAAGACTACTTTCCTTCGAACTTCTTTTAACATTTTTGAAATTTTAGTCTCAGTGAAAGCTAACTTATCCTCTGAAATAACCTGTTTCTTACCCTTCATCTCCTTTACATTTAAATCTTCATTCTCTTCTAACTCTTCTTGGGATGAAGAGTCTTCTATCAGTATAATTTTCTTCTGAGCTAACTTAGGGTTTAGCAAATTTTTCATATTCAATCTTAATTTATTCTTGGGTCTGTTCTTAGGCCTCCAACCTACCCCAATCTCCCCCAACATGCTCAAAGTTTTTCCTTGATGTTTGATAGATGCTAGCTGAACTAACTTTCTTTTGATTCCTCGTGGAATTACCCCTTCTTCAGATGGTTCCTATAAATCTTGTTCAATGTCAGCCCTATCTTCATCAAACAATGGACTTTCCTTATCTTTTGAATGTACTCTCATATGGACTTGTTCCTGTTCTATTAAACTTTCATCTACTCCCTGGTTTACTTCTTCATGAAGGTTATCTTCTACATGCTCCAAATCCTGCATTTGACCCTTTGATATTTCATCTTCCTCAACTTTACTCTACTGTTCATTTTCAACATTTTCATCCCTTTGGGTCACAGAATTTCCTTGCACACTATCTTCTTATATCTCGACTATGACCTTTTTCTTCAATTTCTTGACTAAATTATGTCCTTTGTTCAGCTTCCTTTTCTTTGATTGGTCTTCTTTCTCAGATTGAAACCCAAACCAGAATAGAAACTAGTCCCAGGTTTTTTCCTTCTTTTGGAGCACAGTACTTATGATTAGCTTTATTAGACCATGATGAAATATGGACTGTTTAGTATGGTCTTGATGCTCTTTTACTCTGTTGGACATCTTTTGTAGACTCTTTAGGAAAAAGAAAGAAAGGTTCATCTTTTCTTCATGGTTTAGATGCTGCAAAAACCTGAAATGATACTTAAATACAAATGTATATCTTCCTTCACAAGTTACATAACTTTGCAGAATTTTAATTGGTTCTCTCCACTCTGGTTTGAACTTCTGTATATGCACTCCTTTACCCCAGCCTACAACTGTAACACCCCGGTTTTGACCCCGTTTGCATGATGTATATAATGTAATTAATCGTGGTGAGGAGCTAAAGGAAAAAGCCCCACCATTGATTTGGTTGTGTATGTTTCGGCAACAGGGATAGTTGCCGATGGTATATCGTGCTATTTGGCACATCATAGTTTGGCATCATGTAAACACGCACACCAATTAAAATAAACCACAACCAGCTACGGCAATGCAACGTGAAAGATGAAAAGGGCATGATTCGAAAGGATAAGGGGGGGGGATGTCAACCTGGGTCTTTGGGGGGAAAAGCCTTGTGTCATCTTCCCTTGTCTCATCCAACTTCTTTAATGTTTTGTTGAGTTAGTTGAGGGCAGTTATTGCTTGAGGAAACGTGGGCATGGGGAGGCGTCAGTTTGGCAGGTTGCTGTCAGTTCAGATAGTACACATGCCCAGAGGCAGAACCATCATTTCTCTCATGTCTGGTCTCCACTCTTCCCACGACTCCAACCTTCACGATGGGGGTCTATTCATCCTCCCATTGGTATGCTCATCCGCGCACATAGGCAGGTCTGTTCGCTCTCACACAGGGATCCTCACGCAGAGAGGGAGACGTTCTATTTTTCTCCTCACGCACAGGATATTCTGTGTTGGTTTTTCCTCATGCAGGGAGCGAGTGAGATCGTGGCTGCCATTCAGGAATTTTGGGTGCAAGAGCCATTCACGCTCGGGGCTGTGTGCCTATGTGTTTCACACCAATTTCGGTGGTATGTATATGTCTCCTTATCAATTGTGGCCGTGCATACTGTCCACTATGGTCTGCGGTTGTGTTTTCCCTTCAGTCCATGCCGAGAGTCTGGTTTCTCTCCACTGTCGGACTGTGTAATTTTTTCGCTATTTCGTTGTGAGACCAGGGCTATTGTTTCCCCACGTTGGTCGACTATGCTGCCTTACATCTTGGGGGCTTGCATGCGTGCTTTCCCTGTCCATGCTGAGAATTGGTCCTTTTCATTCCCATGTGGGATTTGCTTTGTCTTCAGCGATTGCATTGAGGAGCTGCATGCTGTTTATTATCCATTGTGGACTGTGGTTTGTTGCCATCATTCATTGTGGGGTTGTGGTTGTTGATGCACCCTGGTTTTGGGTTGCTGTTGAGTTGTTTTGGTCACGCTAGGGTCAAGAACAACTCTGAGTTGTCTTGGGGCTTGAGCTGTGTTCATCGTGTGGTTGGGATTGTCAACCGGTCATCCTTGCCTTCTTCACAGGGTTGTGCAGGGATTGTGTTGCTGCGATATGCAGTGGTTGGTCTTCATACTGTGTGAGTGGGATTAGAGGCTGTGCATGCATGAGAAGACTGGTGTTGAGGCCACCAGCTTGGCATTTAGCCGATCCTAGCTCCTTGATGACCTGGTGAATCCCAACTGTGTTGGTTTGCTGCTTTGTAAACCTTGGCTATGTGTAAACCTACATTGACCCTTATTCCTTAAGGAATCATGCCCATCTCGGGGGTGGCAGTGTTGCTGAGAGACTGATGAGCATGCTGGCCTATGGTTGGGTGGAACGTTGCAGGGACGTAGCTGGTTGCGGAGCAAGTTCTTCATCAAAAGATAAGTACTGCTGACTATCTCATCTCTGCAATTTAATCTACTGTTTCATGAATTATGATGGACATGTTCAATGCTGGAATGTATATGTTTGCTTCTGCTGTATGTTGATGAATTATGAATCCTTGAATGATGGATTATGCATCTTAGCACATTCCTGTTATGCATTATGATCAAGCTCTTAATTTCAACATTTATTCTTGTTCTTGGTTATGGCACTGTTTTCATGTCTGTTCATGATCATGGGGCTGTTTATCCGTTTGTTTTGGTGTTCGTCGCATCCTCTTCGCCGGTAGGAGGGCCGGGGACGTGATAGGGTGGTATCAGAGCTCATGTTGCAGCATGGGCCTGAGTGGACCACCAGGATGCAGTGACAATGGCAGGACTTGTTTCTTCCCATCAGAGATCAGAGGTTGCTGACTGGAAAACTTCCAAAAATTGTCTAAGTGTCCGAACAGTTGGAAGACTTAGCAGAATTGACTTCCGATGTAGCGGAAGAGTTAGCGGAATTGAATTCCGACGTAGCGGAAGAGATTAGGCAAAAGCGTGCCCGACGAAGAGCAGTTGGAAGGAAAATCACCTAAGTGTTCGAAGTTCGTCGGAAGAATTTAGTTGATCGAACACCCGCTGTTGCGGATGGAGAAACGACTAGGCATCCGATGAGAAACTCCTCTGACCACCGACGCCATGAAGAAAGTTCAAAATTTTCCTAAGTACAGAAATCGTCGACCATCAGAAGTAGAAAGTGGTTCGAATGCTCGTCGTTGCGTAAGCCAAAGGCACTAGACTTCCGATGTGAAAATCCCACTGATGCCAATCGGGTCATGCCATAGCAGATTGGGACGCCGACCGGAAGAAAATAAAGGATCGTGTTCCGCCGTTGCGGCTGCGGAAGGGACTATTTCGCCGATAGAAAGAAAGGATGGAGCTGATCAAGTGGCGAAGAGGGAAAAATTTGAAAATTTTTCTAAGTGTAGAAATCATCGGCCATCCGAAGAAGAAAGTCGTTCGTGCGCCCGCCGTTGCGGAAGTCTAGAGCACTAGACTTCCGATGTGGAAAGACTGCCGACGCTGATTAGGGTGTGCCACAGTAGATTTGGTCGCCGATCGAGAGAAGATCGAGGATGTTGGGTCGTCGTTGCGGCTGTCTGAAGGACTATCCTTCCGAAGGATAGAAGGTTTGATCGTCGACACGATAGTGTTTCCGATTACCAATGAACAACGGAAGAAAAGAATAAAAGTTTCGGAGGAAATTAGTGGAAGTCGGAGCCGCCGTTTCAGTAGAGATCTTCCAAAGATCGCCGAAACGTCGGAAGAGGATAGTTGTTTGAGCATCCGATGTGGTGATAAGAAGAAGAAGAAGAAAATTTTTCTAAGTGTAGAAAACGTCGAAAAAATTTATAAGATCAGACTGCCGGAGTGTCGGAAGCCTAGAGAACTAGCCGTCCGACGGGTTAGAGGATCCAATTTCTGATGAACAGCGGAGAAGCTAGTGGTTTGGGGATCGGAAACGGCGGAAGATGTTAGCTGTTTGGGGATCCGAAACGTCAGATTTATAGAGGAAATGAGATCCGATTCTGCACAAGGAAATTTTGAGATTTCCAAGCGGGATTTATCAGCAGATTTCGGCCGTTTTTCAGCAGGATTTCTCAGCTATTTTCCAGTGGTTTACAGGTGGCTGAAGTTGGCACCCAAATCCAAAATACAGTGGTGTGTAAAATGCCGAGATTTGGGGAAAGTATTCATTTTTAGAAGTGGTGTGGTTTTCACACCCGAAGTCGGAATGAAGCATGTGGATAGGTGTTGGAAAGCTTATCCAGTAGGGAACAAGGAAAAGTCACCAGAATCTGAGCATGGAGCAGCAAAGTACTAATGATGGCCGCTGCTATCAAATGGACAAATCTGGACAATTGCATGCCAAAGGTAGCAAGGACTATGAAGGCTAACCAGCTGTTGTGTGGAAGAATAGTTCCATGCAAGGATGAAAGACTTGAAAAGGGAAATTTCCTTAAAACCCTATCTTGTTGATTATAACTACATTTCCTAAGTTTTATGCTTGAAATGTATAAGGACATGTTTTGGTATGAACCAATAATAATAATCGTCACTTTGATGTTGGCATTAGTGGAAAAACCAACGATGACATGGACCCGGATGAATATGTTGGGGATGCTGATGAATGTGACCAGCAACCCTATCAAGAAAGGGATAAGGCAACAAGTCCATAACAAAAGTTGGTGAGCAAGTTTGCAATCCTCTGCAAGATACCACCCAAATTGGAAATGCCAAGGGTGTAAGTAGAACCCATGTAGGTAAGAGTTTGATTATGACAAATTCCATGAATTGGTAAAGGTAAGAGACCTCCTACCATGTGGATATGCATTAAAAAAGATTTTATAAATCTTGTAGTTATGCATTGAATGTATGCATATGAAGGATGTGAGTGACTGATTGCATAAGGAAAGGTGCAAATGTTGTGATGCATTGCATGAATGCATTGAGATGAGAGCATGTGATATTATGAATAACTAATGGCTGAAATGGTGAATTGATGACAATTCAGGAACCATTTCAAAGGTTGTTATGAATGCAGGATAGTCATGATCAATTGGCTGCCAGAAATGCTCTATGGAAGAGCAAGGTGGTACAAATGATACGCTTGTGAAGTAAGGAGTATCTAAACATTTCATTTAATTGCATGAATGATGTGACTATACCTTGGAAATGATAGTATGCTGATGATTGCGTGAAGCAAATGAGTTTTGGCATACATTGATGTGACTAACAGCTAGAAGTATTTGAATTTTATAAATTCTGAAAATGCTTCAGTGATGGTTGTAGCAATGAAAAGGTTATATGCATAAAGACTTACCAAGTGTTGGCTGATTGAAGCTCATGTTTCAGGTAGATTACTTCGAGCATGGAGTGAGAGGCAAGACCCTAACCAATGCCAGAATATACCATGTATGAGAAAAGTCTCATGGTTGTAAAAATAGTTGGTATGCATAATAGGTTGTTAAATTCAAATTGTGAATTTCGGATTTAAGAAATTGCTGACAACTACTAGTCACTATTGGTTTGCATAAGATTGTGTTTGGTTGATTGAAGCTCAGGTTTCAGGTAGATTATTTCGAGCATGGCAGTGAGAGGTAAGACCCTGACCAATGGCAGAATATACCATGTGAAAGAGCCAAACTTTGTGAGAATAGTCCGCATGCATAATGGGTTATTAAATTTGAATTGTGAATTTCGGATTTAAGAAATTGCTAACGACTACTAATCACTGTTGGCTTGTATAATATTATGTTAGGAGGATGCATGGTAAGTGGGTATTCATGTTGTGTTAGTAAGCATAAAATTATAATGGGCATAGTAGTGCTGCTTACAAGAGACCCACAATTAAGCAAATCAATTTCTGTAGTAAACAGAGTTGCAAATTCCTATTGAATTTGATTACTAATGTCATTGTTTCGTTATGGAACAATCAATTTGGATTGTATTATCAGATAATGATTGAATGTTTGGATATTTGATGAATGTGTCAGGGATACACACTGGAGGAAGATCATGTGTGATGGCCTGCAGAAGCCAAACTTCATGGGAAGGTTTTCCCTTGGAAATGGGTTTCGGGAAAAACGCCATTGGACATTTTGAAAATGTCTCATCTGCACTGCATGTTTGGTAGTAACATGAGTCACGATGGTATAAATTATGTCGCTAAGACATGTGTGAATATGAAATATAAAAAGGAGTTGGGATGGAAAACTGAGGGACTGTTAACTTAGGGAAGGAGCCCCCATTCCTCCTTAACAAAGGCATACTGCGACGGAAAATGGATAAGTGTTCTGTGACCCTTGCTAAGAATGCGCATGTCAAATTATTAAAATTCCATATACATAACATGTTTTGATTTAATATCCATTATGACCGATTGCTTGAGTATGAATAGGGCCTACATGGCACACACCGGGAAAGGGTGCACACTTTTCCGATGTTGAGTCATGAAAGGGTTTTCAATATTGATTACACCCTAGGGGGTGGACGCACTCCTGGTGTCTCAATACTTGATAGCGAATGATGAGAAATGTGATTGCAGTTTTAGAGCAATAACGCTGATGACTTTGCTTGTGTTGCTTGTGTTGACACACTAAATAGATGCAGTTGGGTGTTGCACCCTAAGGGTAAAAGGTAAAAGGTAAAAGGTAAATGGTTGTTGTGAGGGGTTGCGGAGTAAGGGTTATTGTTGATATAAGTGTGTGCTGGTATAAGTGTATGTTGGGCTGAGATATGCCTGAGGATCCATAGTAGATCCTAGACCTGGAAATGGTCATGGTAAAGTTCCAAGCCCAGTTGACATGAGGGTGTACTGGCTGGATATTAATTATTTGATGTTGTGGGGTAGCCTGCGTGCTAACCTAACATCTAAGTCCATAGGCGATCCCAAGGCTGCAAAGCGAAGCAGGATCCTGTGGACGAGTGAGGAAATGCACAATACAGATAAGTATTGGATTATTTTTCTTAGGAATATGCATGTGTATATGATTTGGTTATGATGTTTTAAGCTCCTATTCTAGAGATAAAACTGATGAGAATAAACTAAACATGTGAATCTATTCAATGTTTGGATATAGGTATCACTGGGAGGACTATGAGAGCATCCTAGGGGTGCATGTGGACATGTGACTGTCCTGGAAAGCTCAGATTGAGCGGCAATGAAAAAGGTGATAGTGAGACCGTGAGGTTCCTAGCAGTTGAGACAAACCATGTGGAGAGACTCCATGGTTTAGAGGTCTAGAATGGACCGGAGACACTAAGTGTCATGACCAAGAGGGATTGGTCCGGCATTCACAGTAAAGTGAAAGAGGCTGAGAGCATGAAAAGCCACCGCAGTGGTGTGGGTTCCAGGATGGAACAAAACAAAGAGGGGAAACACCCTTGCTACTCTCTCTTTCCTTTTAATTATATATACATATATATTTATGCAATGTGAAAACAAAGGATTGTTGAATGCATGTATGACTGAAAATGGAATGTGTGTTTTTGTTGAAGGTAAATTGTGAATGTTGGAATGGTTAATTCCCTGCCCAAGAATGGACATGAATGAGCTCGTGTGCTTGTTGGGAAGGAATGAAAAATATGAAATCTCCTTGATGAGGCTTGGACTGTCATGCCAATTGGGTAATTAACTGACTGATTTTAATGTCTATATTATGCTTGGTCTGATAGAATTTCAATGTTGCATTTCACAGGTGAGAAAAGTGGAACCTGGTGGTGCACATTGAACATGGCAGCAGATCAAAAGTTGTTGGACTTAGCTGGAAGTCTCCTTCAAATGATTGCCAAGACCCAAGAAAATATTGGGGATATGCTCAAGATACAAAGAAGGCAGAATGAAATGAACCACCAGATTTTGCAAGACTCTATCGGTTTGTAAAGGGAGGTGAAAATCCTTCTGGGAGCAATCGGCAACGGAAAGGAAGGTGGATCAGCGATGGGACATTCGTCCAAGCGACCTGTTGGGAAACGGTCCAGGCATGAAGGCTCAGAGGAAATTGAGCAGGTAAAGATGAAGCAGCCAGTGAAATGCTGGGAATGCGGAGGACATCATTTATGCCGAGACTGCCCAATGAGGGAACATGATGAGGGCAATAGACGCAAATTTCCTAGACTTCGGGATAAGCTGAAAGCTGAGAACTAGCGGGAGAATTTCGTGGAAGCCGAGGGGCTTGGTCCTGAATGTTCAAAGTAAATAACTGAACGTGGGACAGATCTGCAAAATTTTGAAATTTTGATGTGCAACTATATATTTAATGTACATGTATTCTTATGTAATGGAACAACGAGGACGGTGTTATTCCAAGGGGGAGGGGAATGTAACACCCCGGTTTTGACCCCATTTGCATGATGTATATAATGTAATTAATCGTGGTGAGGAGCTAAAGTCAAAAGCCCCACCATCGATTTGGTTGTGTATGTTTCGGCAACGGGGATAGTTGCCGATAGTATATCGTGCTATTTGGCACATCATATTTTGGCATCATGTAAACACACACACCAATTAAAATAAACCACAACCAGCTACGAAAATGCAACGTGAAAGATGAAAAGGGCATGATTCCAAAGGATAAGGGGGGGGGATGTCAACCTGGGTCTTTGGGGGGAAAAGCCTTGTGTCATCTTCCCTTGTCTCTTCCAACTTCTTTAATGTTTTGTTGAGTTAGTTGAGGGCAATTATTGCTTGAGGAAACGTGGGCATGGGGAGGCGTCAGTTTGGCAGGTTGCTGTCAGTTCAGACAGTACACATGCCCAGCAGCAGAACCATCGTTTCTCTCATGCCTAGTCTCCACTCTTCCCACGACTCCAACCTTCACGATGGGGGTCTATTCGTCCTCCCGTTGGTATGTTCATCCGCGTGCATAGGCAGGTTTGTTTGCTCTCACGCAGGGATCCTCACGTAGAGAGGGAGACGTTCTGTTTTTCTCCTCACGCACAGGAGATTCTGCGTTGGTTTTTCCTCACGCAGGGAGTAGGTGAGATCGTGGCTGCCGCTCAGGAATTTCGGGTGCAAGAGCCATTCATGCTCGGGGCTGTGTGCCTGTGTGTTTCACACCAGTTTCGGTGGTATGTATACGTCTCCTTATCGATTGTGGCTGTGCATACTGTCCACTATGGTCTGCGGTTGTGTTTTCCCTTCAGTCCATGCCGAGAGTTTGGTTTCTCTCCACTGTCGGACTGTGTAATTTTTCCGCTATTTCGTTTTGAGACCAGGGTTTTTGTTTCCCCACGTTGGTCGACTGTGCTGCCTTACGTCTTGGGGGATTACATGTGTGCTTTCCCTGTCCAGGCTGAGAATTGGACCTTTTCATTCCCATGTGGGATTTGCTTTGTCTTCAGCGATTGCATTGAGGAGCTGCGTGCTGTTTATTATCCATTGTGGACTGTGGTTTGTTGCCATCATTCATTGTGGGGTTGTGGTTGTTGATGCACCCTGGTTTTGGGTTGCTGTTGAGTTGTTTTGGCCACGCTAGGGCCAAGAACAACTCTGAGCTGTCTTGTGGCTTGAGCTGTGTTCATCGTGTGGTTGGGATTGTCAACCGGTCATCCTTGCCTTCTTCACAGGGCTGTGCAGGGATTGTGTTGCTGCGGTATGCAGTGGTTGGTCTTCGGACTGTGTGAGTGGGATTAGAGGTTGTGCATGCATGAGAAGAATGGTGTTGAGACCACCAGCTTGGCATTTAGCTGATCCTAACTCCTTGATGACCTGGTGAATCCCAACTGTGTTGGTTTGCTGCTTTGTAAACCTTAGCTATGTGTAAGCCTACATTGACCCTTATTCCTTAAGGAATCATTCCCAGCTCGGGGGTGGCAGTGTTGCTGAGAGACTAATGAGCACATTGGCCTATGGTTGGGTGGAACGTTGCAGCGACGTAGCCGGTTGCGGAGCAAGTTCTTCATCAGAAGATAAGTACTGCTGTCTATCTCATCTCTACAATTTAATCTACTGTTTCATTAATTATGATGGACATGTTCAATGCTGGAATGTATATGTTTGCTTCCACTGTATGTTGATGAATTATGAATCCTTAAATGATGGATTATGCATCTTAGCATATTCCTGTTATGCATTATGATCAAGCTCTTAATTTCAACATTTATTCTTGTTCCTGGTTATGACACTGTTTTCATGTCTGTTCATGATCATGGGGCTGTTTGTCCGTTTGTTTTGGTGTTCGTCGCGTCCTCTTCGCCGGTTGGAGGGTCGGGGACATGACAACAGAAACATTTGGAAGCAAGTAATTATGTGAATCAAAGGTAAAAGGTACCTTCTTGAACCAATATCCACCTTCATCAAGGATCCCTGTAGCCTCTGCTATTAGTTCTCTAGTTAGCTCAATCTTTAGGGTGTCAAAAGTAACTATATCATTATCCAATCCCTGAGCAAAATTATATGAAAATTTGTGTGATGTCCATCAATCTTCTCAAAATAGTTTAACCATCCTGCTTCTGAAAATAACCTTGCACAGTCAGGGAAAGCTTGAACCCAGAACATATCTGAGGGTTCAGCTCTGTTTGTTTTCCCACTCCTCTTCTTTCTGGATAATTGAACTTAAAAAATGCTTCCTTCAGTAAAGAACTTAACTCTTATTCGAATATTTGCAATTTTAACAGTCAATCATATGTTGAGAAAACTAAACCCTTGAGCTGAATTTTACTTCTCAAACTAATAAGTATTTTGACACTATTGATAGAGAAAATTTGACATTGTGCAAAAATTGAGTTTACACACTAGCATTCTTAGTTAATCTCCATAACTAATCTTCTGTCAGTGTGAACCCGAATACATGGAATATGATAGTAATTCGCTTCATACATGTCTAAATAATGGATTCAGTTGCTAGAAATCTGCTTTCCTATCTTCCCATGTGTCAAATTTCATTCTTAAGTCTTTCTCTGACTGCCACGATAGTGTTAAACAATTACCCTGCAAAGCCCTAAATTGCCGACCTTCTTCAATATTCAATCACAAATTGCCAGGTCTTGCCACGACTTCTATGGTCTTCATGCATTCAAGAAATGCGTAGCTAATGGAGAATTTTCCTCATCATGCATAATCATTATGGTTTCACTACTCTATATCTCATAACTTCCAAACAACCACAACTCACCCAAATGATTCCTTTCCTTATCTCATAACACTTGTCACAATGATTATTGTGGTTGAAAAAACGTATCAAACTCATCGACAGGTGTGAAAGACTTCTCCTATGCATGAGTTTTGAAAATTTCGAGCCAAAATCATGATTTTTCAAATTGCACGATTTTCTTGTAGCGCGTTTGTTTACCTTTTTTGAGCTTGCGCTACAAGAATATATGTTTTAATAATTTTCAAAACAAAACTCACAGCAAAGGGTTAAACTTTGGTTAAATGGATTTAAATAAAACCTTATGATATTTTTTAGAACCTTTAAGTCATATATACATTCTACAAGCCCCTAAAAACCATAAATTTCACTAAGTAAAACCAAAATTGGAAGAAACCTATTAAATCAACTATAAGTATAAGCATAAAATCAAAGAAAAATTTAAAGGAAACTAAAGTCAAAAATTAAAAATGAAAGAAAGACCATGCTTTAAAAACAAGCAATGCTTTAAAATGAGAAACAAAAACAGGCTATAACATCTGGCTCCTACTGTGGGATGAAGTCCACCCTGTGAGGCTTCAAGAACCTGTAGATCAGTGCCTTCTGTGCTGTAACTGGAACTGCCTGCTACTTTGCAAAATTTCCATTGGGCCATGGAGTCTTTATTCTAATCTTCACACCGGTATATACAATGAAGATCCAATCTCTTTCCTCAAAAACTGTAAAAATGTTTGAGGAAACGTCCTTTAACTAGATTAGACAATTCCTCACCATCCAAAGTCTGTAACACAAAAGTACTATTCAACAGAATATTTGATACTATGAAAGGACCAAACCATAGATTATCAAACTTGCCATGCTTTCCTTTCTGCTCCTTTCTAGTATCCCATCTCAAAATCATATCTCCATTAAAAAAGGTGTTCTCTTTGATCTTTCTATCAAACCTTTCTTTGATCTTTGTTCTGTACAGCTGAGTTTTTTCTTCTACTGATTCACACTCCTGCTGTATTTATATCAGTGCATAAATTCTTCTTTGAATGTCACTGGGTTCTTCTTGACTATCTTCAAGAAATTTCATCACTAGAATACCAAGTTGAACAGGAAACACTACATCAGTACCATATACCAGTTAAAAAGGAGAAGTTTTAATTGCCTTTTTAATTGTTATCCTGTCGACCCACAATGCATATTATTAAGATTGGGTCCCATGATCATTTATTCTACTTCAACAAATTCTTGATACTTTGAATAATGCTCTTATTCGTTTACTCAGCTAACCCATTTCCCTGAGGATAATAAGGTGTTGAGTTTTTCAAAACAATCCCATTCTTCTCACAAAATGCCACCATAGCCTTGGACTTAAAATATTGAGCATTATCAGTCAATAACTTCTTGGGACATCCAAATCTGCTAAGAATATTTTCCTGAATAAAATCTATGATTACCTTGTCCATTGCATTTCTTGTGGGGATAGCTTCTACCCATTTAGTGAAGAAATATGTAGCCGTCAAAATCCATTTATGCTTCCCTATAGAAGAAGGATTTATCTCCACTATGAAGTCCAAACCCCACTGCTGAAAAGGAGCGTTCACTGCAATAGACTTCAATTGTAAAGACACCAACTTTTGCTTGCCAGTAAACTTTTGACATGGGATACAAGCTCTTACCCGCTGATATACATCGGAGAATAAAGAAGGCCAATAGTATCTGGCTCTCAAGATTTTATAAGCTGTTTCCTTCCAATACTTATGTCCCCCACAAGCACCTTCATGTGATTCAGAGATTACCTCTTCAATTTCTATGACAGGTACTAGATTTTCTACCCATGAAGAATATCGAAGGGGAACAATAATCTTAGCATCTAACAATTTTTTTACCTCCTTTTCTATAATGGGGAATAAAGCAGGATTGATTCTCCTTAATTTCTGTCTGAAAGGTTTAACATTTGGTTTCAAAGGCACTTTATGCTATATAATACTAGTATCATACGTCTATGGAAATTGAACCCAGGTGTTAGAGCAATTGCACTCACAACAATTGCCAATTACTCATGCAAATTACTCACAAAGGAGACTGAATAATGGAGCAGAACACTAATTTGTATTGAATAAGTGTACAATAGCCAACCCTGTGAAGTCATAGGCTGCCACAATAAATAATTACATGAGAGATTCGAATGCATAAGGATGCCATTCAAATTTGGTCAAAAGCAGGCTTACTAAATCTAAGCAAATCTCCCATAGGTGCATAAAGCAGTTTCCAAAATTGTCTAGGAGCTCAAGAATTGGAGAAATCAATTAGGAAAGCTAATAGATGGTGGAAGGACAACTCATACATGATTTTCATAGGAGAAAAGAGTGGAGGATGATGAGGACAAAAAACAAGTTAACTTCACCTAGTCAAACTTTCCCAATTGCCTTAAAACTCAGGAAAAGCAGGCAATAAAGCAGAAAAAGCAGACATGCGCTAGGGAGGCCAGGAATAAAGTAGATTTTATTGCAAGAGGTTTCCCAAGTGCTCCATGACTCAAATTTAGAAATTTTGACCACTATGGATGTGTGGAGGACAACTTGCATAAGGTGGAATATGGAAACTAGGAAAATAAGACAAAAATTGGATTAATTAATGTCTAAGGTAGCTAACTATGGGTTGATTATTCTAACACCCCCCCTTAAGCCTGACTTATGAGTAAACTATCAGAAAATTATAGGGCCTAGCAACACGGCTTAGTCACCCTTTACATACTGCATGTCCATTTAACCAAGGAAAGAGGCAAAAACCCAGTGGGAAAAATCCTCCCTTAAACATGGACAGTAAAACAAAATTTGGAAATCTTGTCATCACTCATGCTTCACAGCATGATCAGCAATCCCCAGCAGTGATTTGAGATTGCTGAATGTCTTCTCACAAAAAAATTTGGTGAAGATATCTGCTACTTGTTCTGAAGATGAACAAAAGAGTAGGTGAATGGTGCCATCATGCACAAGCTGCCTGATGTAGTGCATATGGATCTCAATGTGTTTGGTTCTCTGCTTTTGAACTGGATCATTGCAGATTCGAATGGTACTCTGATTAACAGAGTAAATAGTAGTTGATTATTCTGATTCGAAGCCACACTCTCCAAGTAACCCCTGCAACCACAAACATTGAGTTGCTGCATTTACAACTCCTTTGTACTCTGCTTCTGTAGATGAGAGTGCAATGGCACTCTATTTCTTGCTTGACCAGCTGATTGGCCCTTCTGCAAGCATGAACACATATCCTGATGTTGACTTTCGATCTGTGCTGTCACCTACCCAATCACTGTCAGTAAACTCAATCAAATCAAGATCAGATTTAGCTTTGTAGAAGATCCCATGAGCCCTTGTTCCCTGAACAAAGTTAAGGATCCTTTTGGCTTCTCTCCAATGGATCTCATGAGGCTGATCCATGTATCTCGAAGCCACACTTACTGCATAAGAAATATTAGGTCTATTATGTGTAAGATACAACAAACATCCAATCAATTTCCTATACAGTGTATTGTTTACCATAGGTGAAGAATCAACTTCTTCAAGCTTAACTCCTGAAAGGAAAGGAGTCTTGCTTGGCTTGCAATCCTTTATATTGAATTTGTTCAGCAAATCCAAGGCATACTTGGACTGATGTACTTTGATTCCTTCTTTGTTTTGAGCAATCTCGAGCCCCAAGAATTGGCTCAATAAGCCCAAATTTGTCATTGAGAAGGCATGGTTCATTGCATCCTTCAAGGAGGCAATTTCATCCTTTGAGCTTCCTGTAATGAGAAGGTCATAAACATACAAAAAAATGATCATTAATGAACCATGAATCAACTTCAAATAGACATTTGAATCTGACTTGCATCGAACAAAATTCAGTGATAGCAGAAAGATATCAATCTTGGCATACCAAGCCCTGGGGGCTTGCTTAAGCCAATACAATGAATTCTTTAGCCTGCACACAAGATATGGGTTAGTATCAAATCCTTGAGGCTGCTGCATGTAAATATCTTCAGTGAGATCTCCATTCAGTAAAGCACACTTCACATCCATGTGGTGTACCTCCCACTGCTTTGAAGCTGCAATGGCTAAGGCTAGCCTGATGGAGTCCATTTTTGCCACTAGTGCAAAGGTCTCATTCTAGTCTATGCCATGTACATGTGAGTAGCCCTTGGATACCAATCTGGCCTTGTACTTCAGAGGTGAACCATCAGCAGCAAATTTGGTTTTGTACACCCACTTACACTGAACTAGCTTCCTCCCTGGGGGAAGATCAACCAGCTCCCAAGTGTTGCTCTTCTGGAGTGAACTGAACTCTTCTTCCATGGTTGCTTGCCATATTGGATCATTTTTTGCATATTTATATGTCTATGGGTCTGATTCAACCATCAGATAGCATTTCTTTGCAAACATAGGATCTTTCATGCACAGAGCACTCTCAAATTGAGATCTAGTCCTTCTAGGATCATTAGGATTTCCAGCTAGTTCTCCAGCTGCATGAATGGTCTCGGCTGCCCATTTTGGTCTTGTAGGACTGTTAGGATATATAATTAAATCATCATTATCAGACATATCAGAATCAGAATGTTCAACTATCTCTTCACTTACATTCAGAGGTTCTGGTGGTGAAGAGGATTCTCCAACTTCCACTGCTGCTAGGGGCTCTTCTTGAAACTGAACACACCTTTCAATGAAGGATTTGTTTGTGCTCAAATTGATCAGCTTTTACCCTTTTGAATCTTCAGAGTACTTAACAAATAGACACTCTTGGATTTGGGGTTGCAAAGCCTTCCTCTTTTCTGTTGGAATTCTAGCCCAAGCCCTTGAGCCAAAAATCCTGAAATGGGTCACATCTAGCTTGTGCCCACTCCATGCTTCAAAAGGAGTCATACCATCAATATTTTTATGAGGCACCCTATTCTGGATATAGGCTGCAAAATTTATAGCTTCGGCCCAAAACTTTGGTGGCAAAGTCTTAGCCTCCATCATGCAGGTTGCCATCTCTTTCAGTGATCTGTTCTTCCTCTCAGCAACACCATTCTGCTGTGGTGTGTAAGGAATAGAATGCTGCATCTGAATACCTACATCTTCACAATATTTAATGAACTCATACTTGACATACTCACCACCATTGTCAGATCTGAGGACCTTGAGTTTCCTCCCAGACTGGTTTTCAACGAAAG
>LPNX010180836.1:0-87708 GCA_001517045.1 Pseudotsuga menziesii | reverse complement strand
TGAGATCTCTGTGATCTCAACTTCATCAGGGGAGAATATGACCTTCTTTGGAGACCTTGTGTGGGTCATCTGATACACTGATAAGAGGTTAGAGGCAAGAATTGGAACATACAATACATTGCTGAACTTACCATGGTCAAGATCAATCCTCCCTTTGCCCAAAATTTCAGTGAGAGAGTCATCTCCCAGTACAATTGGTGGACCTTTCAACATGTCAAGTGAGGTGAATGCCTCCTTTGTCGAAACCATATGTCTTGAAGCTCTAGAATCAATGATAAAACTAGGTGAGCTTGATGTGCCAGCAACCAATGCATGAACTCTCTCTCTATCTTCTAAATTTGATCCTCCTTCCCTCTTCTTTGAGATGTCTGGAAGGGAGATCCCATTCTTCTACAAGATTTGGGTCAGCATGTCTATTTGGTTCTTCATGCAGGAGCTTTCAGAATGATTTCCCTTACTGCAATATGCGCACTTGCTCATTTCTCCTTTGTTCTTCTTCTTCTGGGGGTTCTTCTTGGAACCTTGAGGCTCCTCTGGAGACTTGTTCTTTTCTCTCTTTTGCTCAGGTGGATTTTTCGCTTTCTTATTGATTTTTGAATCCACCCTTGAATCTCCAGCAACCAGAGCTTGGTATTTGGATGGTTTGATGGTGCCCATCATCACCAGTTTATCTTGTTCTTGTGTGAGAGATTCCATGAAATCTGCAAGGCTAGGCATTTTCCAGGCTCGAGCTGTCAACTTTGTGGCATAGAAGGTCGAAACAAACACTAAATAGTCAGGTCCAAGCTTCGAGAGTATGGCCAAGACCAGCTGATTATCCTTATTTTTTATCCTACATTGTTTTAGCTGCAAAACAAATGCTTTGAACTTGGAAAAATAGAGTTGCAGGGATTCAAAGCTATTGGGACTCAGGGAGATCAATTCATTTTCAATTTTATGTCCCCTCATCTCATCTGTCTTACCAAAAAGATCAACAAGCTTCTCCCATACTTTATTTGGTGATGTTAATCCATCAAGATGGAAAAGGAGGTCTCTGGATATGCTCAGACACAGGAGACCATGGGCCTCATCCCTCCTGTTGTGCCATTTAGTCTTCTCTGCAGATGCATTGGGTTCTGCTTATGTTGCCATGGTCACTCTGTAGAGGTATTTCGCTCTCAACAGTATCTCCATCTCTACTTTCCATTCAAATAAGTTAAATGGAGTCAAGATGATCTTCTGAGATTGATCCATAGCTTAGAAATTGTCCCTTTAGTCAGCAGAATGCTCTCAGTCAATGATGTTGTACCTGCAAAACAAATTGGAAGGAGAGAAATCAATATACAAAGGCTCTGATACCATGTGGAAATTGAACCCAGGTGTTAGAACAATTACACTCACAACAATTGCCAATTACACATGCAAATTACTCACAAAGGAGACTGAATAATGGAGCTGAACACTAATCTGTATTGAATAAGTGTACAATAGCCAACCCTGTGAAGTCATAGGCTGCCACAATAAATAATTACATGAGATATTTGAATGCATAAGGATTCCATTCGAATTTGGTCAAAAGCAGGCTTACTAAATCTAAGCAAATCCCCCATAGGTGCATAAAGCAGTTTCCAAAACTGTCTAGGAGCTCACGAATTGGAAAAATCAATTAGGAAAGGTAATAGATGGTGGAAGGACAACTCATACATTCTTTTCATAGGAGAAAATAGTGGAGGATGATGAGGACAAAAAACAAGTTAACTTCACCTAGTCAAACTTTCCCAATTGCCTTAAAACTCAGAAAAAGCAGGCAATAAAGCAGAAAAAGAAAACATGCGCTAGGGAGGCTAGGAATAAATTAGATTTGATTCCAAGAGGTTTCCCAAGCACTCCATGACTCAAATTTATCAAGTTTGACCACTATGGATGTGTGGAGGACAACTTGCATAAGGTGGAATATGGAAACTAGGCAAATAAGACAAAATTTGGATTAATTAATGTCTAAGGTAGCTAACTATGGGTTGATTATTCTAACAATGTCTTGAAATCCTCATATGACCAAGCAAAAATATCAACATACTCTTTTAATAACTTGATGTACTTGTTTCTTTGCTCTGTAGTGAGTGCCTTTGAGATCTTCACTATTCTGGGGTGCTCCTTAGTGCCAATATTACAATCAATTACATTTTCTTTTGAAGACTGCATAGCTGGTTTTAAAGGGGTATCATCCTTCGAAAAAATCCTCTCTAAAGGCACCAAACCCTTAGGAATAAAATTACTTTTCAGCTTAATAATTTTGTGACTTGCAATTTCATTTTTTGCAACACCCTCAATATATTTAGTTTCATCATCCTGTTCTTGGTCAATTAAGGAATTAGAGAACTCACCTGTCAGCTCTAAAAACCTTTTAATCTCAAAATCATCCTAAAAAACTCTCCATTGCTTTATATTATCAGGCACAGAAGGTCTGTACCTAACTTCAATAGGATACTTCAGCTGAGTTGTTTTAGGAATCCTAAAATTTGTGGCTGCTAGGGCAAGAGAATCAACAGTTTGGTTATGATCCATAGGAATATAAGAGATATTAAAAGCCACAAAGAAATTGTCTATCATATCCCATACTTTTTTCATGTACACTTTCAACAAATCTTGCTTTACTTGATAGTTATTCCTTACTTGTTGAACAACCAACTCGGAGTCGCCATACATAAATATTTGCTGAAAACCTAATTATTTTGTAGCTCTCAAACCTAACAACAGAGCTTCATACTCTACTATATTATTAGTGGTAATAAATTCTAACTTGTACATTAATCTTACCGCTTCACCACCAGGAGATATCAAGACAACTCTTGCTCCAACACCTTCTTTAGATGATGATCCATCAAAATACATTTGCCAAAGTTCATCCTCATGTTCCCTAGTGCATTTGACTGATTTTTCTTTTTCAACATGTAATATACCAGCAGCATCATTATCATCACTAAAGTGCAACATACAAGTACCCAAATCTTTTTCAACAAATTATAATGGATGATTTGTAGGATTCCTGTCATCAGTTACAATATAGGCAAATTGTAACTCTCTATACAACCTTATGTTCTCACCTCCAAAGACATGAATGGTTGCATATGTTAAGTCCATCTGTAGAGTTCCACCTACCTTCTTGGACCAAGATCTAGAAAGGAGCATTCCAAACTTAGGTGTGATATCCGCCACTACTACATCCATAATAACACTTTTCATTGGTAGCTAATCTAAGCTAACCACCATATCCTTTATCACTCCTAAACATTTTACAGCTCAAGAATCGAAAGCATACAAGTCATGATAAGGTTTTGTTATGCTCAACCCTAAAGCCTCAATGACTTCTTTTGGCATTAAATTATGAGATGCTCATGAATCCAAAAGGCAATTATTTTTCATCTACTCATGAATGGTTAATGTGATGTAAAAAGGTGGAGATGCACTTGCATCATTTTCAGTTTTCTCTGCCAAAGATGATCCAATAAAAATTTTGGGATTTTCCTCCTGTAAATTTACCGTGTCAGAGGGTACTTGACTGTTGCTGAACCAATCATTTTCAAAACTGAATTTTTGTAAGAAGGATTTTTTATCAACTCAGTGAAAGGCATGTCGATTTTAATTTTGCACAATTCATTTTCGAGATTAAAATTTTGCATATTCTTATTCACTTCTTCAACTTCAATAACCTTCTCTAGTTTATCCTGATTCTGTTTTTTTTCTAATACTAGATCAGACTGCTGTTTAGGAGGAGAAATTGCCTTCTTTTTAGGGTTTTGAACCACCTATTTTGGCCCTAATCTTAAATTTAGGGTTTTCTTTGGATCAGACTGATATATATCAGCAGTTACTTCAAGTTTTAAATCATTTTCTGTTTGAAAAACATCTGCATCATAATATTCAGAGTTTAAATAATCTTCCTCAGTCACAAAACCTTCAGTCAATTGTTCTCCAAAATAATTCATGTCTTGATCTAGATCCTCAAAAAACTCTTCTTCTTCTATTTATCCTCCATCAGTGACATTGTTTTGAAGTGGGGGTGGCACCTTTTGATCTTCAACTTCTCTCCTCCCTCGTTGTATGTCATTATTTCTTCTCTCTCTAGGAATGAAACGAGGTGCAAACTGTCTTCTAAACTAATTTGGATTATTAGGGTTTTTGTCCCCCTCTTAAATAGGCCTATTGGAATTTTTCTCTAATTCCAATTTGTTTAGTTTTGCTGTTAGGATTTTCACTAGTTTTTCCATCTCATCAATCTTACCATCTGCAGAGTGTGATGTTCAAACTACTGGAGATGCCTCTTTCTTACCCTTTATGTCATAAACTTATTGAGCTGAGTTTCCCTTCAGTCTATTAGAAGCAAGAATATTAGATTCCACTTCTAATGTTGTCTCTCGCATATTAAGTAAAGTAACAGGTCTTCTTTCTCTCAAGAGTAGGGAAAAATCATGGTCAAAAGCATTAGCATAAGTGAGTTTCGCAGAAGTTTCAGAAGGTTTAATCTCTGCAGGGATTCTACCATACATTTTATTGAACCTCTTAGAGAAATCAGCTATAGTTTCATCTTTCTTCCTTCTTAGGGCTCCGAACTCTGTAATGTAATATGTGTGATCCTTAGTATCACCCCATTGTCTCATGAAAAGATCCTGAAGCTCTTCTATTATAGTAATAGAGTTTGCGGGTAACTCTCGAAACCATCTTTTGACCTCTCCATCTAGACTCTCTACGAACATCCTCATCAACACATATCTTTCCTCGATATTCTAATTATTTGCATAGCTGAGAAATGCATCCCAATTCTCCTTAACTATTGTCTCACCTTGTCCATTAAACCTAGGTAATTACTTTTGGTATTTTCCACCAAGAAGAGCATTTAAGGGCTGAGGTAAAACTAGAGGTGCATATCTAACTGCTACCATTTGATTCATCATATCTAATGGTTGATTTTGGGCTGCCATCTTTAAATTGACTGGTTTAGATGAAGGAAAAACTTGACTAGGACTTGGCTGAAAAGGACTCTTACCAACTTTGAGGTGAAATAAAGGGGTTTTTCCACGAGATAATGTTTTTTCTTTCTTGAAAGACTGAGGATCGGTAAAAATCTGAAAATTACTAACAGGGATTGTAGGTTTCAACTAGGATGAATCTTGTTCCTCTTCCTTTGAGACAGAAAAGGGTGACAATAAGTCTATTTGTTCAGGGTTACATAAGACTAGAGATGACTGAGACCTTTTGATTTTCCTAGCTGTTTTTGGAATTTGCTCTAGGTCTAAGACACCCAGTTGTAAAGGTGAACTAGGTCTACTTCTTGTTCCAACTCCTTTAGTAGCCACTGTGAACTATTTGGTGAAATGTAGTCTTTAAAATTTGTTGGTTTAAGTCCACCTCTCAAAACCAAGTGAATGATGAGTAACCCATGGAAAGTATGCTTTCAGATTCATCCCCGACAATGAAGACAAAGATGTTAGTGCCTGAAATTGTTCTCAGACTACTAAAGAACAAGCCAACACAATATCAATAAATCAAATTAAGAAAAACAGGTTTTTTACGGCTTTGGTTGTGAAGTTTGTAAACAAGAGGGTAAAAGCTCATAAGGCTAAGACAAAGAGTAAATCATGAAATAATGAAATACTGAGATGTATCATATATGAAGCATAAACCAGAACAACATAAACACATTACTGAATTTCATTCACAACTCACAAGCATTTCATGAGAAATAACATTAAACAAGAAATGAATTTATAAACTGAGTGATTAAACCAATCAGAAATGAAACCAGCTGATAAGATAAACATGGCTTATAGTTTGCATAAATACCATAATCAGTAATTCAAAATACATAAGAGTTTCTGAAACTTAGCTGTAAATAGTAGCTAACAACCTCCCCTTGTATAAAAATTTGAACCCTCAGTCTTTCTTCAGTCTTAGTTTTATCTTAGTTACCCAAAAACAGTTACATAACTGAAAAAAACTGCTTTTTAGGTCATACTACCGAATTACTTAGCAAAAATAGAGTCATACATGTTAAACTAACTTTTTACAAAGACTAACTAATAACCACTATCATCTAAAGCATTTAACAAATCCTTAGCAGCCTCTACCAAAAGAAATATCCCTTCCAATGCTTGAGTCTTCTTTCTTGTTTTCTGATGGTCAGCTTCTAGGTCTTCGACTCTTTTTGAAAGCTCCTGATTTTGCTGTGTTAGGTCTTGAACAGTTTGCTGCAATTCTGCATACAGACTTTGTGTCTGTCTTTTCCTTTTTAAAGTTTCCTTAGAGACTGCAATTAACTCTTGATAATGGCTATTGACCTCCTCTAAATCCTCTCTTAATATTATGTTAGCAGCTACTAACCCCTCATTTGTTTCATGCAGGTATTCTATCTGATATTTATATTGTTTAATACTTCTTTGCAAATTGTCATTCTCTGAATCAATACACTTTCCTTCTGAAACTGGATGCATTCCTTCTGACATCTAAGGGATCTTCAATTTCTTAAAGATATCTTCATCTTACTCTTGTTGCTCTGTCATAGCTACAGGATCCCCTGGAGATTCATTAACTTCAAAACTGCATTGGGCTGATGGTTCCGCAATCTTTTCTTTCTCTGCACAAAAAATTGTTATGACTGAATGTTGCTTCATTAAATCATCTTGATGATGGTCTAAGACTAATTTCCTTCGAACTTATTTTAACATTTCTGAAATTTTAGTTTCAGTGAAAGCTGACTTATCCTCTGAAATAACATGTTTCTTACCCTTCATCTCCTCTACATTTAAATCTTCATTCTCTTCTAACTCTTCTTGGGATGAAGAGTCTTCTATCACTGTAATTTTCTTCTGAGCTAACTTAGGGTTTAGCAATTTTTTCATATTCAATCTTAATTTATTCTTGGGTTTGGTCTTAGGTTTCCAACCTGCCCCAATCTCCCCCAGCATGCTCAAAGTTTTTTCTTGATGTTTGATATATGCTAGCTGAACTACCTTTCTTTTAATTCCTCGTGGAATTACCCCTTCTTCAGACTGTTCCTGTAAATCTTGTTCAGTGTCAGCCCTATCTTCATAAAACAATGGACTTTCCTTATCTTCTGACTGTACTCTCATAGGGACTTGTTCCTGTTCTATCAAATTTTCATCTACTCCCTGGTTTACTTCTTCATGCTCCAAATCCTGCATTTGACCCTTTGATATTTCATCTTCCTCAACTTTATTCTGCTGTTCATTTTCAACATTTTCATCCCTTTGGGTCATAGACTTTCCTTGCACACTATCTTCTTCTATCTCTACTATGACCTTTTTCTTCAATTTCTTGACTAAATCATTGTCCTTTGTTCAGCTGCCTTTTCTTTGATTGGTCTTCTTTCTCAGATTGAAACCCATACCACAATAGAAAATAGTCCCAGGTTTTTTCCTTCTTTTGGAGCACAGTACTTATGATTAGATTTATTAGACCATGATGAAATATGGACTGTTTAGTATGGTCTTGATACTCTTTTACTCTGCTGGACATCTTTTGCAGACTCTTTAGGAAAAAGAAAGGAAGGTTCATCTTTGCTTCATGGTTTAGATGCTGCAAAAACTTGAAATGATACTTAAATACAAATGCATATCTTCCTTCACAAGTTACATAAATTTGTAGAATTTTAATTGGTTCTCTCCACTCTGGTTTGAACTTCTGTATATGCACTCCTTTACCCCAGTCTGCAACAACATTTGGAAGCAAGTAATTCTGTGAATCAAAGGTAAAAGGTACCTTCTTGAACCAATATTCACCTTCATCAGGGATCCCTGTAGCCTCTTCTATTAGTTCTTTGGTCAGCTCAATCTTTAAAGTGTCAAAAGTAACTATATCATTATCCAATCCCTGAGCAAACTTATATGAAACTTCTGTGTGATGTCCATCAATATTCTCAAAATAGTTTAACCATCCTGCTTCTGAAAATAACCTTGCACAGTCAGGGAAAGCTTGAACCCAAGACATATCTGAGGGTTCAACTCTGTTTGTTTTCTCACTCTTCATTCTGGATAATTGAACTTAAAAAATGCTTCCTTCAGTAAAGAATTTAACTCTTATTCGAATACTTGAAATTTTAACAGTCAATCATATGTTGAGAAAACTAAACCCTTGAGCTAAATTTTACCTCTCAAACTGATAAGTATTTTGAATCTATTGACAGAGAAAATTCGACATTGAGCAAAAATTGAGTTTATGCACTTGCATTCTTAGTTAATATACATAACTAATCTTCTGTCAGTGTGAACCCGAATACATGGAATATGATAGTAATTCGCTTCATACCTGTCTGAATAATGGATTCAGTTGCTAGAAATCTGCTTTCCTGTCTTCCCAGGTGTCCAATTTCATTCTTAAGTCTTTCTCTGACTACCATGATAGTGTTAAACAATTACCCTACAAATCCCTAAATTGTCGACCTTCTTCAATCTTCAATCACAAATTTACAGGTCTTGCCACGACTTCTATGGTCTTCATGCGTTCAGGAAATGCGTAGCTAATGGGGAATTTTCCTCATCGTGCATAATCATTATGCTTCCACTACTCTGTATCTCATAAATTCCAAACAACCGCAACTCACCCAAATGATTCCTTGCATGATCTCATAACACTTGTCACAATGATTACTGTGGCTGAAAACACGTATCAAACTCATCGATAGGTGTGAAATAATTCTCCTATATGCGACTTTTGAAAATTTCGAGCCAAAATCATGATTTTTCAGATAACATGATTTTCTTGTAGCACGCGTGTTTAGCTTTTTTGAGGTTGAGCAACAAGAATATCTGTTTTAATAATTTTCAAAATAAAACTCACAGCAAAGGGTTAAACTTTGGTTAAATGGCTTTAAATAAAACCTTATGATATTTTTTAGAACCTTTAAGTCATATATACATTCTACAAGCCCCTAGAAACCATCAATTTCATTAAGTAAAACCAAAATTGGAAGAAACCTATTAAATCAACTATAAGTATAAGCATAAAATCAAAGAAAAATTTAAAGGAAACTAAAGTCAAAACTTAAAAATGAAAGAAAGACCATGCTTTAAAAACATGCAAATGCTTTAAAATGAGAAACAAAAACAGGCTATAACACATATAAAACACAGAATTGAGTATGACAATCCGAAAACTTTAGAAGAAGCAATGAGAAAAGCGAATTTTTGTTATGAACATAATTGTAAAAGGAAAGTATAACCAACTGGAAGGCCAAAATAAATAATAACTTTGAACAGAAGAAGAAAAGTTTTGTACCTAACCGAAATTTTAAGAATAATAACACCATAAATTTTCCTAGTAAAAATTTCCAAGGAAACAAAAGTAATTCACAGACCATTCCAAATAGTCAAAGAAACAAAGAATCTATTAACAACCACAATAACTATACCAAGAATTTTGAACGAAAGGAACCAATAAAATGTTGGGAATGTAATGGTCCACATTATGCATCAGTTTGCCCCAAACGGAAAAAGACTGTTAGCAACATACACACGATATAGGAGGAGATGATTGTTGGTGATCTAGCGAGGACAATGCCCAGGATCAACGTAGCATTGGAGAACAGGAAAGCAGATTATCAAACTTCCATGGTGGAAGTGGAAGGTAAGCTAAATCAAATACCTATATCTATTTTAATCGATCTAAGATCTAGTTTAAGCTACATTTCTCCTAATCTAGTAGAAAAGTGTAAGCTATTAGTTGAAAAGTTTTCAAGGTCTTGGTTAGTCCAGCTAGCTACTAGTGCAAAGAGAAAATCAATTAGCTTTGTTAAGAGTTGTATAGTAACTATGGATCAGTTTGAAACCTCTGTTAAGCTTAATGTTTTACCTTTAGGTTAATATGATATGTTAATTGGTATGGATTGGCTAGAAAAACATAGGGTGGTCTTGAACTATTTTGATAAAACCTTTACTTGCATAAATAACAATGGAGAAATAGTAAATGTAAAAGGAGTCCCTAGGAAAACAACCATAAGACAGACTTCTTCTTTGCAGCTTAAGAGAGTTGTTCGGAAGGACTGCAAAGCCTTTGCCGTAATAATAATTAATGAAGAAAATACTAATAACAAAGATAAATTAAAACTGGAAGACATTCCGATCCTAAGAGAATATTCAGATTTATTTTCGGAAGAAATTTTGGGACTGCCTCCGAAACGGGAGTTAGACTTTACTGTTGAGCGAGTATCTGCTGCAGTGCCCAGCTCAAACACCCCTTATCGGATGAATATACAGGAATTAAATGAACTTAATTCATAGTTAAAAGAACTCATTGATAAGAATTACTTTAGACCCAGTGTGTCTCCCTGAGGAGCACCTGTTATTTTTTTTAAGAAGAATGATGGAACTCTACGACTATGTATAGATTACCGTCAACTAAATAAAATGACTATCAAGAATAGGTATCCGTTACCATGCATAGATGATCTGTTTGATCAACTACATGGAGCAATGATATTCTCAAAGATTGATTTACGATTTAGTTACCACCGGGTCCGAATCAAAGATGAAGACATCTTTAAAACAACTTTTAGGACCCGGTATGATCATTACGAGTTTATCGTTATGCCATTTGGGCTTAATAATGCCCCAATTTTTTTTATGTGTATGATGAATAATGTAATGCATAAATATCTGGATAAGTTTGTGGTTGTATTCATTGACGACATCTTAATTTACTCAAAGTCTGAAGAGGAACATAAAGAACACTTAAAAATTGTCTTACAAGAGTTACGAGAACATCAACTCTATGCAAAATTTAGTAAATGTGACTTCTTTAAGGATAAAATTCAGTATCTGGGTCATGTGGTGACTAAAGAAGGAATTTATGTCGGCCCTGAAAAGATAAAGGCAATCGAGGAATGACCAGTCCCAAAATAAGTAACTGACGTCCGATCATTCATGGGGATTACTGGCTATTATCGAAGATTTATCGAAGGGTTTTCAAGAATTGAAAATCCTATAACCTCTTAATAGAAGAAAGGGAAGAAATTCGAGTGGAGTTAGAAGTGTGAAGAAAATTTTAAAAATTCAAAAACGTTATTAACCACCGCACCAATTCTAAGAATTGTTGACCCTAATAAATATTTTATAGTATGTACTGACGGTTTAGGTGGAGTTTTAAATCAAGAAGGACACGTCATTGCTTATGAGTCTAGGAAGCTGAAGATTCATGAGAAAAATTTGTGACCTATGACTTAGAGTTAGCTGCTGTCATACATGCCTTAAAAATGTGGTGTAATTATTTAATCGGAAAGAAGTTTATATTAATGACAGATAATAAAGGGTTAAAATATATGTTGGATCAACCTAACTTAAATGCTAGGCAAGCTAGGTGGCTACCTTTTCTTAGTGAATACAAAGGATCATGATCTCCATAATGGCTGAAGATATACAGTGGATCAAGATCTCCATAATGGCTGAAAATGTCTGACATATACTGGAATCAAGTCACGAGAGCTTAAATCTCATGAAGACTGGCACAATCAAAGAGGTACCATATATGAGATGCCACCAATATGGAATGTCTTCTACACAAACCGGTATGAGTACAAGTCCTACTATATGAATAGAGGCGTTGAGTCAAACATAGTAGTCCATCGTCTGATTACCGGTCATTGATGTATACCGTTAACAGACGCGAGATCACCCACCGATAATGATAATGGGAATCAAGGTACTAGAGCGAAAACTAACAAGTGTGAATAAATGTGTTGAGGTCAAACACTTGAGAGAATCCATCGATCAGAGGACATTGATGTATTCCCAAATAACTGTCGATGGCAAGAGAACCTGCCACTGATTACTGCGAGTCTCAAGGCACTAAAAAATAACTCTAGATTCCAATCCCAGAATAAATGATTTGAAGTCGATGGGATGAAATCTGCTGGAAGGAGGGCCATAAGGCATCCCCCATCATCCAACATGAGGTACTCAGCAAAGTTGTATAATGTGGAAGGACTTGATCATAAGGTGCACGAACTAGTAACTGTACCAAGAATGGCCGACATGCAAAGTCAAGATAACTGAGGAATGGCCGACTTAGGTTTCAACTTCCTTCGAACAAGAGCATAACGACGAATGGTGACTTAATGTAGGAAGCATAGACTCAATATACAAAATTGGGACATCTTTGCGACACAGGAGGCATCGACAGAGGCTCCATAGGGAGTGGAAGCTTAACCAAGTCGGTGGAGATAAACTCAGATAAACGAGTACAGCTCCTAAAGTCAAACTATAAACCCAACCAACAGATGTGATATACAGTGCTCTGTTCGAAGGCGACATGACTCGACAGCTGCCAAAGATAACATCTTTCCTTGTACAGCTTTTTGGTTTTTTAAATTTTTTTGGACTTTTTCAAATATTGAAAAAGCTTGAAAAAGAATAAAACTGCTTTATAGTTACAGACTAGGAGGAGACGAGTGTCATATGGGAAAACAAACTAGTTCCAAGCAGTGGAACATACCTATGCTCAATGCAAGGATACATGTGTAGGATAGCGACACTCGAGGGAAAGTCCCCTCCGGGTAAAATAGGGGATCAAGCTGCAAAGGATATAAAAGATGGCTCTGCATGACTGGACATGAGACAAGCTCGGGCCATATGGTTGAACCTCAAATTCAGGGAAGCCGACGTAAGGCTCAAGAAGGCAGGCAAAGCTCATGATAATGCAATTACAACTTGACATAAGGGAGTCCTGAGGGAAATAGGCCAGCAAAAGATCAAGAGGAGTATGAGGCTCTTGCGAAATGTCATGGCAATACTATACAACGAACTCCCACACCCTAAGGGACAAAATGTTAGCATGGGCACCAAATGCAAATAAGGCGCTAACTAGGGTACCCATGTAAGGTCAAGCTCTACCATTCACATCATCCCACTTCTAAAACAACAAGAAGGTTCGGTGACATAATAGAATGGGTTCGCACCTAAGGCTATAATGAAACGGTCATAAGGTCATGCAAAATGCAAACGGGAGTAAAACCTAACCTATATGCCAGTTTAAACATCATAATTGTAACGAGCACGAACGGGTCAAAGTAACGATTGAAACGACGCTCAAAATGGTCTCCTACATCATAAATTAGTCCAAAAACGGTCCAAACTATAGAAAAGGGGGTAAAAATTTTCAAAAATTTGAAAAATTTCTATAAATAGTAAAAAATTCAAAACATTATATAACATTTGAAATTTTTACCCAATTGAGCTCAGAACTTCAACAGCGAATTCCAGGAGATCGAGCCGGCGGAATCCACTACCGTTTTTTCCAGGTACTTACCCATGCCCTGCTCTTTCATTTTCATTCAAATTTTGTCTTTTTTCGTGGTTCATTTGCGATTCTAGGTTAATCTAAGATGCACGCCTCGGCCCACACGGAAATTGAGGATTTTTCCGCGTATAGGGCTGGATATACATGGAAAAAGACCTCAAAGTCACGTAAATACGTGGCTGTTTAGCAAACAGTCGTGTATGCAGCCGTGCTCAATGTTTTTCAAGTGTTCTAATGGATCAAACTTAAATTTTATGTGCAATATGGTCCGAGAATAGAGAGAACGTGAGCACGATGATGTAGAAGGGGCAGTAAGGGCATATCTAATGGCTCAACAAGCTTTGCGGTCATGTGGGATCTACAAGTTTTGGTGTCTTGGTGGCATACGAGCCAAACCAAGACTACTGCAGATGCTAGTAGACTACTGGGATCTAGACTCAGAGTCGTTCCAGATAGATGGGATGTCCCTCACCATAGAAGTGGAGGACATATACTTTATTAATAGACTTTCCCGACGGGGGGAAGTGGTGAACCTATGCTCTCGCAGGCTCGGAGGTGGCCTGACTATAGATGAGTACATAGCAGTGTACTGTTATCTGGACACAAAGAAGGTGGGGAGACAGATCCGAACTAACTCCATACAGGTGCTAGGCCTAAAAGGCCATTCTACTGACACTGGGCAGGATAGCGGGGCTAGCCTCACTCCACCAGGTCTCGCAGCCATTGATGTTCTATGCCGTGGAGTGCATGAGGCCCACAGTTTATGACTGGAGTCTGACATTGTTGAGCATCATGAAACAACAGCTCAGCGACTGCAAGATGGGCAGAGTGCGAAACTTCAGTTTCAGCAGCATATTGAGCACGTTCTTATTTGAGCATGTTCCGGGATTGAGCCCTAGAGTTGACGTTCCTCTACACGGGGTTCGAGATCCGGCCCAACGACGTTGGGTAGATGCGATGCGCAAACTGGGTGGAGGTAGGGTGTCCAACCCCTATCCAGCTAATTTCTTTCCATGGTGGCGATGACAGATAGTTGCCATGGATGATTACCCCTATGCGGGGATAGATTTTCAAGGAGACCCCGACATGCCGCTACCACCAGGATCGGCATGCGGTGACATTGGTAACGAACCTCGATCCTCTTTTGAAAAATTTTAATTATTTAATTTTTTGTGTTTTCCAATTATGTGCAATCAAAAGACAAGTTTTTGGGTGACAATACATAGTGACATCCTATCATATGCATGTAGATGTAGGACCACGGCGGCCTGAAGGCTTTCCTTGTCATAGACGGAGGGGAAGAGGGGATGACATTATGGGTGTGGATGCGGAGCGAACGCTCCAAAGCATTCATACCAACTTCGTGAGGCTGACACACACAGTACCCATGGCGCAAGTCTAGGACTTGCCTGAGGCCATGCAGCGCCAGGTGGTGGGTGTACCATGAGCATGGGTGCAGTTATTTCGACGGCTAGCTAGATCCGTGGTGACATTCCACAATCACAACCCCCCTCCTCCTCCACAAGCTTAGATACCTGGTAGTGATACATTTTGTACTACTGTGTATTTATATTTTGGTGGCTTGAGAGCCCCATTTTTGTATTATGAAACTATGTATTACCACATTTTGGATGTTTATAATTTTTTTTATGATGATCGATTTATTTATTTACATGTGTAAAAATTTATGTTTGTGATGAGCTTATTGTCTTTGAAACAAATTCCAATCTAACACATAGGTAGCATATGAATCAGCAACTTGATTATTAATTCTTGAAACATGTATGTATATATTGCCAAATTGTCGTTCTAACAATCTCACACGTAAGAATCTTCTTAATAATGTGGGATCCCTGACATGGTACAAACCATTAAGCCGTGACACTACTAACTCCGAATCAAGACGTACCTCAAGAGAGAGAACACCATGTGAAATGGCATCCCGTAGAAGCTCGATAAAAACACTATACTCAGCAACATTGTTCGAAGAGGGACGTAAACATATGCCTCCTGAAGACAATACCTGACCCGTAGGAGTATAAATCACTCAAGAAGTAGAAGCTGAGTGTTGAGTGTGACGGCTCGCACCATCCGTGAATCCTATGAAGGTGGAAGATTCCATTGACATCTGCCAAAAGAAACAGAAACTAATCACAAACTCAATCACCATAAGAAAAGACCTACCTATGCAAAACTGTACAATAATATACAATATTCAGCCTTGGATGAAAATCATGCATAGTACTTTTTAAGATAGAGGCCATTTCTAGGCTCCGCCAAGGCTATTCCCTCATAATCCACTAACTCATAAGCGCCCTTCTCTAACACATGTTTAACGACGTAAGGACCACGCCACATGGGGTTAAACTTTCCTGCCGCTGAGGGTTCTTTCGGTTGATCCAATAAAAGGACCAAATCTCCCTCACTAAACCTCCTTGGATGGACAGACTTATCATACTGGACCTTAACGCGACGCTTATTCACTTCTAGAGCCACTAAGGCATCTTGGAACTGCTCATCAAGTTCCTCTGAGTGGACCAAATGCTCCTCCAATGGGGAAGTTTCTAGTAAGAGCTCTATGGCTAGCTTCAAAGAAGGAATCTCGCACTGAACCGGCAATACCGACTCCACTCCATGTACAAGCTGATATGGAGAAAAACCCATGGCAGTCTTAACAACGGTTCTATAAGCCCACAAAGCAGGATATAACATAATGTGTCAATTCGTCTTGCTTTGTGCAATGGTTCATTGGAGAATGGATTAGAGTGATTTGTTCACTGCTTCAACCTGTCCATTTGCTTGAGGGTAGTAAGAGGAGGAATGTTCTTTCTTGTACCCTAACTTTGAGGCCAATTCTTCCATCATATGATTCTAAAAGTGCGTGCCATGGTCAGTGACAAGCTCCTTCGGAATACCGAACTAAGTAATAATCTGGTTGAATACGAAGTGTGCGGCTATCTCACCGTCAGATTTAACTGTAGGCATAGCCTCAGCCCATTTCATGAAGTAGTTAACAACCACTATGATATGATGATGCCCCCTAGACGAAGCTGGGTTGCAATCCATGAAATCAAGCCCCCACTTAGTGAAGCGACCGGTGGTGATGATGGGATGTAACAGGGCAAGTCACGAGTGCATATTCCGTGCAAACACCTGGCAAGGGTGGCAGTTCTTGACCGCATCTACACAATCTTTAAAGATCGACGACCATAAATAACCCGCTCTTAATATTTTTTGGGCTGTAGAAAGCCCAGATAAATGACCACCACATGCCTCTCTGTGGCAATCATTCAGCACAAGATCAGCCCCCTCATGAGTTAAACCACGACGTAAAATGCAATCTACCCCATGGTGGTACAAGGTGTTATCCACTATGAGGTAATTCTTGGATACGTGACGTAATCGTCGTCGTTCATCTCGTGAGAGGTGAGTAGGGACCTTCAATGTTTGTAAAAATATGATAATGTCTCCATACCATGGATCCAAAGTTGAGATTAAGAAGATGTTCTCATCGACAAACATATCTTCACAAACCATCTCCTCCTCCTCGCTTGGGAAATCTGAGATAAGCTCCGTAAAAATTAACTATTTCTTCGATTTTGCCGAAACAAACTCGAGATCGAATTCTTGCAAGATGAAAATCCATTTATTATAATTTCCCCCAATCATCCTTTGAGTGAGGACGAATTGAAATGGATTGACATGGGCTACAACCAAGGTTTGGCGAAGGAAATTATAATGTCTCAGCCATTGAACCGCATGTATGGTAGCTAAGGCAAGCTTCTCAACATGGGAATAGCGGACCTCCGTGTCAATAAGGTTCCATCTCAGGTAGTATATGACATGCTCTTGGAGCTCCTCATCCTCCTGAACCAAAACCATACCAATCGTCTCCATGGACGCAACCACATAAAGTAGGAAGTCACGACTATAGTCAGGTGGACTAATCACTGGGGCCGATGCTAAGGCTCGTTTAAGCGCATCAAAGGACTCATGGGCTTGCTCATCCCAACAAAAGGTGGTGTCCTTTTTCAAAAGACGCATAAAGCCTCTAGTCAAATTGGAAAACTTGACAACAAATCTCCGTAAGAAGTTTGCCATGCCTTGCAAACATTGAAGATGTCTAATGTTTTTTGGGGGAGACAACTGAAGTATTGCCTCTACCTTCAAAGGGTCGACTCTTATACCCTCCTTAGAGACAATGAACCCTAATAAGTGACTAGACTTCACGCAAAAGATGCACTTGTGAGGATTTAACCTGACCAAATAATGGCGGCACCTTTCAAACACTAATCTCAAATGATAGGAATGACGCATTCTCATACGAGAATGAGCAGCAAGGTCATCCAAAAATACTTCAATAATAGATTTGAGATCATGGAAGATCAAGGTCATAGCCCGCTGAAAAGTGGCTCCGGCGTTCTTAAGGCCAAAAGGCATCTTCCGATATGCAAAGGTTCCCCAAGGACAAATAAAAGCAGTCTTATGTTGGTCCTCAGATTTAATTTGTATCTGATTGTATCCGGAAAAGGCGTCCATAAAGGAAAAAACCTCAGTACCTTCACACTCATCTAAAATTTGATCAATAAATGGTGTGGGGAAATTGTCTTTAGGACAGGCACAATTCATCTTAAGACCAAGCAAAGATATCACGAAATTCTTTAAACAACTCGGTGTACTCTTGAATCTTAGCATGGGAACATTCTGCCCCAATATAGACATTCTCAATCTTGTCAGGATCGCGAGAGATATTGATAGGAATGGTAGGAGATATATTTGCCATGTTTCCATCAGCCATCGGACCAGGAGAGCTTGATGGAACGATGGGACTGCCAATTCTCTCACTAAGAACTTCCCTAAAGTCCTCACGCTCCAAGTGGTCAAGCTCAGGAAGAAAATAAGATCTATGATGCAACTCTTCCCAAGGTGGCTCAACCCCTGACATGGCCTCAATAATCGCTTCATCTGATGGAAAAACACCATCAAGGAAATCATGCGCATGGGAAAATTGAACTGCCCATGCAAGCAGCACATACGGGTCCTCCTCCTCCGTCCGTGAAGAGGAAGAACTAGGCTCTACAACACTCCCAAGATAGCTTGATAAGCTTCTATAGTTGCAGGCAACGACATGTCCGTCACGATGGGCTCACTCGAAGTATTCGGTGTAGGAAGAATCCAAGGATCTTCCATATGGTTCGTGTGAAAATACATCGATCTCACAGATGTCGAAGCCTCACCGGAACTAGACCCTGTCATAAGGACAGGTGCAGGACAACTAAAGCTTCCCATAAGGGCTGGATACATGCCCACACCCACACTCCCAGTTGCCAGCTGAGAGTGCTCTACAATCGGGATTGAAGATCCCGAAGATGCGGTAACTGACGGATTCTTGAATGACGTTTGATCAATCGTAACTATCTTCCCATTAAATGGAAAGCATACAATGCGAAATAGGGAAGAAGCTAGGGAAGAAGCTAGGGAAGAAGCTATGTCTTGCATACTGTACATCCAATTCCTACCCAACAGGAGATTATAGTCAAGGGGCGCATCAACCACCTCGACCTCTATCGCAACGGTGTTCCCTCCCAAATGGACCTTAAGGGAAGGAAGGATCCCGTGCGGCCTAAATGATCTCCCATCAAAAGCAGTCAACATGGTACCGTATTTAGACAACTCGGGGGAACCTAAACCCTTCCAACATGATAAACACATCATAGAAGCAGCAACACCTTCGTCAATCACAGTGCGCTTGACGGTCATGTTAAGACATTGTACATGAATCAAAAGAGACCCATAATAAGGCAAGCGAGGCTGGAATCCCACGGTTTCAAATTTAATCACAGAGGAAGAGTTATCATCATTCACACCAAGGGCAGAAAGCAAAGCCTTCCTTTGCGAAGGACAACTCTGAAGTACTTCTAGTGCAGACATCGCACAAGGAGTGTGGCCCAAATCCTCGACAACAGAATAGTTCTGGGTGGCTCGGGCATTAGGATTGTGCCCTGAACGCTTAAGGACTCCCTTAGGAATGCGAGGCGCAGCTTCAGGTTTATCCACAGGTTTTTCAATACGCAAAGGAGTCCCTGGTGGATCAGGTTCTGTAATGCCCCGGTTTTGACCCCGTTGCATTAGATGTATATGATGTATCTATTGTAATGATCATGGTGTGGAGCTAAAGGCCAAGGCCCCACCATTGATTGGTTATGCTATGTTTTGGATTTAAATTGTCACCGATGGTATATCGGGGCAAGTGGCATACTGTTATGTTTGTCATCATGTAAATATGCATCTATAATTAATTAAATGAACCCGACCAGCTACGATCGCGGCAACTAAAATGAGAAAGGGGCATGATTTTCACAGGGATAAGGATGTTGGGGAAATTGTCAAACCTTGGCCAATGGGGTGAAAATCCATGTGTCTTTTTACCTTGTTTTTATCCCAACCACTTTCATTAAGAATGGCTGCTGGTGGTTGAGGCAGTTATGGTCTTTGGGAGTGGGGTGGTAGGACTGTCAGTCCTCACCCACACGCACATTCTACCCATGGTTGACTTCACAATGGACAAAAACCACTATCATCCCTCATGCAGACATTTTTCTTCTCTCCATGCATGTGCTGAACACCACCGCCCTCCAAAATTCACATCCTCTCCATTGTCTTTCGTCCTCACGCAGGGACCATTTTCGGTTCATTTTTACACTCACGCACGGGATTATTTCGGGATTCACTCACATGGTTTTGTTCCTCTAAAGATTTTGCGGATGGAGTGAGTGTATGCGTTCCTCATGGATTGATTTGTGGGATGCTGTGGCTCCCCTACGTTACAGTGTGTTTCGTTGTGGCTTCTTTACGCTTTGGGACGGAGTCATTCATCCTCATGCACCAGCAATTGTTCTGCTGGATCTCACGCAGCAAGCTGGGAGCCGTTTGGCCACTATCACCCACGATTTCCTGTAGGAAGTCATTTTCACTCTTAATAACGGTGTGGTAGTCTGTGTAATTCCTTTTTCCGCTTGCTTCGTTGTCCTGGACGAACTGCTGATTTTCTCCCCTATTGGAATTGTGTTTGCTATTGTGTTTGGGAACGGTTGTAAATTCGCTTGAGAGTCATTTTGGCCACGATAGGGCCAAGAATGACTTAGGAATTGTTTCCCTGTTTAAGCTGTGACAGCTAAATTAATTGCCTGAGTGCAATGGTTGGTCTTCGGACTATATTGGGAGTAGGGATGGGGGCTTGGTTTGCTTGATAAACTTGGTGGCTGGAAACCACACAGACAGAGCTAGAGGGCTGGCCTTCTTCTCCATCACCCCTGAATAGCACTGGAAGGGAATGCAGGGCCTGAGGGACTATGTAGCAGAGAAGGGATTGATTCCTTGTGTTGGGTGTGGGTGGGTGTCTTAGAGGTCAGGCTAGTTCTGGTGTAGGTGTTCTTGGCTCTGTAATGAGCTCACCAGCTTAGCATTAAGCCTTTCCCAACTCCTGGATGGCCTGATAAACCCAAATTTGTTGGCTTGGATGTGTGTTTTTGTATATCCTTGGATATGTGTAAGCCTGCTAGTTCCCTTATTCCTTGGAGAATCATGCCCAGCTCGGGGGTGGCAGCGCTACTGAGAGATTAAGGAGCACACTGGCCTATGGTTGGGTGGAACGTTGCAGTGACGTAGCTGCTTGCAGAATGCATTCATCATAAGACAAGTGATATTGTCCATTTCTACTTCTACAGCCATGTTTACTGCTAATGATATGAAATGAACATGTTGAATGCATGCATGTATGAATGTTGTTGGTTTCCGCTGTGTATGATGATTAAATCGCATATGTGCATGTTTTAGTTCAAAGTTTCTCCTTCAGCATTCTGTTTCAGTCCTTTTATGCATGTACATGTTCGTGGGCTCTTAGCCCAGTGTTGAAGCTTGTAGTCACGTCCTCTACGATGGTCGGAGGCATGGGGACGTGACAGGTTCCTTTCCTGGGTCGGGTCGTGACGAACCATAGTCCTTCGCATAGGTCACAACCTTCGTAGCACGCACCATGTTGATGCAACCATGACCACTAGCCTCCGACAGATCTCGATCACCACCGGACTGATCATGGGTCCTCGAGTTCATGTTTTGATTGTGAGGTAAAGGGTTGGTCAGCACAGCTGGGCCCTGCGCTAAGAATCTCAAGGCTTCATCGATACGAGGGCACGAGTAAGTGAGGTGATCCTCCTTACATAACTTGCAAGGAAATTTAACCTTACGTTTAGATTGCTTGTCCCCCCCCAGCACTTCGGGCATTCTTGTCATTAGTATTAGCATTTTCATTCCTATTCCCACCCTTACGATTGTTCTTACCCTTCTTTCTATTCCTTCCGGGTTGCTGGTTACCCTTCTGGTCCGACGATTGCACCGAAAGCACACTCTCCGTTTGGGTGGGTTGAGACGAAGCCGTGGCTTGTCCCGAAGCAGATTGGTTGATTGACAATTGACTGACCTGTTGCACAACCGAATCTGCAGGCTTAGCACTTGCACAACCAACAATGCCATCGACATGTGGTCCAGTTTTAACTTTGGGTTCGAAACTAGAACACGGAGCATTGGGAATGATCTCATATAACAAACCGGATTTGGTATAAATCAAGCCCAATTCATACGCCCTAAAAATGGCTTGTTCCTCATTTTAAACTCCGGATGTAAAAACATCCTTCGATATATAAGGCAATAACAACTTAAGGAACCATTCAAGGAGAAACTCCGACAGTATGAAGGCTTTAATCAACCTCTTCCATTTACGCCACTCTTGGATATGGTCCGAGATATGCGTGGCTTTATCCTACCGAAATGTCGACAAGAGTTTCGAACCAATGTCGTAACGCACTGGTAGCTGGAAGTGGTTGAGAAAAGTCATCGCTAGGTCATCAAACAAAGCGAATGCCCCCTTAGGTAACTCTATATACCATTTCGCGGCAGGCCTTGTAAGGGTGCGTTGAAACAACCTTAAACGGATTGAATCTTCATGTAAGGAATTGGAAGAGCACCATAGGTGAAATGTAGAAACATGTTCGCTTGAATCCTCTCCAGGTTTGCCCTCTAATTTGGGTATGTCCAAGGGAAGCTTAGTAGGGATAGTCGGCCAAGCCGGGTCATGAGATACAGGATCGTTCGTCAGTCTCGACAAGTTAGGAATATTTAGCGTTGCGAGGAAAGGGAGCCTAGGATGAGCAGGTTGATGCACCGCTCCTTGATAGTGTTGGTTCACATAGGTTTGATTAGCGTAACCACCATGGCCTTGGCCATAGTGCCCTCCTCCCATTTGACCCGTGTAGGGTGGCATGGAAGCACCATAATGTGGTGTACCTTGACTATGTGGGGCTACAAATCCATAATTAGGAGAGTAAGCGGGTTGTTGATACCCGTACCCATAAGGTGAATAACCGTGTCCATACTGCATCCCATAATAAGGTCCATGAGACATCCCATGAGACACTCCGTAAGTAGGAATGTAGCCTCCGGAAGTAATGACATGACCTCCAGAAGTAGGGATACGACCCCTTGAAACAACAGGAGGTACTTGAACTTGAGACACAACTACGCGAGTAGCAGCAGTACGGACATGACTCGTAGCGACATTCCGGCCCGAAGGACCATGTGAATGAGGTGGAGAAATGACATTTGAAGAAAAAGGAACTGAGGATGAAGGGACCTATGAAATTATGTATGTGGTGTTCCCTATAGTCACTCGTCTTGGATCTGGTATCCTAATAGGGTCACTAACCCTAGTTCTAGGAGGAATATGTGATGTAGCTTCCACCACTGGGATGGAAGGTGCAATATGACTCGTGGTCCCAAACCTCTCTATATGGTAAGGAATGGGAGTGCCCCCAGGTGTAGTGTTAGGCTCAAACTCCGACTCAACATGAAATGTCAAATCATGTGTGGGAATACCAGACATACCATAACTACCATAACTAGTGCTCACAGGTTCATAATGAATCTCGTCGTTCGGCATTCCATACCGGCGATGTGTGAATGGGGGATCATAGCTAGAGTAAGTAGGTATATCATGAAAAGTACCTATCTCAGAAATTACAGGACCTAACTTAGAAATTACAGGCATATCAGGTGAAGGATCATAGGTAGGAGTAAACTCCCCGTCATCCACTTGAAGTGGAGAAGAAAGCTCAGGAATACCATCTTCACGATCTCCCATCGTGTGTGAATCAATGTACGAAGTAGTCCGCCTAGATCATCTGTTCCTCTCTCCCAAAGGAGGAGGAGAGGTAGAAGGTGGAAGTCCTGCTAAACAACGAGAACGGTGAGGAGCCGCACTCGAATCCACAATGACTCAAAAATATAAAAGACTCTCTAATTACGCAAACCCTAAGCAAGCTAACGTGCACAGAGCATACACCAATAAAATCAAAAGCCAAACACAAGCAATCAAGGGTAGGATAAGTGAGCTCCCGAGTGAAGCAGGTATGTCTCGCCTAGGAGAGGCTTGAGACTCCCATACACAACAAGCGGAGGTACGTAACCAATTATTGTGGCCCTCAGCTTCAACACGTAAAGCCATTGTGCTGTCCGAACCCAACCTGGCCGGGACACCTGTAGAATAACCCCTGCAAAGTACCCCCTCGATATCCTAGGTAAGGCAACTAAGGTCACCTCAATATAATCAATGCTCAGGCGGACAGTCGCAGGTGGGATTGACCGTATGGGCATGGTATCAAAGCCCGAAACTCTCGAAAGATTCCCCAGATACGAATATAATCCTAGAAATATCTCTGGTGCTACTCAATTATGACTAGGGGTCATCCCAATCAATAACCGCTCACACTGCCTCGTGCTTAACTCCCTTTTGAGAGGAGGATCTTGAGAAACACCAATTATACCAAGGAATTTCACACTCTCACCTGGACAGACACATACATGTTGTTGTTTAGTGGTCTTGGAGAATTTACTGACAATGAACTATTCCAAGACCCTAAAACCTAATCTTGTTAGTGTACCTTATCAAAGAAAATAGTGTAATTCATTTTAATTAAGCATTGATTTTATTTGGCTTTATTACTCAAAAGAGGTAGATGGTCGTGCAACTAATGGTGTTATGACGCAACATGAAGCAAAATGCACACCTAACAATCAATGCAAATGCATTGTTTCCAATGAAAACAGGTTATGCTACTACATGAAATGCAAAATTTTTCTTCAAATGATAAGTGCAATCATTCCTATATGAAATCCTGACTAATACTTCAAAGCAAAACCTAGTGCAAGTACCATGCAAAATGCAAAAATGCAATGCATAATGATGCAAATAAGCAAATCTTTTTGGATTTTTTGAAAGAAAAAATGAGATAATAAAGCAAAATAATGATTCTACTACCCCCAGAATCGGGAAGCACACTCAAACATCACTCACACAAAGTACTAAGGTAAAATAAATCTAATGCACTAATCCCAAAACAAAAAATCGAAAATGCAATGACAAGAACATTCTTAAAAAAGAAATTTACCCTAAAAAAAATGTCTCTGGTCAGAAACAGAGGTGTATACAGACTCTAGCAGTGTCAAAGGAGACTCGGCAATCATCAACATTCACCCAGCAATAACCAATCTTCCTCTAGAAGGAAAAACTAAGGGCATACACGACTGTTCACAGTAAACTCGTGTATGTACACGGATATATCAGTGAAAACTGCGTATATACGCGACTGTGAGTTAAAAAATCACGTACAGGAAAAAAAGTGCATAAAAACAAAGGCAAACAGACAAGCTAAGACAAACTTCACACCAATCAGACACCACCAGGCATACATGCCCCCAGACCTGACACAGAAATAGAGAAATAAGAGCAATTCAAAGTCATTGAATGCCGATAAAAACTCCCAAAGGACAACTACTAGGAACTCCCCAGCGGAGTAACCAATTCTGTTACAGAGAGAAATTCCTATGGCTTGGGGTATCACAACAGACAACTTGACTCCAGAAATCAATCATTTCCAATATGCAAGAGAAATCAAATATCTAACACTAAAGGATCAAAACTCGTACCTTATTCCGAACAGTTGAAGTAGATCCTCGTTGAGCTTTCCAACTCCAGCTTGAATCGATAAATCACTTAACAATCAGTAAACAAGACAAGCATGCTATATATATTGGTGTTAGATCTACTCTAGCATATATAATCAACAATGTATAAGCATTTGAAATCATCCATGGATAAAATATTCATTCAAACATACATTATTGGACAAGAAAAGATATTTGTATTAATATAAAATCAGAGATTACAATGAATACAACCTCTGTCAGCATGTCTGCGAACCGGAGAAACTAAATCGCCCACTTGGGCCTCCACCACGTCAATCCCCCATTTCTCGATAGCAAGCTCACAAGCAAAAGGCAAGCTTGGGAAGAACACCAAAGTGCTCCAAGGGACAAAGGGATGCAGACTCAAGCATAAGTTCCGGCAACAATGGACTAAAGTTTTTTTGCTCTCAATTCTCACATTTTCTTCAATGTATCCAAAGGGTTCCTTATATAGCTCTTCAATGGGGCAATGAAGGGTCAAATCCGAGCGATCTCAAGGCATATGGAAGGCTAGGAGACAAGTGAGTCAAATCCATGTCAAGGAAAACTCCAAAAGAATTTGGCCTTTTGCACACATCCCGATGTACGCGGTTTTAGGGGTCAAACCCGCGTATATATGCGAGAAAGGGTTAAAAAGTTGCGTATAGCAATTTAAGCATGTTTTTAGGGATGATCTTGGAAACATCAAAGGTATAAAAAAGGTCCATGGGGTCCAAAGAGTCTGCAGAGGGACAGGGGAAGGCCATACAAGTGTGATTCACCAAGTGTGGTAAAATCAGCTATAACGAGGCAGAATCCTAGCTATCCAGGATGAAGAAATACTTTCAAATTTATAACTACTCTAATCAACTGAAAGCTAGGATGGCTATTTATAATCTCACAGGGAAAGCAGTTATTTGGTGGCAGGACCTAAAAAGAGTAAAAGGAATTAGGGAGAAAAACATTAATTGGAGTACATTTAAGAAATATTTCAAGAAGAAATTTGTGTCTGAATAGTACTATGAGGAGAGGGCTAAGGAATTTTACGAACTAAAACTGGGAACAATGAATATGAAAGAACTAAATAGTAAATTTCTAAGTCTGCTCAGGTATGTGCCGTATATTGTGGGCGAGAAACCTAAGGTACAATGGTTTCTCAGTTGTTTACCCTATCATATAAAAGACATAATTGAGCATGACAATCCAAAAAATTTAGAAGAAGCAATGAGAAAAGCGAATTTATGTTATGAACATAATCATAAAAAGAAAAAGTATGACCAACTGGAAGGCCAAAATAAATAATAACTTTGAACAGAAGAAGAAAGGTTTTGTACCTAACCGAAATTTTAAGAATAATAACACCAGAAATTTTCCTAATAAAAATTTCCAAGGGAACCAAAGTAATTCGCAGACCAATCCAAATAGTCAAAGAAACAAAAAATCTATTAACAACCATAGTAACTATACCAAGAATTTTGAACGAAAGGAACCAATAAAATGCTGGGAATGTAATGGTCCACATTATGCATCAGATTGCCCCAATCGGAAGAAGACTATTAGCAACATACACACGATACAGGAGGACATGACCGTTGGTGATCTAGCGAGGACAATGCCCAGGATCAACGCAGCATTGGAGAACAGGCAAACAGATTATCAAACTTCCATGGTGGAAGTGGAAGGTAAGCTAAATCAAATATCTATATCTATTTTAATCGATCTAGGAGATAGTTTAAGCCATATTTCTCCTAATTTAGTATAAAAGTGTAAGCTATCAGTTGAAAAGTTTGCAAGGTCTTGGTTAGTCCAGCTAGCTATTGGTGCAAAGAGAAAATTAATTAGCTTTGTTAAGAATTGTACAGTAACTATGGATCAGTTTGAAACCTATGTTAAGCTTAATGTTTTACCTTTAGGTTAATATGATATGTTAATTGGTATGGATTGGCTAGAACAACATAGGGTGGTCTTGAATTGTTTTGATAAAACCTTTACTTGCGTAAATAACAATGGAGAAACAGTAAATCTAAAAGGAGTCCCTAGGAAAACAACCATAAGACAGATTTCTGTTTTGCAGCTTAAGAGAGCTATTCGGAAGGGCTGCAAAGCCTTTGCCGTACCAATAATTAATGAATAAAATACTAATAACAAATATAAATTAAAACTAGAAGACATTCCGATCCTAAGGGAATATTCAAATGCATTTCCAGAAGAAATTCTGGGACTGCCTCCGAAACGAGAGTTATACTTTACTATTGAGCCGGTACCTGGTGCAGTGCCCAACTCAAAAGCCCCTTATCGGATGAATATACTGGAATTAAATGAACTTAAGTCGCAGTTAAAAGAACTCATTGATAAGAATTACATTAGACCCAGTGTGTCTCCCTAGGGAGCACCTATTATTTTTGTTAAGAAAAAGGATGGAACTCTACGACTATGTATAGATTACCGTCAACTAAATAAAATGACTATCAAGAACAGGTATCCGTTACCACGCATAGATGATCTATTTGATTAGCTACGTAGAGCAATGGTATTCTCAAAGATTGATTTACGATCTGGTTACCATCGGGTCCGAATAAAAGATGAAGACATCTTTAAAACAACTTTTAGGACCCGGTATGGGCATTACGAGTTTGTCGTTATGCCATTTGGGCTTACTAATGCCCCAGTTGTTTTTATGTGTATGATGAATAATGTAATGCATAAATATATGGATAAGTTTGTGTTCGTATTCATTGACGACATCTTAATTTACTCAAAGTCTGAAGAGGAACATAAAGAACACTTAAAAATTGTCTTACAAGAGTTACGAGAACATCAACTCTACGCAAAATTTAGTAAATCTGACTTCTTTAAGGATAAAATTCAGTATCTGGGTCATGTGGTGACTAAAGAAGGAATTTATGTCGACCTCGAAAAGATAAAGGAAATCGAGGAATGGCCAGTCCCTAAAGAAGTAACTGACGTCCGATCATTCATGGGGATTACTGGCTATTATCGAAGAGTTTTCAAGAATTGCAAATCCTATAACCTCTTTACAGAAGAAAGGGAAAAAATTTGAGTGGAGTCAAAAGTGTGAAGACAGTTTTAAAAAGTTAAAAACGTTATTAACGACCGCACCAATTCTAAGAATTGTTGACCCTAATAAAGATTTTATAGTATGTGTCGACGCATGCAATGACGGTTTAGGTGGAGTTTTAAATCAGGAAGGACACGTCATTGCTTATGAGTCTAAGAAGCTGAAGATTCATGAGAAAAATTATGCGACCTATGACTTAGAGTTAGCTGCTGTCATACATGCCTTAAAAATGTGGCGTCATCATTTAATTAGAAGGAAGTTTATATTAATGACAGATAATAAAGGGTTAAAATATATGTTGGATCAACTTAACTTAAATGCTAGGTGGCTAGCTTTTCTTAGTGAATACGATTTTGAAATTCAACATATTAAAGGAAAAGACAAAAAGGTTGTTGATGCATTAAGCAGAAATGCAAAACTGAATTTTACAGTAACAATCAACACCTATAAAATAGATTTAGAAGAATAGCTAGAAGATGGAATAGAACAAGATGATAATTATCGGAAATTATAAGCAAAGGTAAGAGAAAATTTAATATAAAGTCTAAGTACAGGGTAGAGCTTGAACGAAAAAGGATTATTATTGTATAAAGATAGACTATACGTACCTAATGTACCTAAGATTAAGTTGTTAATTTTAAACGAAATTCATAAAAATCCTTATTCAGGGCATCCAGGTTATTAGAAAACTATAACCATGCTAAGAAAGGATTATTTCTAGCCAAACATGAAAAATGAATTGGCAGAATACATTGTTAAGTGCTTCGAATGTCAGCAAGTAAAAACCGAACATCAGCATCCAACTGGGATACTTTAGCCATTTCCTATTCCTAGCTAGAAGTGGGAGATAATTAGCATTGATTTTATCACGGGACTACCTAGAAATCAAAACTTAAATGACTCAATAATGGTAGTTGTTGATAAATCGAGTAAAGCAACTCATTTTATACCTGTAAAAACTACTTATAAAGCTGCAAATATTGCTGATATTTTCTTAAAACAACTTTTTTGGTTACGTGGAATACCGAAGGTAATAATTTCAGACAGAGACACTAAGTTTACAGGAAAACTTTGGAAGTCTTTGTTTAAAGGATTAAATACTACGTTAAACTTCAGTACCTCTTTCCATCCTCAAACAGATGGACAACTTGAAAGAGTAAATCATGTATTGGAGGATCTGCTCAAAATGTATGTAAAGGAGCAGCTAGGTAAATGGAAATATTACTTACACCTGGTAGAATTTGCTTACAATAATCATTATCAAGCTTCATGTAGATAAAGTCCTTTTGAAATTTTGTATGGAAGGAAATGCAATACCCTCATCTCTTGGAGTAATCCAGTTGACAGGCTAGTATTAGGACCTGAATTATTAAAGGAGATGGAGTTAATTGTAAAAGAAGTACAAGGTAACTTGAAAGTTGTGCAAGATCGACAGAAAATCCAAGCAGATCTTAAACGAACTCCAAAGGAGTTCCAGGTAGGTGAACATGTTTTTATTAAGGTGAGACCTAAAAAGAGTTCTCTAAGGTTAGGTAGTTGTGCTAAGTTAGCACCCCGATATTGTGGTCCTTTTGAAATACTGTCCAGGATAGGACAGGTAGCATATCAGTTAGCTTTACCACCAAACTTAAGAGTTCAAAATGTTTTAAAATTTTCATAAAAAAAAAGAACATTAACATAACTATTAACCTTGGACGAGCCATCTATCATCACGGCGGTGCTTCTATTTCCTCCCTCCACAATTTATGTGCAGGAAAAACCCTCAGATGTCACCGGGGCTTACTAGGAGAACGCGTTGTTGAAGACCGAGTGTAGTTTAAACATCCAGCTTCAAATCCAAGTCTGGAGAAACCTGCACATAATAATTTGTTAGTTATTTTCTTAAAAACGTAATGAAAACTCTATAATTTAATAAACTGTAAGAAATTTCAGGCTTTTACCTGGTAAAGATCGTAGTGGTGAAAGAGTGTAAGCCACCCGAGCCCAGCTCGATGGCACCTCGAATAAAGTAAGCCCGGGAACTATGTATGTGCAGAGTGCAGCAAAAACCCTAAATCACAAATTTAAGGGGATAAACACCACAAGCAGGGAGCAAACCAGTAAGATGAGATGCAACTCTTCACCCTAGAAATTTTGCCCATTGTGCACAGTAAACAAACCCACACAGTCACCCAAGACGGCGACGAAACCAGACCAAAAGTTCAAGTGCGTCTTCAACAGTCAACGGGCCTCTACACCAAAGTATACTATCACCCTACACAAGTTCACAGAGGGATGGAGGACGGGTTTTTATCTCTTTGGAGGTTAACACAGAACCATGGCGGCCACGAGCTCCCAGCTCGACCGCTCCTCAACCAAATGAAACCCTTACAATGCGAAGATAGGGTTTGGACATCTTTTATGTAAGTCAACAAAAACCTAGTGGCTTAATCACTTACCACATGTCCCCAATGATTTCACAATCGTGGGTTTTGAAACTTTAGTCGATTACACTGTTTACCAATCTGCAAACAAATCATTGTGAAATAAAGTTAAAAACCATATCAATGATATGTTTTCATTGTCAATAATGTTATTATGCTTGGTTGTGTCGATACCTAGTTTTAAAACCATAGGACAAATAAAATGGTTGTTCTTTTTATTTGTTTTTGTCTACTAGACAAGTTAGGATAATCACTTTCTAACTATGTTGTAGATTATAAATAAAAGAACTATACTTATAATAGTAAAACATTATTGGAAGAAGTAATCTACTCATCCCTGGAAGTGATTCACATAGATCTAGGAGATGGAGAGTAATTTGTATAACTATAGGTCAAGCAATTACAAGATCTTCTATAATACATAAAATGGCAACAATACATTAAGGAATTTACAATTTATAACAATTGTAATAGAAAGTGAAATTATAGCTAGGTGGATACTTTAGGGAACGAGGTAAAAAGACACAAGTAAAAATATTACTAAAGTAGAGCTTTAAAGTTTGAGGAAGAACTCAATCAGATATAAATGAAACCTTGGACCAAATTCTGCACACAATGCGTAGTTGGGAAATACAAGTATGTGCAACCTACCTACTTTTTTATAATAGTCTCAATTGTAAACTAATGTCTGATTGCTGAGAAAGGTAGTTTAAGAGTCAAAGTAGATAATCTATCTTTTAAGAAAACACCTAATTATGAAAACCATGGGGTAAGGGTAATTTTGTAATACTTTTAATAAGTATAATGATAGTATTGAAAAGAGGAGCTCATAGAAAACAAAGCTCTATAAATAAGAAAACTAAGTAATAGTTCAACAACATAGAGTATTTTTTTTACGTTTACAAAAGAAATCAATTGAATATGAATAGAACCAAAACTCCAATTGTTATACGACAGATTCGTAATTATAGGCAGATGCATGCGAAACCTTTATTTTCCTTAGTATTCTTTAGAAGTGTTTCTCAATCTTTTCATTTAAAAAAATCTAAGCAAATGATTGAAAAACTGTACATGATAAAGTAATTGGTTCATTTTGGTGGTAAACTGAACATGCTTAACCCATCCTTCCACGGTTTTATTTTACCATCATTATGCAGTTCGGTGACTTAGCAATGTCAACGTTACCTCTTACAGGGTCAAGCTACAAACAAACATTTTAAATTACTAGCATTTTATCTTATGCTAGTGGAGTATCTTTCTTGATTTGGAATTTTTAACTAGAACAAACTGCTTACCTGTTAGAACCTGTAAAAGAACCATCATTTCCATTATGTTAGCTGTAAGCTAAGTAAGCCCCGGTCACACCTAAGAATTCTCCCTACTTGACAAAAGAAGACATTAACACACTTAGCATTAGTTAAGATGCAGATTTCTTTTCTAACTTTCTGAAAAATACAACTGCTATGTTTAAACAGTACTAACACAGTTTTTTAAAATAAGCCAATAAGTTATACAGAACTAAATAAAAGAAGTGCTCTTTGTTATTTTTAAAAACTTTATAGATATCCGCTAACAGTTAATGGTTCATTGACAATGACACTTGACATTTTATGTTACATGAAAAATTTAAAATTTTTACGAATTTTTGAGTTATTACAGATCCCTTGTTAACTTCTTCTTGAGGAAGTTATGAGAGGCATCGAGATCCACCATCACTCTCACCATCCTTCCTTCAGAATGATGTCTGCATAGAAAAGATGGTGCGGGATACTCCCTTGGTTGTTGATCAAGGAACCCAAGCTTTGCATGGGTGGCATCCTTGATGTAGAAGACACTTGTGCCTAGCTCTCCCATCGGGTGTCATCCTGAAAATCACAAATGTTACTATACCCAGTGTTGCTTGTGGGTACCATAACACTATTTCTCTAGGTAATTCTTCCAATGAGCTTTCCTTTCCCAATCCGCTTTCGGTCCCAAGACCACTCATAATGCTCCTTTGAATACGGCCACAACAAGTTGCACACTGTCAATGAGCGTTCGGATGTCTGTCAACAAATTTGGGTAGTGCTTGCACACAATGCAAGCTTCTTGCCTCACTATTTCAATAAAATTCTCCACAAAGTATTCCTTTTGTTCCTAGTGTGTTGTCAAACCACTATCTGACACTTCCTGATGACTCACCCTATAACTCTATAGTGGGGAAGTGCGCTCACCACAAACTCTTTTTGTCAAGCTCAAAACTGGGCACTCTTCCCATCGATTGCATCTCTTCATCAACTACGACTTCGACATAGACTTCACCCAAGTTTGCAGACAAATTTATGATCATGACTTTGATACCATATGCCATAACTCCAAGGCATTGTAATATTGACATGATCAACTCTGGGAAGCTATGCAACACTTACCAAATGTTTTTCTCAAAGACTTGGTCATTTGAGCTTATTTGTTGGCAGACTACAACTCTTCATTTACAACCCCATGATACCTTCAATTGTGAACTACACATTGCTTGAGCCTCCCAACGCCGAACAACCTTGCCCAAGTACTTGTGCACATAGACTTATTAAGTTATATGCATGTGGTGTTTTGTTTAACAAGTTATGAAAGAGTATAACAAGAAGACATACACAACCATATACAATTGTGCCCAAACTCAGGCACCAATCACTTTGTATTACAAGTGAACAAGATTACAATTTGGAGGTCTAGGCAATGTCTGACATTTCAATTCAAAGGGGTGTGACATTAAGACATGCTACGTAAATACAAAGGAACCCCAAGGCAGTTCTTTCCCAAAACAATCTCCTAGTGTGCTCTCGTCCCTTTATTGATTTGCTTGCAATCTTTGTTGGTTCCAACCACATAGCTCTTCTTTTATCTTGCAAGTTATTCCTTGGATAGTTGGATTCCTATCAAGCTCTCGTGAACTCCCTTATATATATGTGATGGTGCCCAAGTTGTGCTTCCCTTGACCAACTCATTAAAGGTAGCCTCCCTTCTTTTGAGTGGGCACACTTCACAACGCGTTTGCTTGTAGAGCTCCCTTGGTCATGAACTGGTCCCAATGGTCTCTTCTTGCACTTGACATACGCTTTCTTGCAAGTCACCTTTTCCCAACTGGTTGTTATCTTAACTGATTCCTTGTCCATGAATGCAGGTAAGTGGACACACGGTTTGGTTGGCAAGTGTGCCCACGCCCATCGACAAGGAATTCAATCCTGATGAAGGGTGAAGATGTTACACATGATCTATATTGAAAAATTGCACACAGATTTGAAGTCATTGCACAATGAAAAAAATTAGCGTTGGATTTGATGATAGCAAAAAATTATGCAAGAAGCTACAAAATGAAAAATAAGAGCACTGCACATAGTTTTGAAGCCATGGTCTAGGTGCTAGAGATCAATGAGATTTCATAAAAACTTGGGCACCACTCTACGCACAAAAACAAAATGCAAAACGATCCGATATTGATTACCAAAAACACTATTATGTATTCTAAATCTGCAATAACCAAATATTGTGATATGAAAAAACAAAAAAGCAATCTTTAATTTGAGTGGACCAATAATAAGGTCAAGTGGAATAAAATTAGAGATATCCTAACCAATCCTTATTTGAGAGATGATAATTATAATGTTAACTTCTTATAGTTGATGTTATGGGATTGCATAGTTAATGTTTATTCTGTCTTTATTATATTGTTCAACTTGTTCGACATGGAAAATAAATACATTTTTAGTAACTAGCAAAATGTTTCAAGACCCCTCGATCATAATAATCTTTTAGTATAGTTGTAATGGGTTGGACTTGCTTCATCCCTGTTAAGCTTGGGCTATCTGTTTCTTTGAGCTCCTCAATTTTGCTTTATATTCTCAATGGAAGATGATTATGCAAGTGCAAGTGTAATTAGTGACCCAATTCACCAACAAAGAAGATTACTACATCATATTGGGAATTGAGAAGGACTCTTATGTGGAAGATATATGCAAGGCTTACATTAAATTATCATTGAAGATCAATCTACACAAGAACAATGCTCTTGGAGCAGAAGAAGGTTTCAAGGCACTCTCCATTGCATTCTAGTGTCTAAACAACGACAAAACCAAGATAAAATATGATCATGATGATGAAAGCGATGTGTTCGATTCCTCCAATAGTGAGAGCCCCAACTTGTTGGTCCTGATGCAAACTTTACCCTTTTTTCTGCTACTCTTGGTGAGCTACTTTCCATTCTACAAACCAATTATTCGTTGTAGAAGAATGATTCTTATTAATTTAGTAATATTATCAAGGAACACATGGTAAATTAAAGTGGAGAGGAATTACAAGAATGTTCTTAAACGCTATTGTCATATTGAGATGCATAGATGTGAATGGGATTTTGCATTAAAAACCCCACATTGTGATAAGCTTAACCAATTTAAAAAGGGCCAGATTACATGACAGGAGACAAGGCAAACCTGCATCAAACCACATTCCTACTACAGAACAATGAATTACCCACTTTCACACCTAACACAAGCATCTGGACAACCCATTTCACAAACAAAGAAGAACCCCAAATGTAATTCACCCTTAACTAGTAATTTACCAACACACGGTATATAATTTCCACATCCATATATTAACCACAACCATATGAAGGAAAATAATAAAACAAAATGCAAACAAACACTTAAACAATAATGTTCTTCACCATAACATATATTCACCACAAATCGTGAAGTCACAATTACATTAAGAATTATGTCAAACCCCTACATAATTAAGGATTACATTAAGAGTTATGTCAAATATGTGCACTTAAAAACCCTTACACAGTGCCCAATAGGCATTCATAGAGGGTTCGAACAAACCCATGAGAGCACACAAACCCACTTGGACAACAAACCCATTAGGACATAACCCACAAGCAAAAAATGCCATAAACAAAACCTGCAATGCATAAACCAGGTCAGGGTCACAAATTTTCACCGGAAGATTCGATGTGTTGAAAACATAGATAGAAAAGCTGGTAAGAGTGAAATCCTACAAGGGAAACCCTAGGCCAAGCTCCAACTGCACAACTCTCCATCCACTTGGTTCTAGCGCGATGTATAGGGCACAAGCAAGTGTTAGCAACAACAAATGACACCCTAAACCCATAAAAAAAGATTCAAAAACGGTGTGCCACCTCGTATGATAGGGCCATTGACAAATTAGAAGCCACTTTGTCAAGAAACCACTCTACAAACAAAGCTAAGCAAGTCAGGTGAGTAAAAACCAGCAGGGGGTAGGGTTGCTCATTGGCCTGTTGTGACAAGGCTTGAAGGGTAGGCAACCCCTGGGATAGAGGCACACCCCAGTGGGATGAAGCACCCCATCGCGTGTGTATCCAAGCCGGAGCATATTTAGATTATAAAACGTGTCAAGTGGACATTTCACATTATTAATGTAAAAAATATTGTATTTGATTAAAATAAAGCATTTCGATGGCCAAAAACAAATACCGTTTTGAATAATCAAATGTAAAAAATATTGTATTTTATTAAAATAAAGCATTTCGATGGCCAAAAACAAATACCGTTTTGAATAATAATCCGTGGGAGCATAGCCGGGCCACTTACCACCATCGGATCATCTGCATGGCCGACAAATCAGCCGTTGACTTGCTGCCCTGGGGCCGGTGATCATCTATACTCTTCCCCTATATATATGGGCAACATTAACAAACCATTTTCTACTATTCGAACAGTTATTGCCTTCATATTGTCTGCAATCTGCAACAGTTATTGCCCGCGATCGATTTGGTTGTCAATATCTCGGTACCATTTTCTACTATTCGAACAGTTATTGCCTTCATATTCTCTGCAATCTGCAACAGTTATTGCCCGCGATCGATTTGGTTGTCAATATCTCGGTTTTTTTTTTCCGATATCATTTTTTTTCGGTGACAAACTATGGCTTCAGTAGAGATAACTGCAGCGCCTGCTGTGGACAATGTCGCAAGTGTGGCCTCAGCTGAGGCAACTGTAGCTCCGGTAGTGGACAATGGGCCTTCAGCTGAAGCTGAGTCAACTGTAGCTTCAGCTGAGTCAACTGCAGCTTCAGCTGAGTCAACTGCAGCTCCTGCAGTGGACAATGCGGCTTCAGTCGAGGACAATGTGGCCACTATGGCCTCAGCCGAGGCAACTGCAGCTCTTGTAGCGGACAATGTGGCCACTATGGCCTCAGCTGAGGCAGTTGTGGCTTCAGGTGAGGCAACTGCAGCTCCTGCACCAGTGGACAATGTTGCTTCAGCCGAGGCAATTGCAGCGCTTGCAATGGACAATGTGGACACTATGGCCTCAGCCGAGGCAACTGCAGCTCTTGCAATGGACAATCTGGCCACTATGGCCTCAGCTGAGGCAACTGCAGCTTCTGCAGTGGACAATATCCCCAATGTCGCCAGTGTGGCTTTAGCTGAGGCAACTGCAGCTCCTGTACTCAACAATGTCGTCAAAGAAAAGAAGTCGAGGGCTTCCCAGGGATCGAAACCGCCACTATCTCATCCCACTTATCTTCAGGTTTCGATTCTTTGTCTCTAATTTTTTTTTTCATATTGGATTTTAAAGGCAGCGATCTCATTTTATCGTTTTTTTAACAGATGATCACGGAAGCGATTATTTCTTTGAAGGAGAGAACGGGGTCCAGCCATTATGCCATAGCAGCCTTTATCGGCACCAAGTATGAATCTCGGCTCCCTGCCAATTTCAAGAAGACGCTAACGGTTCAGCTTAGAAATCTTGTCAAATCTGGCAAGCTCACCAAGGTCAAGCTCTCATTCAAGCTTTCTGAGGAGCTGAAGAAATCTATGAAGCCCAAGGCGGCCAAGCCTGTAAAGTCCAATGCCCCTGCCGAAAGGCTCGCAGCTAAGCCCAAGGCAGCAGCGCCTACGCCCAAGAAGGTTTCCAAGCCCCCGCCAAAAGTAGACAGGGCTCCTAAGGTCCCCAAGCCGAAGACTGTAGCCGCACCTAAGAAGGTAGAGAAGGTAGCAGCGTCAGCTAAGAAGGCAGCGCCTGCTAAAAAGGTGGCACCTGCCAAGAAGCCCGCCCCTGCTAAGAAGGCAGCGCCTGCTAAAAAGGTGGCACCTGCCAAGAAGCCCGCCCCTGCCAAGAAGGCAGCGCCTGCTAATAAGGCAGTTCTTGCAAAGAAGCCTGCCCCTGCTAAGAAGCCTGTAAAGAGTGTTGCCCCTCCCAAGCCCAAGAAGGTGGCACCTGCTGCTAAGAAGGCTAAGAAATGAGACTGGGCAGTAAAATATGTAGCTGTAAATAGCTATAGATGTGTATAATTGTAGTGTTAGTATTGATATAGCTATAGATGTGTATAATTGGTTAGTGTCGGAGAGTACTGAGATCTTTACAGCTTAGTATTTCCTAGTTTCTTGATTACAGCTGTGAATTATTTTGGTATATGATATTTGAGATTTTGCATGCCCTCTAATATAGAGGTGTATTTATATACTTGGTATATGATATTTGAGATTTTGCATGGCCTCTGTATTAGAGGTGTATTCATATACTTGGTATATGATATTTGAGATTTTGCATGGCCTCTATATTAGAGGTGTATTTATATGCTTGGTATATGATATTTGAGATTTTACATGGCCTTTGTATTAGAGGTGTATTTATATACTTGGTTAGTGTTATATATTGTTGAGATGTTTTACAGTTTAGTATTTTTTTTTATAGTTTCTTGATTAGGGAAATAGGTTTTCTTTTCTGATTTTATTTTTTTTAGATGAAATACTTGGTTAGTGTTATACACTGTTGAGATGTTTTACAGTTTAGTATTTTTTTTATAGTGTCTTGATTAGGGAAATAGGTTTTTTTTTCGGATTTTATTTCTTAGATGAAATGGGTAATTTTGTTTGGATAGCTTATTATTTGTATTTAGTTGAGAGGTGAATTTTATTTCTTAGATGAAAATGGGTAATTATGTTTGGATAGCTTATTATTTGTATTTAGTTGAGAGGTGAATTAGTTTAGGGTTATGACTTTTAAATGATGAGATTGTAAATTTTGTAGAATTTGGATTATTTTGGTTGAACTTGAGATGGATTAATGATGAAAAGTTGATCAGAATGTGGGGTGATTTAATGGTTAGTTATTTGCATTTAGTTGAGAGGTGATATATAGATTAGCAAGAGGGATATGTTGAATTAGTTTAGGGTTATGACTTTTAAATGATGAGATTGTAAATTTTGTAGAATTTGGATTACTTTGGTTGGAATTGAGTTGGATTAATGATGAAAAGTTGACCAGAATGTGGGGTGATCTAATGGCTGGTTATTTGCATTTACTTGAGAGGTGATACATAGATTAGCAAGAGGGATATGTTGAATTAGTTTAAGGTTATGAGTTTTAAATGATGAGATTGTAAATTTTGTAGAATTTGGATTACTTTGGTTGGAATTGAGTTGGATTAATGATGAAAAGTTGACCAGAATGTGGGGTGATCTAATGGCTGGTTATTTGCATTTACTTGAGAGGTGATACATAGATTAGCAAGAGGGATATGTTGAATTAGTTTAAGGTTATGAGTTTTAAATGATGAGATTGTAAATTTTGTAGAATTTGGATTACTTTGGTTGGAATTGAGTTGGATTAATGATGAAAAGTTGACCAGAATGTGGGGTGATCTAATGGCTGGTTATTTGCATTTACTTGAGAGGTGATACATAGATTAGCAAGAGGGATATGTTGAATTAGTTTAAGGTTATGAGTTTTAAATGATGAGATTGTAAATTTTGTAGAATTTGGATTACTTTGGTTGGAATTGAGTTGGATTAATGATGAAAAGTTGACCAGAATGTGGGGTGATCTAATGGCTGGTTATTTGCATTTACTTGAGAGGTGATACATAGATTAGCAAGAGGGATATGTTGAATTAGTTTAAGGTTATGAGTTTTAAATGATGAGATTGTAAATTTTGTAGAATTTGGATTACTTTGGTTGGAATTGAGTTGGATTAATGATGAAAAGTTGACCAGAATGTGGGGTGATCTAATGGCTGGTTATTTGCATTTACTTGAGAGGTGATACATAGATTAGCAAGAGGGATATGTTGAATTAGTTTAAGGTTATGAGTTTTAAATGATGAGATTGTAAATTTTGTAGAATTTGGATTATTTTGGTTGGAATTGAGTTGGATGAAAGATGAAAAGTTGACCAAAATGTGGGGTGATCTAATGGCTGGTTATTTACATTTAGTTGAGAGGTGATATATAGATTAGCAAGAGGGATATGTTGAATTAGTTTAGGGTTGCGTATTTTAAATGATGAGATTGTAAATTTTGTAGAATTTGGATTATTTTGGTTGGAATTGAGTTGGATTAATGATGAAAAGTTGACTAGAATGTTGGGGTGATCTAATGGCTAGTTATTGGTAATTTCTAGATGTATTATTCAATGGATACCTTATATATTTGAAGGTTTAAGTTTTGGTTTCTACCATACCCATTGCTTTCATTTTTTCCATGAGCATCTCATTCTAGTGGATATTGTGTGCATCCTCATCCTTGGTGTTTCATGCTTGATTCTTTTATTGGAAGTAATGCAATGACTTGACATGCTTATGTACATAGAGAGTCATTGGCTTTATTTGTATGGATCTATAGTATCTCTTAGCATGGATGGCCTATTTAACCTTGCTATGGCTCATGTATCTCCTATGGCAGGTTAGGGCCCATGGAAAAACAATGGTTTATGTGCTCATTGTGAATCTATACTTTGAATAGAAATTCACCTTCGCATGTCTTAGATGGACTTGTCTCCTATCTTGTTATACAATTTATTATTCAAATTGATACTTATAATATAGTTGGTTTTACGTTTCAAGCATTGTTTTTTCTTCTTCCTATGATTATGTCAGTCAATTGTTTTATTGGTTGGTTGAAAGAAACCTAGAATTAAGGTAATCATAATCATAGTACTAGTAATTGCATTCAAATCAATTTGGATACATTAGGTAGAGTTGATTAGATTGTCAAGATATAATTGAACTACTTGGTGTTTTTACATCCATTTTATGATCATGCATATATTGCAAGATATTGAACTAATTGGATGTTTTACATCCACTTTATAATCATGCGTAGAGATTATTACAAGCAACAATTTATGATTTAGTTTCAAAGTTGCATATTGATTAAGATGTAAGTATTATCAAGAGTATATTCTTTATGAACATCATTTTGATTTGAGTATATTCTGATTATTTGCATTTATTTGAGAGGTGATATATAGATTAACAAGAGGGATATGTTGAATTAGTTTAGGGTTATGACTTTTAAATGATGAGATTGTAAATTTTGTAGAATTTGGATTATTTTGGTTGAAATTGAGTTGGATTAATGATGAAAAGATGACTAGAATGTGAGGTGATCTAATGGCTGGTTATTGCAAGGTAGTTGTTGTATGTATGCAATAACCATTTAAAATTAAATACAATTAATTGCCATTATATATAATTAAGATTAAGTATGGGATCAAATTATCTTATCTTCCCTTTGTATACTAGTATGAAGGATTTATACTCTCTTCTCTTTAGGTCGAGAGGGGCTTTCTACAGCTCAAATGGACGAGATTTACAACTCAATAAAAATAATAATAATAAAAAGTGAAAAATAACATGTCAGCTTATAATTAAAAGAATAAAAAATAAAAAATATTATATTGATATAAATATACAACCTTAGGGCAATACTCATAATCTTACAAACTAAGTAGTAAAATTCAATTGATTTTCAAGTAGAAAAAATAATTATAAAGCAAGTTGATTTTACAAAATAATAGCGATTACAATAACAACACTAGATATATCTTAGAAAAACAACACTAGATTTACCTTAGAAAACCTCGTAGGGAAAAACCAACCATATTTATAAGGTTAGTTAAATGCAAATACAAATAGCAAGAAACCACGGGCCACTAAAACCATGTGCTTTAAACCATTTGCATCCTTGCTCATTACATGTTCATTTTTAGTTATAGAGAAAAACAAGTCATTTCTGCGCTTGTAGAGCCATAGTTAAGGTGGATCTATATTGGTTGTATCTTAGTCTTCCATCTTCTTGCTTGATAAAAATAATGAGGAGGTAGGGGAAAATAGCCACTAAAACTCTTTGACTATATTGTGACTTGTACATGGTGGTCACAGAATATTGGTATTAAAGAATGGTTAATGGGGTACTTGTAATCCAATTTTAATTCTTTAGCATATTTTAAGATGAAACATACCCATAAGGACTTTTGGGTATGATTTACAACAAATTTTATTTGTTAGTTTAGATGTAAGATCTATGTTCACCTAGTAAGAAATAACACCTCTTTGGTTGTTTCTAGATGTATTAGCCAATGGATACCTTATATACTTGAAGGTTTATTTTTATTTATTCTTTATTACTTAATGAGAGTAAAAACTGAATGCTTTAATTTAACAATTATTTATAAATGAGGCATCAATAAAGTTGGAAGTGAAGCCATAAGCAGTTTAACATCACCATACTAAGTAATTAGCCTTGGTAACTTAATAAGGTCTACTCCCCTTGGCTTCGTTAGGAGTTGAGCCTAAATGGAGGAGTCAAGAACAAGGTGACAACCCTGACTCGAGACTTGCCCCCAAGGACACACCAAGTGGCTTGAATATTTCTGCCACGTGACCTAGGTGTGTGAAAGACGGCAACACTTTTTGGCGCCGTTGCTGGGGATAAATCTTTTTATTCTTGAGTACGACTTAGCTTAACTTTTTTCTAAACAACTAAAAAGATAAAAAATTTTGATTGATCTAGTCTTTAAAAAACATAAAAATTAAAACTCGATCCATCTGGCGACTCCATTGTTTAACATCCCTCCAAGAATTTCTACCCGAAGAAACCACCATCAATTATTCAATCCTCTCCCTGATCCTGAAAGGTTTATTAGGGAAAGATTGAATAGGAAGACTTCTCGTAGAAACCTTGAAGATTTAGGAGATTAATTTCTTTCAGATATCCATCACATGTAGAGAGTCATGTTCACCAATCTCAAGAAATGACAGAATTATTCAAACCCCTTGACTTTTCTCAGGTAGCAAGTGCTCCCCATGCCATTCCAAAAGATGCTATCAAGAAGCTCCCCATTGTTCAGGGCAATAATGCCATCATTTCCAAGTCTCACCTTCAAAAGTTTGAAAAGCACTTGGTCAGTTATTGCAATGATGCTGCCCATGACCATGACGATATCAAAATGAAGCTCTTTGCTTTATCCTTAGAAGATGATGCTGAAGAATGGTAATTTGAACTAGATGATGATTCATATAAAACTCTTAGTGAATTCCTAGAGGGTTTTAAGAAGAAATGGGGAGAAAAGAAAGAACCAAGACATTTGCTTGCTGCCCTTCATAACATTAAGAAGATGGAGAATGAAACCATGGATGAATTTAACACTAAATTCAGGTGTGTGGTTGCGGACCTCCCTGACGAAATCAAGCCAAAGGATGCCTCCATCCTCATATCTTACATCGAAGCTTTCACTGGTGATTTGAGGTACCAGTTAAGAGACAAAGAGCCGGCCAATCTAAAAATTGCTCAGGAATTGGCCGAGAAAATAGAAAAGAATATGCAGTCACTCAAGTGATTTTGATACAGCTTGACTGATCGGAAGAACCACATCCAAGTGTAGAGCTTACACACCGGAGTCTTGTCAATTTTAGTAAATTTTACAATGGGTGTTCTTGTTTAAAAGAAAACCCTCCAGGAACCTCTTTCGATCCAAGTGGATCTCAATCGGGGAATCGAGGAGGGGTTAATTTTATAATAGATGAAAAAAAATGATAGAAAAATAAATAGATACACAATTCTAGTTTCCTAATTAATCCTACCACGAATCTCTTTCCCCTTTCAGGTCAATCGGGAAGTCGTGGGGTAAGTATTACGATTACTTTGAAATAAAAAATATGGAATATGAAATTGATAATGAAATAAATTATACTACCCTGTAGATTAGATCAATACTAGTTTGAAAAGAAATGAGCAAAAAGTAACAAAAAAGGACACCGACGCAAATCCCCCCAGGGGGGATGGGGAATGGGCTCGAAAGAACCTATTCAAAAAATATATTTATTTAACAGTGGTTACAATATTAGAGAACTGATATAATTCCTCTTGATCCTTATATGGAATGAAATCAAGAGCTTACAAAGTGCGAAAATTAAAGGTTTTAGTCAAATGGGAGACCCCTGGGGGGATTTGAACGCTCCTGAGGCCACTTCCGAACAACAGCTTCCGTTCTTTTCTGTCAAACCTGCTAAAAACCAGCAAGCATATCAGACTGAAATATGCCCAAAAGCACTCTGAAAGTACCTTTGGGTAAGCTCACGTTTAACAAAAAAAAAACTAAGTTAAGACTAGTTAAAAAAAGGTAGAAAGGAACCAAGGAAAGCAAGCTTTCCTTGGGATCTTGGCTTGTCTTTTGGGCAGCCAATAATATGTGCACTTTTATTGCAGAATATGAAATTTTAACATACAACAAACAGAAATCAAATGCATGCAAGCTACAAATTTTCTTTAAAATTACATGCAAAAAAGGACGATTTCCCTAAAGCTAGATCTAGAAAGCTTATGAAACCTTTTAAGAGCAAGATCTAGACTATGGGATTTGAGAGGATAGATCTATGTTGAACTTACTTTTAAGATGATAGATCTAAACAAAATCAAAGCTATGAACAAAGTAACCGGGTAAAAGAGTTGATTTTGAGGGAGGAAGAGGAGGAGAGAAATGTTGGTTTTCCTTGAAGATCCACAGTGGAGCTTTCAGGTGGAATGTCGAGGGACTATGCCTATGGAAGGTTTTGGAGAGAGTGAAGAAGTAAACTAGATCAACATTCTCTCCAATGTAGGAACCTGCAGCTCAGCTGAAATAAAAAAACTTGCCGAAAAACTTGTGAGATCCGATTAGTACATACACAGAGATTCAGAATAACATGCATATAAGCTTATAGAACATGCTGAATCTAGATCTCTAAACATGCATCAAAGGAAAGAGATGGCCAATAAACTTATTGAAAATCACCTTTCCTATCAAGATTATAATAAGCTTATTATCAATCTTAACAATGGATCTACAAGCAATTAGCAAATCATGAACACAGATACATGTCACCTCAGTAAAAAGATGGCAATGATCATCCACACATACAATGGCACAACACCGTCTTGCCTCCAAAGCTTCTCTTTATTTCAAATGAACAATAACAACAATACAATAGCAGCAGCAGCACCTCAATCCCAGTTCTAACTAGCTTGGAAGAGGGAGTTGTGCTTGGATATATACAAAAAACAGGACATCCAGCCCAGGGGGGCGCAAATCCCAAAGAGATAGACCAAATATGCTGATGAAGAGTCCATCAATGCCCGATCTGTGTCTAACTGAGCCATATTTGAGTCTCACTGAGTGCAATTGTCAATCAGAGAGCTGATCTGATTGACACCTCAACCTGTTGACTGAAGCATCCACCAAAACTCATCCAGATGAGCCAAAACGTGTTGAGGAGAGAGGGAGGGTGAAAATCCCCATAAAGGATGCTGGAGATCAACTATGGATCTGATTTGATCACCTCCTTCAGTCAAGGATTTGTCAGATCCAGTCAATCTGCTTCAGATCTGACTTATTTCAATCAAATCGGCTGAGAATCCACTGATCTATGATTTTGGATTTGCTCCATTATTCATCAATTTATTAATTAAAATAATCAATAATTGAGTTTTGGCGCTTTCTGACCTGAGTGATGGAAAATCACTCAAAACTAAGAAATAGTGGATCCCATGGGTTTACATGGTGCTCTTAGCTTGAAAATGAGCACCTACATGACTGAAACTGATTATTTGGCCCACTTTTATTACAAAATCAATTTTTCCAATTAAACTATTAAAAAATAGCCTAAGTTTTGGAAAAATTAAATTTTAATAAAAAACACTGAAAAAAACTAAAAAATTGAAAAATTGAAAAAACCTAGGGGGACTTAGACATGTTCATATAACTCGACCATGATGTCTAGCATGTTTATACATTGACACATAGAATCTAATAACCTCAATAGGCCTAAATTCCAAGCTGACTACCCCAACTTTGGAGGTATGGAGTGAAAAACTCAGAAATGATCAGTTGTTTATTCAACAACCAATAATAACCAAGGAAAAAAACACCCTAGGCTGATTGGATTAACAAATAAAGTCTAAGAGACCGAGTCTTTTACAGACACTATCATGCTAGAAAGTTTATCACAATTCCCCCATGGGGTATGAACATGTGATATAGTACAACAAAGCTTCCCAAAAGCAAGACTAAAGGTTCTCTGAAGTCCGAACAAGTTATCCTTGTCCAGTTCACCAGGCTCACTTGATAAAAAACCACTAAGTACAACTTAGGTGGTAATAGAACTTTTAGCCCAAGCAAAATTAGATGTATCAAAATAAATTTCCTCAGCAGGAGCCTAGGATTCCAAACCAGTTAGACTCAGCTAACATGGTAGAAGAAGTAATTCCATGGTGTAGACCCTGTGAATAATTCCACCAAGAAAGCACTTGCTATGTTGCAAATCAAGTCAGGGAACATGGACTTCTCGAGTTCAGTAGTCAGGAAACAAATTCAAGTGAGCCTGATCATGTATACATGGTAGGCCAGGCCTACCCTTTGTCACCAGCTAAACAGTGCAAGCCTAAGGATGAAACCATTGCAGAATCTTATAGTGAAACTTATGATGAAAATTGTAATGTACATGATAGGACTCCTACGTGTTCTCCATATAATGATGATAGTATGGAAGGTTTACTGCCTTGTGACCTTTTCTCTGAAGAAGATGAGTATGAAAATGAGGACAGGTATAACTTGGAGCATGATACAAGTGATGAAGACTCCCTCATCTCCGACAAAGATGTTGATGAGGAGTCCTGGACATTCATGGAAAATCCAGTCTGTGACATGAATAAAGAGGAAAATAATGAACCAGATTCTTTTGATGGTTTTGTTGATTTTTCTATCTATGGCATATCTGAAGGAGAGAGCATGGATCTGGAGACCTGGGAAAATCCTATAATGGAAGAGGAGCATTCATAATTTTCACGTGATCATTCAGAGTCATATCATGCAGAGCCGCACAAGGGTATTAGTAATGAAGACATTGAGAAGCAGTGTTGTGAAAAGTCAGATGTGATGTAGTTAGTGGAATATCAATCTCAAGCATCTTTTTTACATATAGAGGTTCCTTATGATTTGGAGCTACTTAGGGCTTGTGCAACGAGTTATCATTTAATAAGCCCCGGTGATCAGTATGATGATGTAGTCAATTTGCATCATCATTCTGATTGGTACATCAATCCTATCCAGTCATGGATGGAAGCAACCTGCATGAGCACACAAGTTGGGGAAGAATTTTTATGACATTATTCATGCCTATGATCTCCCATCTATCCCACCCATTCTGAATCATCACGCAGGTTTGCATTTTCTGAATAAGGTATCCTTACTTTGGCTGGTAACCAAAGACAAGGAAATTTTTTTTTATGTTAATAAAATGCTTAGGTGGTTACATTGGATTTCTGATTACACTTAACCCTTTTTATATCATGCTTAGAGTAGGAAAATAAGCTCCTTGAAAGAGAGCATTTACTTTCTGCATTTCTATTTTATACTTAGCTATAATAAAACTTTGCTTCTTTTAGTTAGTTACATTTATTTTGTTTAAATAAATCAGCTTAATGGTTCATTTGGTTTTTTATAAAACGTGTGCTAATGAGGTTTTTCTTGTCAAGTTAAGATATTTTTACAGGGTATATAAACCAGAGATTCTGGAGTTCTCGTATCCTCTCCTTGCCTTAAAGACCAGATCGAGCACACGTCCCACAGTTGGAGCCAGAATGTTACCACCTAAGTTGTACTTAGTGGTTCTTTATCAAGTGAGCCTGGTGAACTGGACAAGGATAACTTGTTCGGACTTCAGAAGACATTTAGTCTTGCTTATGGGAATCTTTGTTCTACTATATCACATGTTTCATACCCCATGGGGGAATTGTAATAAATGTTCTAGCATGATAGTGTCTATAAAAGACTCGGTCTCTCAGACTTTATTTGTCAATCCGATCAGCCCAGGGTGTTTTTTCCCTTGGTTATTATTGGTTATCGAATAAACGACTAATAATTTCTGAGTTTTTCACTCCATACCTCCAAAGTTTGGGTGGTTGGCTTGGAATTTAGGCATATTGAGGTTATTAGATTCTATGTGTCAATGTATAAACATGTTAGGCATCATGGTCGAGTCATATGAACATGTCTAAGTCCCCCTAGGTTTTTTCAACTTTTTAATTTTTTTAATTTTTTAAGTGTTTTTTATTAAAATTTAATTTTTCCAAAACTTAGGCTATTTTTTAAAAGTTTAATTGGAAAAATTGATTTTGTAATAAAAGTGGGCCAAATAATCAGTTTCAGTCATGTAGGTGCTCATTTTCAAGCTAAGAGCACCATGTAAACCCATGGGATCCACTATTTCTTAGTTTTGAGTGATTTTCCATCACTCAGGTCAGAAAGCCCCAAAAATCAATTATTGATTATTTTAATTAATAAATTGATGAATAATGGAGCAAATCCAAAATCATAGATCAGTGGATTCTCAGCCGATTTGATTGAAAACAGTCAGATTTGAACCAGATTGACTGGATCTAACAAATCCTTGACTGAAGGAGGTGATCAAATTAGATCCAGAGTTGATCTTCAACATCCTTTATGGGGAATTTCGCCCTCCCTCTCTCCTCCACACGTTTTGGCTCATCTGGATGAGTTTTGGTGGATGTTTCAGTCAACAGGTTGAGGTGTCAGTCAGATCAGCTCTCCGATTGACAATTGCACTCAGTGAGACTCAGATCTGGCTCAGTTAGACACAGATTAGGCATTGATGGACTCTCCTTCAGCTACAATGGTCTATCTTCTTGGGATTTGTGCCCCCCTGGGCTGGATCTCCTATTTTTTGTATAAATAAAGCTCAGGATGCCTCTTCCAAGCTAGTTAGAGTTGGATTGAAGGGCTTGCTATTGTAATACTGTTGTAATCTTTTGATTGTTGAAATAAAGAATATTTGGAGGCCAAATGGTGTAATGCTCTCATATGTGTGGATTAAGCATTGTCTTACGGCTATTGATGTTGTCGACTTTTCTCTCAATTTCTGCATCTGAACCCTATCTGGCTTGAACAATTCAGCTGAATAAATAGGAGTATAGTTGGGCGAGTAAGGTTACTTGTTTTTCTTATATCTCATAGCATATATGTTAGAAGATCTAGATTATACATGTTTAATAAGTTTATTTGCATGTAATTCTTGTCTCTTTTTCATACATATATCTAGATCTCATGAGGTTTCATGCAGGATTGTGTGTTTAGCTTTCAGGTAGCAAGGATTGGACGAGCTGTGGATCTAGTTTGAATCCACTGTACATCCAAAATATTTGTGAAGGCATTGCCCCTCTGTATTCCACTAACAAGTTTCCATTGCAGATCTGCTTCAGCAACAAGCAATTCTCTTCTCCTTTTCCTCCTTCAAAATCAATTTTATTACCTGGTTACTGCGTTCGAAAGCTTTGTTATCATTTGGATCTGTTATATCAAAGTATAATTTACATAGATATGCTATTTCAAAGCTCATAGTCTAGATATTCACTCTCAAAAGTATCATTAAGCCTTCTAGATCTAGCATAAGGAAATCGTCCATTTTGCATGGCAAGTTAAAGAAAATCAGTAGGTTGCATGCTCTAGATTTCCTTTTCTATTTTAAAAAGATTAAATATAGAAATCAGTGCATATTTCATTTGCTGCACAAACAACAAGCCAAGATCCCAAGGAAATCTTGCTTTCCTTGGTTCCTTTTTCACCTGTTTAACTAGTTTTAACTTAATCTTTTTGAGTTAAGGTAGGCTGATCCAAAGGTACTCTTAAAGTGATTTTGGGCATATGTTATTCTAACATGCTTGCTATTTTTTATCAGGTGTAACTGAAAAGAAAAGAAGCTGTTGTTCGAAAGTGGCCTCAGGAGCGTTCAAATCCCCCCAGGGGTTTCCCCTTTCACTAAAATTTAAAAATTTTGCAAAGTTGTAAGATCTTGGTTTCATCCTGTATAATGACCAAGAGGTTTCTGATATTTCAGTTTGCTGATATTGTAACCAATAATAATAAAGAAAATATTTTTTGAGTAGGCTCTTTCGAGCCCGCTCCCCATCCCCCCTGGGGGGATTTGCGTCCATGTCTTTTTTTTATTTTTGTTCTTTTTTTTTACAATCTAGCATAGTTCTAATCTGCAGGGTAGTATACTTTGATTTATTATCAATTCCATATTCCATATCTAAGGTTTCAAAGTAATTTAATACTTACCCCATGACTTCCCGATTGACCCAAAAGGGGAAAGAGATGCATGGTAGGACTAATTAGAGAACCAACATTGTGTATCTTGGTTTTATTTTCATCAACTGTTTCTTCATCTTTAATAAAATTAACCCCTCCTTGATTCCCCGATTGAGATCCATTTGGATCGAAAAAGGTTCCTGGAGGGTTTTCTTTTAAACAAGAACATCCATCTCAAAATTTACTAAAATTGACAAGACTCTTGTGTGTATGCTCTGCACTTGGTTGCGGTTCTTTCGATCAGTAAAGCTGTATCAAAAGCACCTGAGTGACTAGTATAATTAGGATTGACTCTCCCAAATTGACAAACCATCAGGTGAAAATCCAACACCTAGATCAAACCATTACGGTGGAAAAATACCCAAAGGAAGGAGGAACTCCTGAAAAGTGACCTCAGGGCGTCGATCTTTGTCACACCCTAACGGGTGCGTTATGAACAATAGCCCTAGAGACTCCATTCAGCCCACATATTCCTTGCGGGTAGCCATGAAGGTTTGGTTTTGGACATACTCCAAGTACTCTCGGGTATATCTGGAGTCCACCCCTTCGTCTAATTTTAATCAAATCATATTTCACATTAACTTAAAACGTACCAAGAGGCAATTGCAAAACATTCGCTCCAAGCACATGCAAGTACATTGATTTTATTTTTGACTCCATTTTAAGGCACTGGTTATTTTCTTGCTATATATATATATTGTGTCTCAGCATTGTGCTTTAGTGCGCTCATTTTGTATCTTGTCATCTATGGTTGTTTATGGTTAAATTTCAAACTCCTAAGTAATTCATTCAGTTTAACATCACCATACTAACTAATTAGCCTTAGTAACTTAATAGGGTCTACCCCCCTTGGCTTCGTTAGGAGTTGAGCCTAAACGGAGGAGTCAAGAACAAGGTGACAGCCTTGACTCGAGACTTGCCCCTAAGGACACACCGAGTGGTTTGAAGATTTATGCCACGTGACCCAGGTGTGTGAAAGGTGGCAACAAACCTTATTGGATCTGATATGATCTTATTTGGATTTGATATGATATTGCTTGGTTCAAAATTTCAGGTTCATAAACCTTCAGTACTGCTTGTAGCTGTTCTCATCAATGGTGTGAAGAAAAAAGTACCGTAAGTCTCCTACAAAACTGCTGCTGGGGATTTGATTTCATTTCATAGTTTTGGATCTGTTGTGAGCTTATTTAGATCTTATTTACATTCTGATATGATATTATTTTGTTCATATTTTAAAATCCAAGAGCTTTCAGCCATGCTTGTAGCTGCTCTCACCAATTCTGGTGTGAAAAATCAAGTACCGCACTTTCTCTTCAAAACCACTGATGGGGATTTGGTGTTAGTTTCCTTATATGAGGTTGCTGATATTTATTATGTAATTCATTAGCTATTTCAGAAGCTATATCAGATTATGGAGCTCAAGCATTCACTCTCTAGAGTCCCAGGGCTTCTTTACATTTGGTCACATGCTCATCTCCTCACAGAACTAGTAAAGAGGAAGACATACTGCATCCGCTTACACTTGTTCCTAAAAATTGGGGCTGATTTTACCACTCATGGTTTGCTGTTCAAGGCTACAACATATCAGTTTCTTCAGTGTTCCACACATGGTTCGAATCCTCAAGAACCTTTGCTCTTTCTTCAGATGATTTCAGCTGCTCTACATGGGTCTAGTTTTCACCGTGCAAAAGTTTATATTTCTGATTCAGTTGAGTGCATTGTTCTTCTTCCAAAGTGGAAGATTCCTCCAAACATATTCATTTAGTTTGGATTCATAGGTTCACATGCACAGTCTCAGGATGCTGCTGCATAGAAGAACCAATTCTTGATTTACTGCTTAGTTTGAGGGGGGGTATTTTTCCCATGACGTTTTCCCAGTTTCCTTGGTTATATTAAGCAGTTACTTTATTGTACAAGGTGACTGATGGCCTTTGTTGTTAGGGCCCTAGCATTTTTATGCATCTATGTTTTCTAACTCTTCCTAAGTATAGCTTAAGGGGGGGTGTTGGAGACATTTACCACCATACACACTCTTTTTGGTCAAATTGGCCTAGTTAAACCACTATCCTAAGTATAATTGACATTAATTGACATCAATTGAGCATTAATTGACATCATCCAGTCACACCCACGCCTACCTACAATCAAGGAGGCTAACTGGAGCACTCCGGGGGTGATCTTGAGTGATATTAATGCACCTAATTGCTAACTGGTGGTTACAATTAGTTCAACCAGTCAGTTAAGGCGCCTCTTCTCATTAAATATATTATTTAATGATTATTTATTATTATTTAATGATATGGAGTCAACAGGGGCGCCTCCACCAACTTATGATGATCAATTCAACTTTAGTTAACCTCATCGGGGTTCATTGAAGTCATTGAAGCACTAGCACTTGATGGTTGGCTTGCTATGACATGTGTTTGATCTCTTTCAGTTGAGATTCAATCATTTATTGCACTCCAACTTCAGTTAGGGTTTGGTGAGTCAATTAGGGTTTTGGTCAAGTGGTTAACTGAGTGTCAACCAATGGCTTACAGTCAGTTAAGCTAGACTCACTCATTGAATTCGAATGACCTCCTTAGGTATTCGAATTCCTCATTGATTCAAGCTATTGCTTGACATTGTTATTGTAATCATTCATTCTTTATGTGAATACAGAGCGACTACTATTCCTGTAGATCGATTACACCATTTCATGAGTTATTTGTTGATTAATATTTGATGAGATTGATTCTTTGTTCCTAGATCAATGTGCAAGATTAATATGGTATCAGAGCTTACAGCGGGACGAAGCTCTATCTCTCAAAAACAATCTTTTTGACAGATTTTTGCATGAAATTTGAGCAATAGCTCAAAAATCCAGCACTGCACCAAAAGCCAAGGCTTACCACTTAATACCCCAAGTAAAGAACTTGTTGATCAAGCTTGCTTGATTGACTATGCTGGGTGTGATGAAAGCCTAAACTGTGCAGGCTATTTGACCTTACGGTGCCCCTTTTTTGTTGTGATTTGCAGGTTTTAATAGGTACAACTTCGAATGGACTCATCAGTCCCTCTTCTCACCCTATTCACAAGCTATTCAGAATGGAAGTTGAAGATGGTTGCATCTCTAAAGATACGAGGTCTCTATGAGGTGTCTATTGGACTTGGAAAAGAGTCTTATGAGAATGAGAATGACTGGCTAAATGATGGTGATAGCACTTTTGGAGCAATATGTCTGGCCCTTTCTCCTAACTTGTGCTACCTTATTGGTTTTGCTGAATACCCAAAGGATCTCTAGACAAAATTGGACAGAACCTTTGGCAAGCACAATGAGGATCATAATAGCACTTTGGAGATCACATCCAGCACCACAAGAGTTCTTTACTCAAAATTCTCAGCCTCTACTCTCTCTCATGAAGTTGTTCAAGATGAAGATGAAGCAGAATATTCTACAAATTCAAATCGAATTGAAGAAAGTCTCCATGCAGTGACTCCTTCTCCTGATGCTCCGGAAGTTCATGAGATCTCTGATATCTCATCTCCTCATATTGTTGAAATATAATAAGACATTCAAATCTCTGATATTGAAGAAAAATACTGCTGCACTTCCATGTAAACATTCACTGGTGATTTTCCTTAGAATTCTGTGCAAAATTTACCAGTAATTGCTTCCGAAAGTGAAGAGAAATTTGATTTTTCTCCCTCTAATGTTGCTGCTAGTGTGCAAATATGTAAAAAATTGGATATTTTGGAAGAAATATCAGATTATAAGAGTGACATATTCGCTCCCCATGATCTAGACCTTCCAGCAAAATCCTGCAGGATTGCATGCACCAAAATTCAGAATTTTGAAGAAAAAGACAACTGTGCATCCACCGTCTTCGTTGACCATAATTTTGGATATGATATGAACCTTATTGGATCTGATATGATCTTATTTGGATCTGATATGATATTTCTTGGTTCAAAATTTCAGGTTCATAAACCTTCAGTATTGCTTGTAGCTGTTCTCATCAACGGTGTGAAGAAGCAAGTACACCTAGTCTCCTACAAAACTGTTGTTGGGGATTTGATTTCATTTCATAGTTTTGGATCTATTGTGAAATTATTTAGATCTGATTTACATTCTTATCTAATATTATTTTGTTCATATTTTAAAATCCAAGAGCTTTCAGCCATGCTTGTAGCTACTCTCACCAATTCTGGTGTGAAAAATCAAGTACCGCACTTTCTCTTCAAAACCGTTGATGGGGATTTGGTGTTAGTTTCCTGATATGAGGTTGATGATATTTTATTGTGTAATTCATTAGCTATTTCAGAAGATATATCAGATTATGGAGCTCAAGCATTTGCTCTCCAGAGTCCCAGGGCTTCTCTACCTTTGGTCACATGCTCATCTCCTCACAGAACTAGTAAAGAGGAAGACATACTGCATCCGCTTGGACTCTTGCTCCTAAAAATTGGGGCTGATTTTACAAATCATGGTTTGATGTTCAAGGCTGCAACATATCAGTTTCTTGAGTGTTCCACACATGGTTCGAATCCTCAAGAACCTTTGCTCTTTCTTCAGATGATTTCAGCTGCTCTACATGGGTCCATTTTTCACCGTGCAGCTGTTTATATTTATGATTCAGTTGAGTGCATTGTTCTTCTTCCAAAGTGGAAGATTCCTCCAGACATATTCATTTAGTTTGGATTCATAGGTTCACATGCATAGTCTGAGGATGCTACTGCATATAAGAACCAATTCTTGATTTACTACTTAGTTTGAGGGGGGGTATTTTTCCCATGACGTTTTCCCGGTTTCCTTGGTTATATTAAGCAGTTACTTTATTGTACAAGGTGACCGATGGCCTTTGTTGTCAGGGCCCTAGAATTTTTATGCATCTATGTTTTCTAACTCTTCCTGAGTATAGCTTAAGGGGGGGTGTTGGAGACATTTACCACCATAAACACTCTTTTTGGTCAAATTGGCCTAGTTAAACCACTATCCTAAGTATAATTGACATTAATTGACATCAGCTGAGCATTAATTGACATCATCCAGTCACACCCACGCCTACCTACAGTCAAGGAGGCTAACTGGAGCACTCCGGGGGTGATTTGAGTGATATAAATGCACCTAATTGCTAACTGATGGTTACAATCAATTCAACCAGTCAGTTAAGGCACCTCTTCTCATTAAATATATTATTTAATGATTATTTATTATTATTTAATGATCTGGAGTCAACAGGGGCGCCTCCACCAACTTCTGATGATCAATTCAGCTTCAGTTAACCTCATCGGGGTTCATTGAAGTCATTGAAGCACTAGCACTTGATGGTTGGCTTGCTATGACATGTGTTTGATCTCTTTCAGTTGAGATTCAATCATTTATTGCACTCCAAATTCAGTTAGGGTTTGGTGACTCAATTAGGGTTTTGGTCAAGTGGTTAACTGAGTGTCAACCAATGGCTTACAGTCAGTTAAGCTAGACTCACTCATTGAATTTGAATGACCTCCTTAGGTATTCAAATTCCTCATTGATTCAAGCTATTGGTTGACATTGTTATTGTAATCATTCATTCTTTATGTGAATACATAGCGACTACTATTCCTGTAGACCGATTACACCATTTCATGAGTTATTTGTTGATTAATATTTGATGAGATTGATTCTTTGTTCCTAGATCAATGTGCAAGATTAATATGGTATCATAGCTTACAGCGGGACGAAGCTCTATCTCTCAAAAACAAGCTTTTTGACAGATTTCTGCATGAAATTTGAGCAATAGCTCAAAAATCCAGCACTGCACTAGAAGCCAAGGCTTACCACTTAATACCCCAAGTAAAGAACTTGTTGATCAAGCTTGCTTGATTGACTATGCTGGGTGTGATGAAATCCTAAACTGTGCAGGCTATCTGACCTTACGGTGCCCCTTTTTTTTGTGATTTGTAGGTTTTAACAGGTACAACTTCGAATGGACTCATCAGTCCCTCTTCTCGCCCCATTCACAAGCTAGTCAGAATGGAAGTTGAAGATGGTTGCATCTCTAAAGAGACGAGGTCTCTATGAGGTGTCTATTGGACTTGGAAAAGAGTCTTGTGATAATGAGAATGGCTGGCTAAATGATGGTGATAGCGCTTTTGGAGCAATATGTCTGGCCCTTTCTCCTAACTTGTGCTACCTTATTGGTTTTGCTGAATACCCAAAGGATCTCTGGACAAAATTGGACAAAACCTTTGGCAAGCACAATGAGGATCATAATATCACTTTGGAGATCACATCCAGCACCACAAGAGTTCTTTACTCAAAATTCTCAGCCTCTACTCTCTTTGATGAAGTTGTTTAAGATGAAGATGAAGCATAATCTTCTACACATTCAATTCTAATTGAAGAAAGTCTCCATGCAGTGACTCCTTCTCCTAATGCTCCGGAAGTTCATGAGATCTCTAATATCTCATCTCCTCATATTTCTGAAACAGAAGAAGACATTCGAATCTCTGATATTGAAGAAAAATACTGCTGCACTTCCATGCAAACATTCACCGATGATTTTCCTTTGATCTCTGTGCAAAATTTACCAGTAATTGCTTCCGAAAGTGAAGAGAACTTTGATTTTTCTCCCTCTAATTTTACTTCTGGTGTGTAAATATGTAAAAAATTAGATATTTTGGAAGAAATATCAGATTATAAGAGTGACACATTTTCTCCCCATGATCTAGATCTTCCAGCAAAATCCTGCAGGATTGCATGCACCAAAATTCAGAATTTTGAAGAAAAAGACAACTGTGCATCCACCGTCTTGGTTGACCATAATTTTGGATATGATATGAACCTTATTGGATCTGATATGATCTTATTTGGATCTGATATGATATTGCTTGGTTCAAAATTTTAGGTTCATAAACCTTCAGTACTGCTTGTAGCCGTTCTCATCAACGGTGTGAAGAAACAAGTACCGCAAGTCTCCTACAAAATTGTTGCTGGGGATTTGATTTCATTTCATAGTTTTGGATCTGTTGTGAACTTATTTAGATCTGATTTACATTCTTATCTGATATTATTTTTTTCATATTTTAAAATCCAAGAGCTTTCAGCCATGCTTGTAGCTACTCTCACCAATTCCGGTGTGAAAAATCAAGTACCGCACTTTCTCTTCAAAACCGTTGATGGGGATTTGGTATTAGTTTCCTGGTATGAGGTTGCTGATATTTTATTGTGTAATTCATTAGATATTTCAGAAGCTATATCAGATTACGGAGCTCAAGCATTCGCTCTCCAGAGTCCCAGGGCTTCTCTACCTTTGGTCACATGCTCATCTCCTCACAAAACTAGTAAAGAGGAAGACATACTGCATCCGCTTGGACACTTGCTCCTAAAAATTGGGGCTGATTTTACAACTCATGGTTTGATGTTCAAGGCTGCAACATATCAGTTTCTTGAGTGTTCCACACATGGTTCGAATCCTCAAGAACCTTTTCTCTTTCTTCAGATGATTTCAGCTGCTCTACATGGGTCCATTTTTCACCGTGCAGCTATTTATATTTCTGATTCAGTTGAGTGCATTGTTCTTCTTCCAAAGTGGAAGATTCCTCCATACATATTCATTTAGTTTGGATTCATAGGTTCACATGCATAGTCTGAGGATGCTACTGCATAGAAGAACCAATTCTTGATTTACTGCTTAGTTTGAGGGGGGGTATTTTTCCCATGAGGTTTTCCCCGTTTCCTTGGTTATATTAAGCAGTTACTTTATTGTATAGGGTGACCTATGACCTTTGTTTTCGGGGCCCTAGAATTTTTATGCATCTATGTTTTCTAACTCTTCCTGAGTATAGCTTAAGGGGGGGTGTTGGAGACATTTACCACCATACACACTCTTTTTGGTCAAATTGACCTAGTGAAACCACTATCGTAAGTATAATTGACATTAATTGACATCAGTGGAACATTAATTGACATCATCCAGTCACACCCACGCCTACCTACAGTCAAGTAGGCTAACTTAGCCTTCTCCTATAGTCAAGGAGGCTGACTGGAGCACTCCAGGGGTGATCTGAGTGATATTAATGCACTTAATTGCTAACTGGTGGTTACAAGCAGTTCAACCAGTCAGTTAAGGAGCCTCCTCTCATTAAATATATTATTTAATGATTATTTATTATTATTTAATGATCTGGAGTCAACAGGGGCGCCTCCACCAACTTCTGATGATCAGTTCAGCTTCAGTTAACCTCATCGGGGTTCATTGAAGTCATTGAAGCACTAGCACTTGATGGTTGGCTTGCTATGACATGTGTTTGATCTCTTTCAGTTGAGATTCAGTCATTTATTGCACTCCGAATTCAGTTAGGGTTTGGTGACTCAATTAGGGTTTTGGTCAAGAGGTTAACTGAGTGTGAACCAATGGATTACAGTCAGTTAAGCTAGACTCACTCATTGAATTCAAATGACCTCCTTAGGTGTTCGAATTCCTCATTGATTCAAGCTATTGCTTGACATTGTTATTGTAATCATTCATTCTTTATGTGAGTACAGAGTGGATACTATTCCTGTAGACCGATTACACCATTTCATGAGTTATTTGTTGATTAATCTTTGATGAGATTGATTCTTTGTTCCTAGATCAATAGATAAGATTAATAATCCTCTCAAAATCAGAGAATATAAATCCTTCCTCCACCTGTAACACTTTTTTGGAAAGGGGATCTGCCAACTGGTTTTGCTCTCTATAAACATGAGAAAAATATATATCCTTGAACTTACTAATCAACAACATTATATTTTTCATCCAAGTCAAAATAGGAAGAATGTTGACGTTGTTATCATTTGAATCCCAATCAATTAAGACTTTTGAATCACAATATATATCAATGCCATATAATTTAAGGTGATTGGAGAACAAGAGAATCATCCATAATGTTAATAATTCACCCTCAGAATTCAATCCCGAACCACAACACATCCAAATTTTGTACATCTTTGTTTAATCCAACCAAAGAGCAAGTCTGACACCACAAGAAGAGGAATCTTGTTGCAAGGAACTTTCAAAGAGACCTATTATTTATCACTTCTTTGACCAATACCATTGTATTTTCTTCTTCAACAAGTCACTTAGGGTTTCTGAAATCTAGGAGTAACCCTATACAAACTGATGATAGTAGTTTTCCAAACCCATGAAACTTCTCACGTCATGCATGACTTTTGATTCTTACTATCATTTGATCATCTTGACCTTCTTGGGGTCCATGCAAATGTTGCATTGGCCTAGCCAATGGCCTAAGAGTTGTGCCTCTGCTTTCTCAAACATAAGAACTTGGATTTCTTTAAAAATAATTGATTCTCCCATAGTGCCTTAAAGAATTGTGTTAAGTGTTCCTTGTGCTCCTCCAAGATTTGTTGGAAACCACAATGTCGTCTAGGTAGACCACCACAAACTTGTCCAATAAATATTTGAACACTTCATTCATCAAAGTGAAAAAATTTATCTGGACATTGCACAACATGACCAAGAACTCAAAACTTTGAAACTCCCATACGTAGTCACAAAACTTGTATTTACCACGTCCCCTTATGTTATCCTCAATTGGTAGTACCCTTGTCGAAGGTCCAACTTTAAAAACACCTTCTCTTTGGATAGATTGTTGAAGTAGTCCGTGGGCAATGCCAAAGGGTACTGCTTCTTCATTGTTTGGTTGTTCAATGCCCCGTAGTCCAAGAAAAGGCCGAGTTCTAAAGTGTAATTATTTGTTTAAAAGAGGACTAATACATTGCAATGATATTGTGAAGGTCGAATGAACCTCGCCTCCAACAACTCGGAAAACTCCCTCTTGCTGGATGTTGATGCTCAACCTTTACCTGCTGACATTTCATGCACCTTGAAATATATTCAGCCATATCCTTTTTCATTCCTGGACAAAAATAATGCTTTCTGGCTATAGCAATCGTCTTCTGATATCCTGGATGACCAGAATATGGAGCTTGGTGGATCTCATCCATAACCATTCTCCTCAAATCTGCCATACTTGGAATATATATTCTATTCTTATAAGTAAGAAGACCATCTTCTTCCAATTTATATCCCTCATACCTCTTCTCAAGACTTTGTTGCTGCAATTTTTCTTTTACCTGCTCATACAATTCATCTCCTGCAGTATGATTAACAATCTGATGTCTCAAATTTGACTGGAAAATACTAAGAGATGCCACATGCATTTCTTGCACCTTCCTGCTGAGTGCATCAGCTACCTTATTGTCCTTTCCTTTTATGTGCTTGATTTCGAAATCAAATTCACATAAAACTCCAGCCATCTAGCTTGCCTAGCATTTAGAGTAGGCTGATCAAACAAATACTTCAGACCACAATGGTCTGTCCTTAGCTCAAATCTTCTTCCCATCAAGTAATTCCTCCACATCTTGAGAGCATATACTATGGCTGTAAGTTCTAGGTCATGAGTAGCATAGTTCTTCTCATGCTCCTTTAGCTTTCTGGACTCATAACATGTCACATGGTTTTCTTGCATAAGGACTCCTCCAAGCCCTTTTCCGCATGCATCAGTACACACCACAAAATCCTTTTCTGGGTCTGCAATCTTCAAGACTGGTGCACTTGTGAGAAGATTTTTCAACTGCTGCAAGCTTTCTTCACACCTCAGTGTCCATTCAAACGTTATTCCCTTCTTTTGTAAAGAAGTGACTGGATGTGAAACCTTGGAGAATCCTTCAATGAATCTCCTATAGTATCCTGCAAGTCCCATAAAAGATCTTACATCTGCCACATTTCTTGGAGTAGGCCAAGTCATAATGGCCTCAATATTCTCAGGGTCTACAGATATGCCCTCATCTAAGATAATGTGACCCAAGCAATGAATCCTATCTCTATAGAATTCACACTTGTTCAACTTCGTATACAGCTAGTGCTCCCTGAGCAATTGTAATGCCAATCTCAAATGCTCTTCATGCTCTTCCTCATCCTTAGAATAAATAAGAATGTCATCAAGGAAAACAAGAACAAACTTGTCCAAATACCTACTGAAGAGACTATTCATAAGGCACATAAATGTAGCTGGTGCATTTGTGAGACCAAACGGTACCATTACAAACTCATAATGCCCATACCTTGTCCTAAAGGTTGTCTTATGAAAATATTCATCCTTGATTCTTACCTGATGGTAACTAGACCTTAATATAATCTTGGAAAATACCTTTGCTCCCCTCATTTGATCAAAGAGGTCATCAATCCTAGGAAAAGGATATTTGTTCTTCACTGTAACCTTGTTCAATTATCTGTAATCGATACACAACCTAAGTGTACCATATTTCTTCTTTACAAACAGAACTGGTGCTCCCCAAGGAGACACACTTGACCTGATATACTTCTTCTCCAGCAACTCTTGCAGTTGCATCTTTAACTCTAGCATTTCTGGTGTACTCATCCTGTAGGGTGTCTCGAACACTGGTGCTGCTCCTGGCACAAGTTCAATTGTGAAATAAATGTCCCTCCTTGGAGGAAGCCCTGGAATCTCATCAGGAAACACATCCCTGAATTCCTGCAACACATGAAATTCCTCCAACCTAGGAGTTTCATTCTTTGTTTCCTCCAAAATATGAGTTGCATACAACTGGAAACCTTTCCTACATAACTTCTTCAACTGCATTGCTGAAACCTACCTTACTGAAACCACCTTTCGAATGCCTTTCACAACTCTTGGGTTTCCCTCTTCGTCCAAGCACTCAAAGGTCTTATTATAATAGTCAAGCTTTACCTTGTGCTCTTCTAACCAATGCATTCCAATGAGAACATCATAGGAACCAAGCGGTAGAACATTCAGATCTACACAAGTGACCAATCCATTCATAACCAATGGACATTTCTCTACCACTTCACTAACCTTTCTCCTAGTTCCAAAGGCTAGTTGAACTAACCAAGATTTTCTATGCTTTACTTTCTTGAAAGAACAAATCTCCACTACTCTAGGAGTGATGTAAATGTGAGTAGAACCAGGGTCAATCAAAATAGAAACAGATTGCTCAACAATATTACCTGCAACTTCAACCACAGTTGACTGGTGATCTTCCTGACGGTCCTCCAGTGCTGCATAAATTCTAGGTACGACCATTTCTACTTGACCCACTGTTTCTGCCTCTTGAACGTTGTAAGTTGGCCTTGCATTCTCATTCTCAAATTGACAATTCCTGCGCATGTGGGGTCCCCCACATTTCCAACATTGGAGTGGTCCTTTGTTCTGCTGTGGCTCTTTAGGATTTTCTACCATCACTTTGGCTGGTTGATCCTCATTTTGTGATGGTTGCTTCTACTGATTCCTGAAGTTAGAAGGCTTGAAACCTTTCTTCCTTTGGTCAGACTTCTTATTCCTTTTGTCCTTCCATGTCTTCTAGTAATAAGGTTTTCCTTTGATTTTCTCATAGCAATACTTAGCTTTACGGATTGCTTCTTCTAGAGTTTTAGGTTCATAGAACTCAATTATGTCTTTATAAGACAGAGGAAATCCACTTAGGAAATGCTGAACCTTCACCTTTTCATCTTTGATGTACCTGATATACCTTAACAATTCCAAGAACTTATTTACATACTCTTCCATGGTCTGCTGTCCCAATCTCAGCTCATGGAACTCCTTAATTTTGTCATCATAATACCTATCAGAGAGGTATTTCTGCTTGAAATACTTCTTGAACTGCTTCCACTTAAGCCTTCTTTCGCCGATCCTCTTTACTTACTTGAAGTGCTCCCACCAAATGGATTCCCTTCCATTCAGATTGAATATGGAAACCCTTGCCTTCATGTTTTTCAAATAATCCTGAACTTGGAAATACTTTTTTATCCCAAGAAGCCAAGCTTAAGCCTCTTGTCCAGTTTTTACCTCACCATCAAACATAGGAGGTTTATCCTTCTTGAATTCATCTCGAGAGCGATCCATGTGGCACCTCCTTCTCTTAGTCTTGTGAGAAGAAGATCTTGAATCCCCACTGGATTATTCTAAGTCAGATGATCTACTATAAGTCCTTCTTCTTCTTCGGGTACTGCTCTTACTACCTTCTATTTTTGTTGTACCATGCCCAGAGTCCATTTTTCTTTGCAAGTCGGTCAAACTCTGCAACATAGCAGCATTCAACTAATGCTGCTCTTCCTAGGTTTTAATCAGGCTTCTCATCGTAGGTGCAATGTCCAGCGGAGTCTCTTGAAATATCCTTCCATTAGATTCTATATCATCATTTCAAACTCGGACATTTTTCCCCGTGTAATCTCACACACGTTCATAGGAATCCTATGCATCATATCCATCAAGGGTTCTCATGGCTGAACCAAGACTCACTTTACCAAACTGCACTATCCGAAATGATGCCTTTGAAGGTAACTATAATTCTGCAAAATGTGTTAGTACATACAACTGTTAGCCACATAACATTCAAATGAATTCTACATTACTTACCTTTACTTGGAAAAATCATACATTGAAGACTTTGTCAAAAAATAAATTTTTCTTTCCCAAAGAATGAATGTCTGAAGGGGAATGACGGGGGTCAAGGGGGCTCGCGCCACCGCTGCCCTCGAATTTTTTTTTATGATACATCGATTTCGCACAATCTAGTGCATAAAAATGCTGCCATTTTTCATCTTTCTAGCCCTGCAGATCTCACTGAAAACCCCTGCTGAATTTCTATGATTCAAAAAAAAATTAATTTTTTTTCACCCGCTGCATTGAAATTTTTTTTGACTTTCACCCACTGCAGCAGTTCGATCCTTGTTTTTCATCCACCATAGCGGCTCCATCTTCATTTCTCACCCGACACCGTACCGTCTTTGTCTTCGGGTTTCGAGTAGCGGCTCGACTTCTGGGAATGAAACCGCTACCACGCTGGCTCATGCTTTCCTTTCTCAGCTGCCGCTATGTCGGCTCAGAATTTGGTTTCCATCCACTACCGTAGCGGATTTTTCTTTCTTTCTTACCCACTGTCGTTGCGGTTCCTTTTTCAATTTCCTTTCGCTACATCGGGAAGATCTTCAAATTTCTACCACCGCACATTGGCTCGAACTTCCTCTTCTTTCCGTCGCTCGTCGGCTCATCCCTACCGATGCTCATTGGCAAAATTCCTGGCTTTCCGCCCACTATGTCGGCTCGACTTACCCGATGCTCATCATCTCAAACCCAAATTTCCATCTGTCATTGCAGCTTGAACTTAAACTTCCACTCGCTGCCATCGGGAAAATTCTGTCGAAGTGTTCGTTGTTGCGAAAAGATCTTCGACTTTCGTCCACCGTAGCGGCTCTGACTTCACTTTCTCACTGACATATCAACTGTTTTCTTAAGTTCCGTCCGCTATGTGTCGGCTTGTTCTTTCTTCCTCAGTCGGCACCAACACTTAGACGATTTTTCGCATTTTTCCTTTTGCATCGGACGCGGTCGACAAAACTTCCTACTTCAGCGATCATCGTAGCAGCTCGAAACTTAAGCTCTATTAGTCGTTGCGACTTGCCTCAAACCTTCACAATCGCCGTATCGGCAAGAAAGGAAACAGCCAGCTGTTGCGGCTCTGCTTCAGTCAACTCAGCCACTACTGCGGCTTCGCTTCATGTTTCTCTGTTGCCACACAGAGAAGAGTTTTCACACTTAGTGATTTTCCAAAAAATCTCTTTGTTGGTTTGTGCTCAAGAGAGATTATCCCACCTCTTTTAGCTTCTTTTCTTGTCCCATAAAGTCCCATTGCTGCAACTTGGATGCTCTGATACCAATCCATCATGTCCCCGACCCTCGGACCGGCGAAGAGGACGCGACTGTACCTTACTAATCAACCCGGGAAACCATGACCCATGAACATAAACATGAAGTATAAAATGCATTGGAATAAAATTCATACACAGATGCAGAATGCAAGCAACATTAATCATAACACATATGCAGAGGTCTAATTTCCTAGACATACAGCAAAAGAAATTACATCCGTAAACATAAATTCATAGCATATAAGCACACATCATGTTCATTCATAAAACAATACAATTGAGAGGAATTAAGCAAAATAATACTTTTCTTCAAGAAAGATTGTCCCGCAACCAGCTACGTCGCTGCAACGTTCCACCCAACCATAGGCCAGTGTGCTCATCACTATCTCAACAATATTGCCACCCTCAATCTGGGCATGAATCCACAAGGAGTAATGGAAAACTAACAGGCTCACACATAGCAAAGGATACACAACTCATCCAAGCCAACATATTTGGGTTTATCAGGCCATCAGGAGCTGGAAACGCTGGCTGCTAAGCTAGTGGGCTCAATGAAGAGTGGAGGACACCTGCACCAAATCTAGCCCGACTTCTATAACATCCACACACACCCAACACAAGGAATCATCCCCTTCTCTACTGCAAAGTCCCTTAGGCCATGACTTCCCTTCTAGTGCTATTCAGGGGGTGTAGAGAAGAAAGCCAACCCTCTAGCTATACCTGTCAGGCCCCTACACACACTAAGTTTTTCAAGCATGCTCAGGCTCCACTTCCACTCCCAAACATTCCAAGGACCAACCATTGTGCACACACACAGCCCCCAACATAATAATTCACAGCTCTAGGATTTAAGGGAATCACCGTAGAGCAAAACTGGAATGGCAATTGGGTAATACACAACTCAGACTGAGCAATTCGACTCCATATTCGTTTATGGCTCTAACATGGCCAAAACGACTCAACAACAAACCTACAGCAACCCAAATTTATGGGGGATCCAACAACGATCTCTCGGATGCGTGAGGGAGGGAATACGACCTACATGAAGGTGGATTCACATACCCAAACCCACAGCATGAAAAGAAACTACTCATAGCAAAATCAGGGAAGAAGAAGAACCGTCCCAATGCTTGTGTGTGTGATCGAAACAAGTGCCCCCCCTGTGAATGTGGAATGACCTCCCTTGGTGGTGTATGGGTGTGGTCAAAGGACTGACAGTCCTTCCAACCCCATGACTGCCCATGCAGACATTCCCCCAAGGGTAATAACTACCCAAGCAACTCCTGTAGAATTAAAATGGTTGGTGGATGATACAAAGGAAAAAGGGTGAGTAAGACAAACAAGATGTTCGACATCTAGATGGATTTATCAATTGATACTTGTCTGTTCCCTAATGGCTCCTAAGGGTTATACATTCCCCCCCACCCCCTTAACCTTAGGAAATCATTCCCTTTTCATTTTCGTCGCATCGATATAGTTGGTTGTGGGTCTTTTAATTAATTTTGTATATGTACTTAGTGTCCAACATTATAACATTGCTGGTTAGCACAAAATACCATCAGCATCGCCGAAACATAATACGACAATCAATGGTAGGGCATTTTCCTATAGCTCCACACCATGATCCATTACAATATATACATCTTATACTCTTAATGCAAACGGGGTCAAAATCGAGGTGTTACAGGAGAGGAATTTTAGGAATGTTCTTAGATGCTATTGTCATATTGAGATGCATATATGTGAATGGGATTTTGCATTAAAAACCCCACATTGTGATAAGCTTGACCGATTTAAAAAGGGCCAGATTACATGACAGGAGAAAGGGAAACCCACGTCGAACCACCCTCCTACCACAGAACGATGAATTGCCCACTTGTGCACCTAACATAGGCATCTAGACAACCCATTTCATCAACAAAGAAGAACCCCAATTGTAATTTAACCTTAACTAGTAATTTACCAACGCTCGACATATAATTCCCACATCCATATATTAACCACAACCATATGAACGAAAACAATAGAAATAAAATGCAAACAAACACTTAACCAATAATATTCTTCACCATAACAAATCTTCACCACGACATATATATTCACCACAAATCGTGAAGTCACAATTACATTCATAATTATGTCAAACCCCTACACAATTAAGGATTACATTAAGAGTTATGTCAAATCCATGAACTTAAAAACCCTTACACAGTACGCAATATGCATTCATTCACAGAAAATAGGTCACTTAGAGATGGTTCGAACAAACGCATGAGAGCACAGAAACCCACTTGGACAACAAACCCATTAGGACATAACTCACAAGCAAAAGACACCATAAACAAAAACCCACAATGCATAAACCAGGTCAAGGTCAGAAATTTTCATTGGGAGATTCGATGTGTTGAAAAACATAGATAGAGAAGCTGGTAGGAGTGAAATCCTTCAAGGGAAACCTTAGGCCAACCTCCAACAACGCTCAAACCGCATGACTCTCCATCAACTTGGTTCTAGTGCAATGTGTAGGGCACAAGCAAGTGTTAGCAACAACAAATGACTCCCTAAATCCATAAAAAAAGGTTCAAAACCGATGCGCCCACCTCATATGATAGGGAAATTGACAAATTAGAAGCCATTGTGCCAAGAAACCACTCTACAAACAATGCTAAGCATGCTAGGGCTAGCCCTAAAACTCTAAACCAAGTGTTGATCAACAACGAAGCATGTTGGCCTCTTGTGACAAGGCTTGAAGGGTAGGTGACCAGTGGGATAGAGGCTCACCCGGTGGGATTCAAGATGTCTTGACCCCTCCTAAGTGACAAGTTATTGGTATGTACGTCTTTCAAGCTATTGGATATATGCTTTGGAGCTTTTTATTCCCATGGTAAAAAGTAAAAAACAACGAAACACCCCCGTCATGTGTGTATCGAAGCCGGAGCATATTTAGATTATAATTAAACCGAAGGTGTTATTAAGGGGATGGTTCTACTCAATATTTCATCGTCTGTCGATGACTAATGAGGAGCCACCCTTGTCAATATTTATGCCCCCGAATGCGTCATCAAAGAAAGATCCACATCATAATCATTCAATCCCAGGCTCTATCCCACCCCATCGATATCACAGGAAGGCTTGCCTTTAAGAAACAACATCAAAGGACTACAACAAATAACCAAATTAATTTATTTTTTAAAATAAGAAAACAACTGGAATCGTCGTAATCCATCAATTCAGCTCGTTCTGTACATGAAGCAAACTACAGGCGGTTTAATGACACAGAACAAGAATTACCAAATTAATTTCTTTTTTAAAATAAGAAAACAACTGGAATCAATGTAATCCATCTATTTAGCTCGTTCTGTATAGAAAGCAAACCGGAGGCAGTTTATTGACACACAGGCAAGAATTACCAAATTAATTTCTTTTTTAAAATAAGAAAATAACCGGAATCAGCGTAATCCATCGATTTAGCTTGTTCGTTCTGTACAAGAAGCAAACCACATGCAGTTTATTGACACACATGCAAGAATTATGGTCTCTAATAAGAGTAAATTACGACAAAAAATATATAGCATGAGCCAGAGTATTTAATGTTGCCACAACAAGTTTGTGGGCCATTGTGTCACCGCCCCACTTAGCCGAGCACTCTTGACTCGCTAAGAGTGTGTTCGACACCGTCTAGAAACCTCTCAAGGGCTTGGCCAACTTGATGTTTACTAACGAACTACGCCTAGCATTATGCGGAAACATGTTTATCTTTACTTAGTCATTTTTTAACAATTGCAAAAGACAGAAGAAAGTATAGAAGTCTACGGGTTTCCTAATGCATAGCCCGTCTTTTATATTTTCACAAGTATAATAAACGGAGGTGCCACAAACCGACCACTCTCCGGGTGTGTGCCCAACCTGGCTAAAACACACACTTTTACAAAACTGGAAAATGCACAAGTAAACCTCCACGGAGTGACTAACTTGGCTGTCGAAATGAATGTCGCAAACCCTCACCGTCTGCAGCTGCCGAAACACATAAAACCCAGAAAACGTGCCTCTGACCGAACTTAGTCACCAGCCCTAGTTCATCTAAGCACTCTGCCAAAACCACCTGTTTACGGAACCCCTGCGCAGATGCCTCAGAAATAGACGTGCGCTTTATCCAAGCGCACTGTCTACATGAATTGTTCCTTGCCTCAGCGACTTCCCGAGTCAACTACTACTCCTTTGGATTTCTCCCTTAGATTGGATAAGCTGTCTTCTTGCCTTGGCGCCTCCTTTATTTATAAGAGCGCTTGGCAAGTCTCTTGGTCCACTTAGCCAACTCACCGTTTATCCAATTTTCCAACGTGGATAAGGGTCCACTTAGCCAACACGTCAATGTCAACCTTGCTGACGCCCCACTGGTCCACTTGCCATACGCTCCCTTGGTCCAGTTTCGCTGACGCTTCTAAGAATTGTGCGCCCGTCACCTTTGCCGGAGCGCCCATCCAAAAAGCTCGTCGTTCCTTTCCGTCACAAGCACGCCCATCGTCTGCACGCTCGTTGGTTTGTCTACCGAAGCACTCCCTTGACAATGTGCTCAGTCCGCTCGCACGCCCATCCATCACGCGTCTTCTTGCCGCATGCTCAAGGGTCGCGCACCCATTTGTCGCTTGAGGGCTCATCATGTGGAGCACCCGTTTCGATCACTTTAGCACTGCTAGCTGGAGTGCTCACTTCCGAAGTGCGCTAAGGCGCCTTCTCCCAAACGCCTGCCTCTTCGTCATTTCCAAGTGCGCTTGTTCAAGCGCTTAGCTTGGGAGCACACCATACTCCCAGCACTCCTTGCCGACGGTGAGTGTGGGAATTTTCCCTTGCCAAGTGGGATCTCTACTTTTGCTGAACCATTCACGGCACCTTGCTAAGGCGCACTAACACTTGGAGTGCGCTGAAAAATGTGGTCGTGACACATTGGATCTGAAACTGCCACTACAGCTTTGTGGGCCATTGGATCTCAAAAAGGTTGAGATCCAATGACCCACAAAGCTGTTGCAATAACATTAATTACTCTACAACATGCTAGAAATATTAAGCAAACCCTAACCTTGAACAAATTTAATGAGCGACATATTAGAGGAATCCTAAGACTCAAATTTTCACAACCACATACGAAGATAACAATATATTTCGCTCATTAAAACTAGCCAGGCATTAGAGACCTCCCAACTGTAAATTCATGTGGGCATTAGATTACTAGCATATCATATCAGTTCACGTCCTCCGCAGTGCTTTGTACAGTTTCTAGTTCTGGAAATGGTTCCCTGAGTAATTCTTTAATTGTCAAATTCAAAAGACTTTCCACATTCAGATGATTAGCAGCTTGCAATGAAAACATAAACATTACGTTAGAACAAATATATCAATAAAGGAATGTATGAAATAAATTTCTTGAGAATCACATGGGGGAATTTTAACAACACTTGCGGGATTTCACTGTTGTTTTCGTTGAAAAGGATAATACTATCATATTTGTAATGAGTTGATTCTCAAAATAAAACAATCGAGATGAACCCTTTAAAGGAAATAATAATAAACATGTCAATACAATGGGCATGTTAACATTCAACGAAGTTAACACTCAAAGAGTCTAGAAGGGTTAGATAACATAGTTAATGTTAACTTCTTATAGTTAATGTTATGGGATTGCATAGTTAATGTTTATTCCATCTTTACTTTATTTTTCAACTTGTTTGACATGAAAAATAAATACATTTTTAGTAACTAGAAATTTTTTTCAAGAGCCCCTCGATCAGAATAATCTTTTAGTAGAGTTGTAATGGGTTGGAGTTGCTTCAACCATGTTAATGCTTGGGCTATATGTTTCTTTGAGCTCCTCAATTTTGCTTTCTATTCTAAATGGAAGATGATTATGCAAGTGAAAGTGTGAATTTCATGGAGGAGCAAGTGCAATTAGTGACCCAATTGACCAACAAAGAAGATTCACTACATATTGGGAATTGAGAAGTATTCTTCTATGGAAGATATATGCAAGGCTTACATGAATTATCATTGAAGATCCATTTAAAAAAGAACAATGCTCCTGGTGTAGAGGAAGGTTTCAAGGCACTCTCCATTTCATTCTAGTGTCTAAACAACGACAAAGCCAAGATAAAATATGATCATGACGATGACAACAATGCTTTCGATTCCCCCAATAGTGAGAGCCCCAAATTGTTGGTCCTGATGCAAAATTTACCCATTTTCTGCTACTCTTTGTGAGCTACTTTCCATTATATGAACCAATTATTCATTGTAGAAGAATGATTCTTATCAATTTAGTAAGATTATCAAGGAACACATGGTAAATTAAAGTGGAGATGTCATGGTAAATTAAAGTGGAGATGTCACGTTCCCCGACCCTCGAACCGACGAAGAGGATGCGACTATACCTTACTAATATACTCGGGCAACCATGCCCCATGAACATACACATGAAGTATAAAATGCATTGGAATAAAATTCATACATAGATGCAGAATGCAAGTAACATTAATCATAACACATATGCAGAGGTCTAATTTCCTAGACATACAATGGAAGCAATTACATCAGTAAACATACATTCACAACAACTAAGCATACATCATGTTCATTCATAAAATAATACAGTTGCAAGGAATTAAGCACAAAAATACTTATCTTCGGGAAAGCTTGTCCCACAACCAGCTACGTCACTACAACATTCCACCCAACCATAGGACAGTGTGCTCATCAATATCTCAGCAAAACTGCCACCCTCGAGCTAGGCATGATTCCACAAGGAGTAAGGGGAAACTAATAGGCTCACATGTAGCCAAGGATACACAACTCAGCTAAGCGGATAAAGTTTGGTATATCAGGCTATCAGGAGCTGGAAACACTTGTTGCTAAGCTAGTGGGCTCAATGAAGAGCTAAGGACACCTACACTAGAGCTACCCTGACTTCTATAACATCCACACACACTCAAAACAAGAAATCATCCCCTTCTCTACTGCACAGTCCCTCAAGACATGACTTCCCTTCTACTTGTATTCAAGGGGTGTAGAGAAGAAAGCCAACCATCTAGCTCTACCCGTGAGGCCCCTACACACACTAGGTTTATCAAGCACGCTCAAGCTCCACTTCCACTCCCAAACAGTCCAAGGACCAACCATTGTGCACACACATAGTCCCCAACACAACAATTCATAGCTATGGGATTTAAGGGAATCACCAAATAGCAAAAATGGAACGACAATTGGGTAATACACAGCTTAGACTGAGCAATTCGACTCCATAGTAATTTATGGCCCTATCGTGGCCAAAATGACTCAACAACAAACCTACAGCAACCCAAATTTGTGGGGGAGACAACAATGATCTATCAGTTGCGTGAAGGTGGATTCACATACCCAGACCCAAAGCGTGAAAAGAAACTACTCACAGCAAAATTGGGGAAGAAGAAGAACCATCCCAATGCCTGTCTGCATGATCAAAACAAGTTCCCCCCTCCCCGTGAATGTGGAATGAACTCCCTTGGTGGAGTATGCATGTAGTCAAAGGACTGACATTCCTGTCAACCCCACGACTGCCCATGCACACGTTCCCCCAAGGGTAATAACTACCCAATCGACTCCTGCAGAATTAAAACAGTTGGTGGATGATACAAAGGAAAAAGGGTGAGTAAGACAAATAAGATGTTTGACATCTAGATGGGTTTATCAATTGACACTTGGTTGTTCCCCAATGGCTCCCAAGGGTTAGGCATTCCCCCCCTCTTAACCTTAGGAAATCATGCCCTTTTCATTTTTGTTGCATCGATATAGATGGTTGTGGTTTTTTTAATTAATTTTGCATATGTACATCGTTTCCAACATTATAACGTGCCTGGTTAGCACAAAATACCATCGGCATCGCCGAAACATCATACGACAATCAATGGTGGGGCATTTTCCTATAGCTCCATGCCATGATCCATTACAATATATACATCCTATACATTTAATGAAAATGGGGTCAAAATCGGGGTGTTACAATCCCCTCCCCCTTCAATAGCACTGTCCTCAGTGTTTACCAAATTGAACAAAATGCTACACTGGAATCACCTCAGTGCTCCGCAGAATTGAACAAAAATGGATGTTCCAATCGCATGGCATCCTCCAGCTCCCACGTAGCCTCTTCAGGATCGTAGTGCTCCCATTCCACCTTTACCTTCCCGATGGCTCGGTTCCAGATCATTGTGACCTTCCTGTCAAGGATGCGCATTGGCTCGATTTGAAACTCTCCTTGGGGTTCCACCTGAATCACATCCAAATTTATCACATGATTAGGATCATGTACATATTTCTTAAGCAAAGAAACATGAAAAACATTATGAGCTCTAGTGCTAGCAGGCAATGCAAGTCTATATGCAACTGGCCCTATTCTTTCGAGCACTTCAACCAACCCACAATATCTAGGTGATAAATTGGCACAACTTCCAAGCTTCAAGGAACTCTTATTTCCCCTCACTCTGAGGTAAACATGATCCCCAAAATTGAACTCTCTGTTCACCCTATGCTTATCTGCATAGATTTTATGTCTGTCCTGAGCTGCTTTCATATTCTACCTGATCTTTACAACCCCTTGCTCCATCTCCTTGAGTAATTCTGGCCCAAGCACAACCCTGTTCACTGGATTATCCCATGTCACTAGTGTCCTGCACCTTCTGCCATACAAAGCTTCATATGGACTCATCCCCATGGATGCTTTCTATCCATTGTTATATGCAAACTCTACCAAGTGTAAATAATCTTCCAACTTGGTTGGTTTGTCCATCACATACATGCAAAGCATGTCTTCAAGCACTTGATTTACTCTCTCTGTCTTCCCATCAGTATGAGGATGGTAGGCAGTGCTGAAGTTCAACTTTGTACCCAAATTTGCAAACAAAACTTTCCAAAAATTGGAAGTGAACTTGACATCTCTGTCAGAGACTACCGCCTTAGGAAATCCATGCAATTTGAAAATCTCCTTCATGAAGATCTTTGCAATATCATTAGTCCTATGCGTAGACTTAACCGGTATGAATGTGATGCCTTTGTCAACTTGTCCACCAAAACCATGACGGAATCATTTTGTCTCAAAGTCATTGGCAATCCTGTAATGAAATCCATGGAAATAAATTCCCATTTCCATTCTGGAATTGGAAAAGGCTGAAACAAACGTGCTGGATGTTGATGCTCAACCTTTACCTGGTGACATTTCATGCACCTTGAAATATATTCAGCCATATCCTTTTTCATTCCTGGACAAAAATACTGCTTTCTGGCTATAGCAATCGTCTTCTGATATCCTGGATGACCAGAATATGGAGCTTGGTGGATCTCATCCATAACCATTCTCCTCAAATCTGCCATACTTGGAATATATATTCTATTCTTATAAGTAAGAAGACCATCTTCTTCCAATTTATATCCCTCATACCTCTTCTCAAGACTTTGTTGCTGCAATTTTTCTTTTACCTGCTCATACAATTCATCTCCTGCAGTATGATTAACAATCTGCTGTCTCAAATTTGACTGGAAAATACTAAGATATGCCACATGCATTTACTGCACCTTCCTCCTGAGTGCATCAGCTACCTTATTGTCCTTTCCTTTTATGTGCTTGATTTCGAAATCAAATTCACATAAAACTCCAGCCATCTAGCTTGCCTAGCATTTAGAGTAGGCTGATCAAACAAATACTTCATACCACAATGGTCTGTCCTTAGCTCAAATATTCTTCCCATCAAGTAATTCCTCCACATCTTGAGAGCATGTACTATGGCTGCAAGTTCTAGGTCATGAGTAGCATAGTTCTTCTCATGCTCCTTTAGCTTTCTGGACTCATAACATGTCACATGGTTTTCTTGCATAAGGACTCCTCCAAGCCATTTTCCGCATGCATCAGTACACACGACAAAATCATTTTTTGGGTCTGCAATCTTCAAGACTGGTGCACTTGTGAGAATATTCTTCAACTGCTGCAAGCTTTCTTCACACCTCAGTGTCCATTCAAACGTTATTCCCTTCTTTTGTAAAGAAGTGACTGGATGTGAAACCTTGGAGAATCCTTCAATGAATCTCCTATAGTATCCTTCAAGTCCCATAAAATATCTTACATCTGCCACATTTCTTGGAGTAGGCCAAGTCATAATGGCCTCAATATTCTCAGGGTCTACAGATATGCCCTCATCTAAGATAATGTGACCCAAGCAATGAATCCTATCTCTATAGAATTCACACTTGTTCAACTTCATATACAGCTAGTGCTCCCTGAGCAATTGTAATGTCAATCTCAGATGCTCTTCATGCTCTTCCTCATCCTTAGAATAAACCAGAATGTCATCAAGGAAAACAAGAACAAACTTGTGCAAATACCTACTGAAGACACTATTCATAAGGAACATAAATGTAGCTGGTGCATTTGTGAGACCAAATGGTACCATTACAAACTCATAATGCCCATACCTTGTCCTGAAGGTTGTCTTATGAAAATATTCATCCTTGATTCTTACCTGATGGTAACTAGACCTTAATATAATCTTGGAAAATACCTTTGCTCCCCTCATTTGATCAAAGAGGTCATCAATCCTAGGCAAAGGATATTTGTTCTTCACCGTAACCTTGTTCAATTATCTGTAATCGATACACAACCTAAGTGTACCATATTTCTTCTTTACAAATAGAACTGGTGCTCCCCAAGGAGACACACTCGACCTGATATACTTCTTCTCCAGCAACTCTTGCAGTTGCATCTTTAACTCTAGCATTTCTGGTGTACTCATCTTGTAGGGTGTCTCGAACACTGGTGCTGCTTCTCCTGGCACAAGTTCAATTGTGAAATCAATGTCCCTCCTTGGAGGAAGCCCTGGAATCTCATCAGGAAACACATCCCTGAATTCCTGCAACACATGAAAGTCCTCCAACCTAGGAGTTTCATTCTCTGCTGCCTCCAAAATATGAGTTGCATACAACTGGAAACCTTTCCTACATAACTTCTTCAACTGCATTGCTAAAACCTACCATACTGAAACCACCTTTCGAATGCCTTTCACAACTCTTGGGTTGCCCTCTTCGTCTAAGCACTGAAAGGTCTTATTATAATAGTCAAGATTTAGCTTGTGATCTTCTAACCAATCCATTCCAATGAGAACATCATAGGAACCAAGCGGTAGAACATTCAGATCTACACAAGTGACCAATCCATTCATAACCAATGGACATTTCTCTACCACTTCACTAACCTTTCTCCTAGTTCCAAAGGCTAGTTGAACTAACCAAGATTTTCTATGCTTTACTTTCTTGAAAGAACAAATCTCCACTACTCTAGGAGTGATGTAAATGTGAGTAGAACCAGGGTCAATCAAAATAGAAACAGATTGCTCAACAATATTACCTGCAACTTCAACCACAGTTGACTGGTGATCTTCCTGACGGTCCTCCAGTGCTGCATAAATTCTAGGTACGACCATTTCTACTTGACCCACTGTTTCTGCCTCTTGAACGTTGTAAGTTGGCCTTGCATTCTCATTCTCAAATTGACAATTCCTGCGCATGTGGGGTCCCCCACATTTCCAACATTGGAGTGGTCCTTTGTTCTGCTGTGGCTCTTTAGGATTTTCTATCATCACTTTGGCTGGTTGATCCTCATTTTGTGATGGTTGCTTCTACTGATTCCTGAAGTTAGAAGGTTTGAAACCTTTCTTCCTTTGGTCAGAATTCTTATTCCTTTTGTCCTTCCATGTCTTCTAGTAATAAGGTTTTCCTTTGCTTTTCTCATAGAAATACTTAGCTTTACGGATTGCTTCTTCTAGAGTTTTAGGTTCATAGAACTCAATTATGTCTTTATAAGACAGAGGAAATCCACTTAGGAAATGCTGAACCTTCACCTTTTCATCTTTGATGTACCTGATATACCTTAACAATTCCAAGAACTTATTTGCATACTCTTCCATGGTCTGCTGTCCCAATCTCAGCTCATGGAACTCCTTAATTTTGTCATCATAATACCTGTGAGAGAGGTACTTCTCCTTGAAATACTTCTTGAACTGCTTCCACTTAAGCCTTCTTTCGCTGATCCTCTTTACTTACTTGAAGTGCTCCCACCAAATGGATTCCCTTCCATTCAGATTGAATATGGCAACACTTGCCTTCATGTTTTTCGAATAATCCTGAACTTGGAAATACTTTTTTATCCCAAGAAGCCAAGCTTTAGCCTCTTGTCCAGTCTTTACCTCACCATCAAACATAGGAGGTTTATCCTTCTTGAATTCATCTCGAGAGCGATCCATGTGGCACCTCCTTCTCTTAGTCTTCTAAGAAGAAGATCTTGAATCCCCACTGGATTATTCTAAGTCGGATGATCTACTATAAGTCCTTCTTCTTCTTCGGGTACTGCTCTTATTACCTTCTATTCTTGTTGTACCATGCCCAGAGTCCATTTTTCTTTGCAAGTTGGTCAAACTCTGCAACATAGCAGCATTCAACTGATGCTGCTCTTCCTAGGTTTTAATCAGGCTTCTCATCGTAGCTGCAATGTCCAACGGAGTCTCTTGAAATATCCTTCCATTGGATTCTATATCATCATTTCAAACTCGGACATTTTTCCCCATGGAATCTCACGCACGTTCATAGGAATCCTATGCATCATATCCATCAAGGGTTCTCATGGCTGAACCAAGACTCACTTTACCAAACTGCACTATCTGAAATGATGCCTTTGAAGGTAACTATAATTCTGCAAAATGTGTTAGTACATACAACTGTTAGCCACATAACATTCAAATGAATTCTACATTACTTACCTTTACTTGGAAAAATCATACATTGAAAACTTTGTCAAAACATAAATTTTTCTTTCCCAAAGAATGACTATCTGAAGGGGAACGACGGGGGTCAAGGGGGATCGCGCCACCACTGCCCTTGAATTTTTTTTTATGATACATCGATTTCGCGCAATCTAGGGCATAAAAATGCTGCCATTTTTCATCTTTCTAGCCCTGCAGATCTCACTGAAAACCCCTGTTGAATTTCTATGATTCAAAAAAAATTTAATTTTTTTTTCACCCGCTGCATTGAATTTTTTTTTTGACTTTCACCCACTGCAATAGCTCGATCCTTGTTTTTCATCCACCATAGCGGCTCCATCTTCATTTCTCACCTGACACCGTAGCGTCTTTGTCTTCGGGTTTCGAGTAGCGGCTCGACTTCTGGGAATGCAACTGCTACCACGCTGGCTCATGCTTTCCTTTCTCAGTCGCCGCTATGTCGGCTCAGAATTTGGTTTCCATCCACCACCGTAGCGGATTTTTCTTTCTTTCTTACCCACTGTCGTTGCGGTTCCTTTTTCAATTTCCTTTCGCTACATCGGGAAGATCTTCAGATTTCTACCACCGCACATTGGCTCGAACTTCCTCTTCTTTCCGCCGCTCGTCGGCTCGTCCCTACCGATGCTGATCGGCAAACTTCCTGGCTTTCCGCCCACTATGTCGGCTCGACTTACCCGATGCTCATCAACTCAAACCCAAATTTCCATCTGCCATTGCGGCTTGAACTTAAACTTCCACTCGCTGCCGTCGGGAAAATTATGTCGAAGTGTCCGCTGTTGCGAAAAGATCTTCGACTTCCGTCCACTGTAGCGGCTCCGACTTCACTTTCTCGCCGACATATCAACTCTTTTCTTAAGTTTCGTCCGCTATGTGTCGGCTTGTTCTTTCTTCCTCAGTCGGCACCAACACTTAGACAATTTTTCGCATTTTTCCTTTTGCATCGGACGCGGTCGACAAAACTTCCTACTTCAGCGATCGTCCTAGCAGCTTGAAACTTAAGCTCTATTAGTCATTGCGACTTGCCTCAAACCTTCACAATCGCCGTATCGGAAAGAAAGGAAACAGCCAGCCGTTGCGGCTCTGCTTCAGTCAACTCAACCACTACTGCGGCTTCGCTTCATGTTTCTCTGTTGCCACACAGAGAAGAGTTTTCACACTTAGTGATTTTCCAAAAAATCTCTTTGTTGGTCTGTGCTCAAGAGAGGTTATCCCACCTCTTTTAGCTTCTTTTCTTGGCCCATAAAGTCCCATTGCTGCAACTTGGATGCTCTGATACCAATCCATCATGTCCCCGACCCTTGGACCGGCGAAGAGGACGCGACTGTACCTTACTAATCAACCCGGGAAACCATGACCCATGAACATAAACATGAAGTATAAAATGCATTGGAATAAAATTCATACACATATGCAGAATGCAAGCAACATTAATCATAACACATATGCAGAGGTCTAATTTTCTAGACATACAGCAAAAGAAATTACATCCGTAAACATAAATTCATAGCATATAAGCACACATCATGTTCATTCATAAAACAATACAATTGAGAGGAATTAAGCAAAATAATACTTATCTTCAAGAAATATTGTCCCACAACCAGCTACGTCGCTGCAACGTTCCACCCAACCATAGGCCAGTGTGCTCATCAATCTCTCAACAACATCGCCACCCTCAATCTGGGCATGATTCCACAAGGAGTAATGGGAAACTAACAGGCTCACACGTAGCAAAGGATACACAACTCAGCCAAGCCAACAGATTTGGGTTTATCAGGCCATCAGGAGCTGGAAACGCTGGCTGCTAAGCTAGTGGGCTCAATGAAGAGCGGAGGACACCTGCACCAAAGCTAGCCTGATTTCTATAACATCCACACACACCCAACACAAGGAATCATCCCCTTCTCTACTGCAAAGTCCCTTAGGCCATGAATTCCCTTCTAGTGCTATTCAGGGGGTGTAGAGAAGAAAGCCAACCCTCTAGCTCTACCTGTCAGGTCCCTACACACACTAAGTTTATCAAGCACGCTCAGGCTCCACTTCCACTCCCAAACATTCCAAGGACCAAGCATTGTGCACACACACAGCCCCCAACATAATAATTCACAGCTCTGGGATTTAAGGGAATCACCGTAGAGAAAAACTGGAATGGCAATTGGGTAATACACAACTCAGACTGAGCAATTCGACTCCATATTTGTTTACGGCTCTAACATGGCCAAAACGACTCAACAACAAACCTACAACAACCCAAATTTGTGGGGGATCCAACAACGATCTCTCGACCGCGTGAGGGAGGGAATACGACCTACATGAAGGTGGATTCACATACCCAGACCCACAACATGAAAAGAAACTACTCATAGCAAAATCAGGGAAGAAGAAGAACCATCCCAATGCCTGTGTGCGTGATCGAAACAAGTGCCCCCCCTGTGAATGTGGAATGACCTCCCTTGGTGGTGTATGGGTGTGGTCAAAGGACTGACAATCCTTCCAACCCCATGACTGCCCATGCAGACATTCCCCCAAGGGTAATAACTACCCAAGCAAGTCCTGTAGAATTAAAATGGTTGGTGGATGATACAAAGGAAAAAGGGTGAGTAAGACAAACAAGATGTTCGACATCTAGATGGATTTATCAATTGATACTTGTCTGTTCCCTAATGGCTCCCAAGGGTTATACATCCCCCCCCTTAACCTTAGGAAATCATTTCCTTTTCATTTTCGTCGCATCGATATAGTTGGTTGTGGGTCTTTTAATTAATTTTGTATATGTACATAGAGTCCAACATTATAACATTCCTGGTTAGCACAAAATACCATCAGCATCGCTGAAACATAATACGACAATCAATGGTAGGGCATTTTCCTATAGCTCCACACCATGATCCATTACAATATATACATCATATACTCTTAATGCAAACAGGGTCAAAATCGAGGTGTTACAGGAGAGGAATTTTAGAAATGTTCTTAAACGCTATTGTCATATTGAGATGCATATATGTGAATGGGATTTTGCATTAAAAATCCCACATTGTGATAAGCTCAACCGATTTAAAAAGGGCCAGATTACATGACAGGAGAAAGGGAAACCCACGTCGAACCACCCTCCTACCGCAGAACAATGAATTGCCCACTTGTGCACCTAACATAGGCATCTGGACAACCCATTTCATCAACAAAGAAGAACCCCAATTGTAATTTAACCTTAACTAGTAATTTACCAACGCTCGACATATAATTCCCACATCCATATATTAACCACAACCATATGAACGAAAACAATAGAAATAAAATGCAAACAAACACTTAACCAATAATTTTCTTCACCATAACAAATCTTCACCACGACATATATATTCACCACAAATCGTGAAGTCACAATTACATTCATAATTATGTCAAACCCCTACACAATTAAGGATTACATTAAGAGTTATGTCAAATCCATGAACTTAAAAACCCTTACACAGTACGCAATATGCATTCATTCACAGAAAACAGGTCACTCAGAGATGGTTCAAACAAACGCATGAGAGCACAGAAACCCACTTGGACAACAAACCCATTAGGACAAAACTCACAAGCAAAAGACACCATAAACAAAAACCCACAATGCATAAACCAGGTCAAGGTCAGAAATTTTCATTGGGAGATTCGATGTGTTGAAAAACATAGATAGAGAAGCTGGTAGGAGTGAAATCCTTCAAGGGAAACCTTAGGCCAACCTCCAACAATGCTCAAACCGCATGACTCTCCATCAACTTGGTTCTAGTGCAATGTGTAGGGCACAAGCAAGTGTTAGCAACAACAAATGACTCCCTAAATCCATAAAAAAGGTTCAAAACCGATGCGCCCACCTCATATGATAGGGAAATTGACAAATTAGAAGCCATTGTGCCAAGAAACCACTCTACAAACAATGCTAAGCATGCTAGGGCTAGCCCTAAAACTCTAAACCAAGTGTTGATCAACAACGAAGCATGTTGACCTCTTGTGACAAGGCTTGAAGGGTAGGTGACCAGTGGGATAGAGGCTCACCCGGTGGGCTTCAAGATGTCTTGACCCCTCCTAAGTGACAAGTTATTGGTATATCTGTCTTTCAAGCCGTTGGATATATGCTTTGGAGCTTGTTATTCCCATGGTAAAAAGTAAAAAGCAACTAAACACCCCCATCGTGTGTGTATCGAAGCCAGAGCATATTTAGATTATAATTAAACCGAAGGTGTTATTAAGGGGACGGTTCTACTCAATCTTTCATCGTCTGTCGACGACTAATGAGGAGCCACCCTTGTCAATATTTATGCCCCCAAATGCATCATAAAAGAAAGATCCACATCATAATCATTCAATCCCAGGCTCTATCCCACCCCATCGATATCACAGGAAGGCTTGCCTTTAAGCAACAACATCAAAGGACTACAACAAATAACCAAATTAATTTATTTTTTAAAATAAGAAAACAACTGGAATCGGCGTAATCCATCAATTCAGCTCGTTCTGTACATGAAGCAAACTACAGGCGGTTTAATGACATAGAACAAGAATTACCAAATTAATTTCTTTTTTAAAATAAGAAAACAACTGGAATCAATGTAATCCATCTATTTAGCTTGTTATGTATAGAAAGCAAACCGGAGGCAGTTTATTAACACACAGGCAAGAATTACCAAATTAATTTCTTTTTTAAAATAAGAAAAGAACCGGAATTAGCGTAATCCGTCGATTTAGCTTGTTCGTTTTGTACAAGAAGCAAACCACATGCAGTTTATTGACACACATGCAAGAATTACGGTCTCTAATAAGAGTAAATTACGGAAAAAAATATATAGCATGAGCCAGAGTATTTAATGTTTCCACAACAAGTTTGTGGGCCATTGTGTCACAGCCCCACTTAGCCGAGCACTCTTAACTCGCTAAGAGTGTGTGCGACACCATCTAGCAACCTCTCAAGGGCTTGGCCAACTTGATGTTTACTAACGAACTACGCCTAGCATTATGCAAAAACATGTTTATCTTTACTTAGTCATTTTTTAACAATTGCAAAAGACACAAGAAAGTATAGAAGTCTACGGGTTTCCTAATGCAGAGCCCGTCTTTTATATTTTAACAAGTATAATAAACGGAGGTGCCACAAACCGGCCACTCTCCGGGTGTGTGCCCAACCTGGCTAAAACACACACTTTTACAAAACTGGAAAATGCACAAGTCAACCTCCACAGAGCGACTAACTTGCCTGCCGAAATGAATGTCGCAAACCCTCACCGTCTGCAGCTGCCGAAATGCATAAAACCCAGAAAACGTGCCTCTAACCGAACTTAGCCACTAGCCCTAGTTCATCTAAGCACTCTGCCAAAACGACCTGTTTGCGGAACCCCTGCGCAGATGCCTCAGAAATAGACATGCGCTTTATCCAAGCGCACTGTCTACATGAATTGTTCCTTGCCTCAGTGACTTCCCGAGTCAACTACTACTCCTTTGGATTTCTCCCTTAGATTGGATAAGCTGTCTTCTTGCCTTGGCACCTCCTTTATTTATAAGAGCGCTTGGCAAGTCTCTTGGTCCACTTAGCCAACTCACCGTTTATCCAATTTTCCAACGTGGCTAAGGGTCCACTTAGCCAACACGTCAACGTCAACCTTGCTGACGCCCCACCGGTCCACTTGCCATATGCTCCCTTGGTCCAGTTTCGCTGACGCTTCTAAGAATTGTGCGCCCGTCACCTTTGCCGGAGCGCCCATCCAAAACGCTCGTCGTTCCTTTCCGTCACGAGTGCGCCCATCGTTCGCTGCCATCGTCTGCACGCTCGTTGGTCTGTCTGCCAAAGCGCTCCCTTGACAGTGTGCTCAGTCCGCTCGCACGCCCATCCGTCACGCGTCTTCCTGCCGCATGCTCAAGGGTCGCGCGCCCATTCGTCGCTTGAGGGCTCATCATGCGGAGCACCCGTTTCGATCACTTGAGCACTCCTAGCCGGAGTGCTCACTTCCGAAGTGCGCTAAGGCGCTTTCTCCCAAACGCCTGCCTCTTCGTCATTTCCAAGTGCGCTTGTTCAAGCGCTTGGCTTGGGAGACCATACTCCCGGCGCTCCTTGCCGACGGTGAGTGTGGGCATTTTCCCTTGCCAAGTGGGATCTCTACTTTTGTTGAACTATTCACGGCACCTTGCTAAGGCACACTAACACTTGGAGTGCGCTGAAAAATGTGGTCGTGACACATTGGATCTGAAACTGCCACTACGGCTTTGTGGGCCATTGGATCTCAAAAAGGTTGAGATCCAATGACCCACAAAGCTGTTGCAGTAGCATTAATTACTCTGCAGCATGCTAGAAATATTAAGCAAACCCTAACCTTGAACAAATTTAATGAGCGACAGATTAGAGGAATCCTAAGACTCAAATTTTCACAACCACATACGAAAATAACAATATAATTCGCTCATTAAAACTAGCTAGGCATTAGAGACCTCCCAACTGTAAATTCATGTGGGCATTAGATTACTAGCATATCATATCAGTTCACGTCGTCCGCAATGCTTTGTACAGTTTCTAGTTCTGGAAATGGTTCCCTGAGTAATTCTTTAATTGTCAAATTCAAAAGACTTTCCACATTCAGATGATTAGCAGCTTGCAATGAAAACATAAACATTACGTTAGAACAAATATATCAATAAAGGAATGTATGAAACTTATTTTTGAATGGTGAATTAAAATTGAGACAACATTGGACTTATATTAATTTACCTTCATTAAATCCAATAAGGTTCTTATATTGACATTGCTGATGAAATTGAGATCCCATGCCTTCGTAAGGTCGAACATTTGAGAAGAGTTCAGTCGATGATATTCACGGTATTCTATTACCTTTTCTAGTGTTTGGCTACACACATTAACAGGGATCACTTGATAACTTAGTTGGTTTTCCCCTGCATAATCTATCATCTCTTTTATCACCAAAGATTGCATTTCCGCATGTTTCTCCATTTCTAAAATTTGGCTTTTTACTGTCACTGTCACGAAGGCACTATTATTCTCTATTGGAATCGGAGCAGCTAATATAATGGAGTCAATAACACAGTACACTTTACAAAGAATTGTTTTCCTACTATTATACAAAGGATTTATGTTATGAACTTTCATTACTCAGAAAGATAATTTCATTACCCAGAAAGATAAGTTTACCCATCAAGGTACAATCATCGAAAGGGTTGAGAGTTTGATAAAGCATAATTGATTGATCGAATTGATGAGAGAGATTCATTAAGCATTTGTTTAAGCACTCACTTATGGATTTGGTTGTTGTCTTTGATATGCATGTTAGTATAAAGGTATTGGTGATCGATACACATTATAGTGGCGAATATTTGGCACAAATTAAACTTGGGAAGTAATGTCGTGGTATAAACACAGTAGTATTGTTTGTCAGACACTAGTGGTGTTGTGACCTAGTTATATAGGCATAAATTTCAATCATATGATATGCATTATACAACATAGTGCAATGACTCTTGTTGTAGACATAAAGTATTGATATAGTTGAGGAGCTCAACAATTTACATGGAAGGCCAATCGTTAAGACAAATCATCTTCCTTGTTTGTGTCTTCCAATTTGGAAATTTTTGTACTTTGTTCATTATGCACAATATTGAATAGACTAGAAGACTTTGAAATGTTTCTGTCCTGATGGTAAATGACATACCATGAGATTGTGAATACATGAATAGTTGGTGACTTGGATATTTTGCTCAACTTCAAGTTGTCCATACCTTGTAACACATTGTCACAAGATTAATTGGAATTTGGAGTTGCTTAGTTGTCAATATAAACATGCTAATGTTTGTGTGAATGAATATATTATCTTTTTTATCAGTTCACTAAGTAATTTGAACAAGATAGTGAATAACAATATATTTATGGGTGTATGTCATGATCCCTACTTATTGGCTGGCTCAACAAGAACAAATATTTATGTCTTAGGAAAGTGCAACATGGAGCTGTATACGACCTTATTGCCCAAGTTAATAGAAGACCCACCCTTCCAAAAGGATCCTTATGAGTTGCGTTGATAGATGTACAATCAACCCTCGAATGAGTTAGCCAAGGGCTTTATTAGGTGGTACCATAAACTTATATTATCTACACACAACTTTCTCCCATTTTTACAACATATCCAAGTTCTCTTAATGTTTCATCCCCGGGCTTTGAGGTAGGCACCATAAACTTATATTATCTACACACAACTTTCTCCCATTTTTACAACATATCCAAGTTCTCTTAATGTTTCATTCCCGGGCTTTGAGGTAGGCTAGTTTATATTTAGGTTATAAAACGTGTCAAGTTGACATTTCACATTATTAAAGTAAAAAATATTGTATTTTATTAAAATAAAGCATTTCGATGGCCAAATACAAATACCGTTTTGAATAATAAATCCGTGGGAGCATAGCCGATAAATCCATCGGATCAACTACATGGCCGACAAATCAGCCGTTGACTTGCTGCTCCGGGGCGGGTGATCATCTCTACTCTTCCCCTATATATATGAGCAACATTAACAAACCATTTTCTACTAAAAAAATTGCCTTGATCTCCATAAAACTCTCCACAAAAAAAATTGCCTTGATCTCCATAAAACTCTCCCCGAATCTCTTTTGTGGTTCGCCATTTTCAATATGTGAAAAGCTTTCACTGCTTGCAGTTGCATCCCACTACTCAATAAATGGCTCCATTTCGTTTTGTACCAAGGACTTCGGGGAGTGTCATTAATGTTTGAATTCACTCCTGGCCTTTTGCTCCAAAGGAGTTTACATGACCTCGACCGAGCTCAACTAAACCTTGACCGAGGGTTTGTTCACACGCAGCTATGAAAAAGAATTCACACCCAGCTATGAAAAAGAATTCACACCCAGCTATGAAAAAGAATTCACCGCAATACAATAACACAATATGACAGTCAAGTCACTAAGAAGATAGTACCCACGAATTTTGGAAGTGATGGTGGTAGAATAGCTCCTTGGGAAACCACGACTTAGTTCATAAAAATCATGTAGTAGCTTGTATGTAAGGAGTGTAAGAACTATAGAGAATGGCTCTCTTTCCTCCAAAAAATAGAAGTAACAAAATGATAGGAAATGGAATATTAAAGGTATACAAAATGATAGGAAATGCTTCCCTACATAACCTTTGTGACGATGTTCTTTTGTTTGGAATGGCACCTACAAAGACGCATTGATACATAAAGAAATTTTTTATTTATACATGCATGCAATTGGAATGGAAGTAAATACCCTAAAATATCCCATCTCTTTCAATGGTATATTAAGGCCTAAATAACAAGTATAAAGTGGATTCTTCCTTTCTCAAAGGTAGATGTCAACCTAGGAATCAAGTACATGAGCTTCTCCTTGAATCCAAATGGTTATGATTTCCATAATTGGTTTTGGTTATACAAAAAGATGGAGAACCTGCTTGTTTTGTGAACTCATGGAGTAATAGGTGGTTATCCATACATGGTAGAGTTACTTTAGTAAAATACGTTTCAGAGGCTACACCAATTTTTTGGCACTGATCTCTTAGCTATATTTCCATTGACATTCAAAGGAATATTTGAAAAGTTTGTTTTAAATTCCTCTGGAGCGGCCTTCACACTACCACATTCANGCTACACCAATTTTTTGGCACTGATCTCTTAGCTATATTTCCATTGACATTCAAAGGAATATTTGAAAAGTTTGTTTTAAATTCCTCTGGAGCGGCCTTGACACTCCCACATTCAATTCACATTAGATGTATCTTTTAGTAATATTAACCTACCTTTGTGGTCCTTCGCTGGACATTAATAAAATTATCGTATCTTATCT
>LPNX010180808.1:246162-260961 GCA_001517045.1 Pseudotsuga menziesii | reverse complement strand
GGCCCATGCCCCCAGGTGGAGGGATGATGTGAGGGATGTTACCTCCAAGTGGGGGAACTACAGTAGCAGGAGTTACTAATGGAGTAGGTATGGGTATTCTTGCCATGGGAATGGGTACGGTGAGGGGAATGGTAGACGGGCCTCCTGGGATTGGGTCTATGTTAGGAATCATTACATGTTTTTTATTGAATGGATCCAAGAAAACAAGGTTGCACAATTCATGTTTATCTTGATCAGTTATGGCCCCACGCCAAGGTTATATTCTTTATTATTAATTTTTTTGGTTCTAAATTACAATGCCCATATTGATTTAAACCACAAATTTGGAATTAGGAATGAATCCTTGTATAATTGTTTTATTTTTTCAAGTCTTAGGCAGTGAGTTACATGTTGAATTAGTTACATACTATGATACAATATTCTTCCCCCTAGGTACCTGGATTCCTCTAAATCAGTATTAGGTATGGATATAGTTCGTATATGTTCTAGGCAGTCGGTACAGTGATAATAGATATGACATGTTTTATTCACTAATAAATTTTAATAGGTAAACAAGAACAACACAAACACACAAAACCAAAACACCAAATAAGTTAACAAGGTTTGGGTTCATACCTGATTGTTGAATTTGTTCAAAAAGTTTGAGGGATACCTTGCCATGCCCATGCATGGCATATTTTGCAATGATAGTTGTCCAAGTATCGATGTTTGGCTCTTTCATGTGATCAAATAAATATTGTGACTTATCAATGTCTCCACATTTTGCATACTTCTATAAGAACACTCATCCCAAAGACATTTGAATGAAATACACTTCTGGTTATGTCTTCATGAATCTCCACTTCAAATGTTTTTTATAATTTACTAGTAAACATGAACAACTATTTTTTATGAGAGGGATATTGGAATGATTGTTCACACCCATCCTTTCCATGGTTAGGCTCTTATAGGGATTTCTCCATCATGGAAATCACAAGAGTGAGTTTAAGAGACTTATTTTTACTTTTGTCTAGGGGTGGAGGGGATGGTTATGGAAATGTTCCCTCATCCCATGAAAAATTTAACAATATTTGGTATAGTTTTTTTTTAATATTATTTAAATTACCTTGAATAGGTTGGTTGATTTGGAGAGTCAGTGGGTGTAACAATGCATCAATCATCTAAATAATCCAAGTTAATTAAATTAGAGAGTCAATAAGCAGAACCTTGCATTTACGTTAGTTGAATTAGAGAGATAGTGGGAAAAACATTGTGCCATTGAATTAGAGAATCAATGGGTAGAACCAATCCTTGATGCTACAAGAGTTATGCAATAGCACCATATCTAACATAATCTATTACAATTACGCAACACATTTTTTCATACATTGATACCTATTATAGAGTTATCATACCATGAAAGGTATTTGCACAATGTGTTTTATTAAACATAACATCATTTCATTTCTTCAAAATGGGGAAAGGAACTAAAATTATGATTACATTCCATAATGTATGAAACTTTGCAACACAATTAGGTTTACCTTTTGAAAAACATTCCAATATATAAAGGTGAGGAGGACTTGGCCATAAAACTTTAGTGAAGCAATCCCAAGCATTGTTGGCATAGGTGAATTTAGTATGAGGAATGTTTGAGGGAATCAATCAATGAGTAAGAACCAAGCCTCAAATATAGGGGACCATGCAAATAGGGTATTTTTAGGATCAACCAAATGTTTTTGAAGAAAAAAGATCCAAGTTAACTACTTAACTTAAGCCTCCATAAGTCACTTGATTAACCATCTCAGAGTTTTATGAAAAATGGTCCATATGCTTATATTTCTTTAAGGCCTTGGCCATTATTCATTTCTAATATTTCAATATAGCTTTAGAAGTTTTGGGCCCAATTTTTTAAACATGGAATTGATATAATGTCCTTGATTTGATGAAATATCAACATGTCTAGGTTATCCAATCAAAACATGGATTTCAATATTTTCCAAGGCATTCAATCTTGAGTCTAGGAATCAAAATATTTCATACTATGTTGATGACTCCCCTAAAAATCTCAAGTTTGAGAGACAAGAAGTGTTTCCCAAAACATTCCATTCATCTAAGAAAATAGTATATTCTCTATAAAGAGAATATTTCTTGTGCATGTGTTGTATGGAAATCACTACGAGGTTTTATGCATCAATTGTGGATATCACAGCATCACATCACCATGCAAATGAATATTTGGCCCACATGTGCCATGTCTGCATCATTTTGACTTTTTATGGAAAGTGGATGGTTCTTAGGGCGTCGTAAATGGTCCGAGGAAAAACACAACAATATTAGGGACTAAAAGAGTGTTTTATGGGTTATGGACTATGGACACGATCCAAAACCACCACATAATAATTTTACATGAATGTTTGGACTATAAGTGTTTTATGAGTGCCATTTCAAGGTTTTGTGCATTGGGGATGATTATTAAGGTTTTTGGAATGGTGAGAGGAGATATATCGACATCTTAGGGCCTAAAAGAGGATTTTATAGATCATGGACCATGAACATAATCCAAAAAAACCATAAAGTCCCAACTTGTAAAGTGAATCTTGCTAGGTTTTGCGCATTGAATATGCCTCTTGGGCCCTTTATCATGATGGTTTGGGAATAAAAAACTGTTATAGACCCTATAATATCCTTTTTTATGTCTAGTTTAGTCAATATGTTGACTACATCCCATTCCTAGGCTAAACATTCCCTATGTATCCCTTGTGTGGTAGTCTAGAGGATAACACATGGAACATGATCCCTAGGGTAAATTGGTATGGACCTTGAAATTCGACCAAAAACCATGCCATGGGAAATGAGAAGCATCCTTGGAGTTACAAATATTTAAATGACCACCATAAAATGCTTGTAAGTCAAAGATTCCCTATGATGTTAACATACACACATACATATATGCAGTGTACTCTAATCCCTATCCTTAACCCCATACTCACTAGCCTAACAGCCCCTAACCTCATTATATCTTGAAATCCTCTAACCTCATACCCCTATAACCCCTAGCCCTAATCACATACCCCCTAACCCACTCTAAACTCATACGCATAAACCCCTAACATCCATAAGCATTGATTAGGTTGTGAGAACCATCTCTGTTATGCACAAACTTGAAATGATGTCCATATCTTTCTCACAATCCTAGTTGTCATAGTGACAGGTTATTTGGTCTCATTGGCTTCAAGCTATTGTTTGTCTTGTATTTACTACATTATGTCATCTAATACCAAAAATCTATTAGTTTATGTTAAATATGGATGTTAATGGGACCGTTTAGAAGTATTGGATATGATTGGAGGATTTTTATGGGTCATTGCACAAAGGAACTCTAGACCAATATTGATCATTTGGTTTTAGAGTAGATTTTTTAAATATGAAATGGACCCTCAATGAATTTTGATATTGAGCAATAGATCGATAGGTGTTAAGGCATATATAGGTCATACTATTTCTTTAATCCACATGTTAGGGTGGTTGATTCTCTATAATACCCTCATAATTAAGGGATGGGTACATCATTGTGGTTTCATTTATTGATGTTGTGTAGTGTAGCACAAATTTTCAAAACTTAAGCATGTTATGTTAAATTGTTCAATTGTTAGAACCTTTTGATCTTGGATAGTTTCTTAGTATAATATGCTATTATTTGTTGCTACCTTTCATTAGAAAGTTTTTTTGGGGGACAAATTGTCTAGAGCATGTGGGATCAAGTTGGCAAGCTTATTTTTATTTTGGTGATGTCATCGTTCTCTAACATTTCATGAGGCGCCATCTGTGTTCAATTTGAGAGAAGTTTCTACATTCCAATTGGATTTGAATCTTTAGGTTTGAATTGGAATTGGCATACCAAGTTTACTTATTGTTCATACCAAGTTTTTGGGTGGGAAGATTATTGGAAAGACAACAACAAAAAATATTGGGAAAAACTATCGATGGTTTTTCTACTTCCACATCACTCTCTGATCGTGAAGAGTTTGAGAGGTAAAAGCAATTGATTTAAGAAAATCACTGATATTTCACACCTAATGGAAATTGTAATACAGAGGGGATAGGATATGTACACCTCTATAGAATTTAGTAGTCAAATCGTTGTGCAGAGGTGGTCCATTGTCCCACAAACAAGGGGGTATCATACACCAATTGTTGTCTAGATTGGTAGTGACCTTAAATTTAGACTATTTATTATTATTATAAGTCCAGATTTGTGATGCAATGGGAAAGAATATCCATGATCAATGATAGAGCTCAAGAAGAAAACGTATGAATCAATTTTAAAAATTTGAAAGGTCTAGCATTGTAAACAACAATTATAGGGAAACAAATAAACTAATAGAATGATATTTATCGGTGATACAATCATATCCATCAACCTACAATATAAATGAATAAAATGGAATTTGAAATACGCTAAAGGAAAAACCTCAAGTGAGTGTCCAATGACGGAAATAGCGTATATAAATATTTAATAATATGAATTCATCCTATACTGAAAACTGAAATTTCAAGCATATTTATAGGAAATTTCAATGGATGCAATACATGTAAAATCTCAAGCTTGTTGGTGAACCCAACTTGTATTTGTCCAAGACCGCAGTAAAATAATTCAAATGCACTAAATTAGTTGAAACCATTTTTATCCCATTGTGCAGAAACAATATTAAACAAATTCTCCATCCAAAAGGAAATTAATTAATTAAAATGTTGGGCACAATGGGTATATTATTTTAGGCTTTTAAAATCAACCAAGAAACAATTTTTTTGAATATCTATAGTGGAAGATTATCCAAGCTTGTCCAATCACCTTCTCTATTGAATATTTTCACAGCAATTGGACGTAATTGGTGAAATTTTTAGAATTTTAGGGTATTTGGTGAAAAGTCCAAAAACGGTGTAAGATAATTCCCATGTGTATGAAGAAACTGTTATTTTAGCATGTTGATGCCATTGAATCTTCATATGGTAAAGGAAAAATAAAAAAGGTTGAAATTGGTGTCCAATATACTTCTTCTGCATTCAATACACAACCCAATATGTTTCCTAACCTAGATCCAGGTAAATACTGGATGCATCAAAAGTTTGTAATTTAGAACAAACACCAGCATTAAGAACATTACTTGGAAATTTTTCTCATAAGGAAATAAAGGAGTATGTAAAGACAATCGGAAATGGTGGTTTCACTTTCAGGGTTATGGACCATATGCAAAAAAAACCCTAATTTCTTTTCTTTTTCTTTTGCAGCTTCAATGGTATATAAACTATATTAATTTGTAGACAAACTTGGACATTCTCTTACATATTTTCCATGTCTTTGAGCCATATGTTAATTTGGACAATTTGTACCCCAACTAACAATTTGTTGCAATAATTACATTATACCTCCTCCTTCCCCTCCCAAATCCTTGCAATGGGTATAGGAAGAGTCCCTCTCTCTAAGAGATCCCTACACCTCCCCTGTCCCATGAATAATCCAAACCAACCCCAAAACATGGGAATCCCGTCAAATGTAACAATGATAATAAAAAAATAAGGCATCCAAGTTTCCTAGTAACTTAACATTCTCTGCGACTTCGAGAAAACCATGCCATGAAATGCAAGTTGTCAATCGTGTGCCCAACTGTTCAATCAATTCACATGAGAAATCAAGGGTTCTTAGACATTGCAACTTTTATCCCCCTATTATACACCTGAATGGCACCTCTCCATCCAAGTACTGATATCCCTCATGTCGGCACACAAAAGGACACTTATGGATTGAGGTTGCCCATATTCATTATACCTTGGCTTATGATGAAGTACATTCTCTATATACCCAGCTGGTTACTTTGCCATTTTGCCATGTTTAGTTGTATTCGCGACTCTCTATATTGACAACTCGCGCATCATTCGCGAGTCTCCTATACAGCAAGTCACGAATCCTTGTATTCGTGGGTTGCTCTTCTATATAGTCGCGAATCATTCGCGGGTTGCTCTACTACAGAACCGCAAATGGTTTCCTCAACATTAAAACATAAAACCACATGACAATGGAAGATTAGTTTACTCATTTAACTTAATATTCTTAACTGCCACAACCTCCCTAACCTTCGAGAACTGCCTCATTTCATTCATATAAATAGAGGCCTTGGGGAGGGTGTTAAAAAAGGATACTTGGAGAGCAAAGTTATGCTGGTGGATTGTCTACATAACTCTTTGGAGCAGAGAAACTCAGAATCCTTTGGTGACAGAGGAGTCCTTATTCAGACATTGGGTTGTAACCTAAACTCTTTCCATTATTGTTAATAAAGATATTACTTCTTCCATATGTGTTTCATATCTTGTGGATTGGTAAATGTTTACATTTCAATATGATATATGATTTGACTAACCTGCATCTATATATATGAATCATCTTGTATCTGGAAGAGTGTTTATTAACAGGTGAAGGAGGAACTATCCTGGAGACTTTGGAAGTGGATCAGAGAGGGAGAAGATAGCAAGGATCAGCCTTCGTTTAATACAAGTAAGTCCTTCTACTTTTCTATTTCCTATTCTGTGCTTTTAAAGTCAAACTATCTGCAAGTAATGAGTATGTTGGTAACCCCCCCAGACCTAGGTTATTAGGTGAATTATCCTGTACAACAGAACTGGCAACTCCTCTGGGGAAGCCTAGTCTGCTTTAGGTCTTTTTCTGTTTCCTGACCAGTGTTTGCTTGAAGTCTGCTTGTGATTTTTATCCTGCTTCTTAATTACTTCAGCATTTGAAAGTCTTGGGTTTTTTCTCTGTTTTTGAGAAATTTTTATACCCATTCACGGGTTGTCCTTCTGGATAGTCGCGAATATTGATTTGCATTCGCGGGTTGTTCCACTGAACAGTCGCGAATCATTCGCGACTTGCACTGCTTGACAGTCGCGAGTACTCCTGGAAACTGGGATTTTTGTGTGAAAGTTTGCTTGTTCTTTTTCCTGTTACAAGTCCTGTTTTCTGAGAAGATTTTCTTTAAGAGTGCTATAGAGTTGTTTGAATGTCTCAGGTGATCACATCTTAGTGCTTTTGAAAGCCCTTGAGTCCTTTTTTACTTGTTTTATTTACTGTTTGTATCTTGAAGTTTTTGGCTTGTTTGGGTTGTTGGTGAGAGTTCCTGAGTCTAGATCAGTGATCAGGGTCTTAGACTCTATATTTCCAGTCTGATTTCTGTCAGTTATTGGTTTGCACTTTCCTACTTAAAGTCTGCTTTGATTTTGTGTCAATGCTTGCACCCAAGCTAGGGTCCTAGCCTGCTTGTCTTGCTCGTCTTTTGGTCCTGTTTGCCTGTTTACTTCAGTTTGTAGTTTTTATACAGTCCATAAGTGTCAAGTTTACTCAAGCAGTGCATTGTAGATGCATAGTACTTTTTTTTTAGAATTTTTTAAAGTGGAAAACAAAACATAGTTAATCTTTTGCATTGTAATTTTTGCATAAAGTAGTGTTTGTTTCAGTTTAAAAAATATTATCTCAGAAAAATACAAAAACATAGGCTAGTTTCTCTTATTAAGTGCTGTTAATTCATCAATACATATCTGAAAAAATGAAAAGAAGGTTATTTTATAGTGTTAGTTTGCTTTAAATGCACTTTTACTTTCATTTATTTTCTGCTGAGTCAAAACACCATATAGTCCATCACTTCCACTTCCTTTGAGTAAAGAACAACCCTTAAAATTAACGCATAAATTTAAAATTTATTAGTAAGTTTTTATTTTTAGGGCCTTTCACCTACTAGCTTAGGCTAGATTTGTGGGCTAGGGAGTGTAAAATTCCCACAAATTATAAACTCAGACGTAGTGGACCATTCATTAGGTAAATCCTTGGTTCTACTGCTGTATCTGGGAAGCTCCTCTCAAACGGGAGTTAAGCACTAGGCCGCATGGAGGCTTGGACAGAGGGGATAACCCCCCGAATCCTTGTCAAAACGTAACCCAGGACTTTTACGCATCTGGGGATTCTGTCCTAGACAGAGTTTCGGGCTCAGCTACCCTGCCCATGCGTATGAGTTTGGCTGACGACTGTCCCCCCAGACAGTAAGTATTGTCAAGGTAGCCTTAGTCTCTTGTCTTTTTAGGGCTCATACCCAGGTAAACCAGAAGGTTATTTCTGGTTCACCTTGAACGGACTTGGAAGGTAACCCTTGTGGAAAGTGTAGGAGGGCGGTTGGGTGATTCCTCCGCTTGTGCCTAAGAACCCCTCAAGGACGCCAAGTAACTGTTCATCAGCTTTCTTCTAGAAAGCATATCTTTATAGCCTGTTTTGATTGCTTGAGACTCTAGGTTATTTTTAGCGTATGCTTTGTGGATCTGCTTGTGTTTAGTTGGCCTTAGGGTGTGATTTTTTAAAGTCTTAATTTTGGAGGACCAACTTTTTAGAAGGTCAAGAAGGTTGAGAAACCTTCCTCCTCTCACACCACTAGAACCTCCACCTTTACCCCAAAGGCAGAGATTAAGCACGGGTGGTTCTTTTGAACCAATAGGAGTAAGTGAGGTTCTTGGTGAACCGGAATTAATAGCTAACCGCTTTGACTTTGACACAGTTGAGACAGAGGAATTGCAAGCTGACGAATTTGTAAGAAATTATAATACCCCCTTGACTGATTTGAACGATCCAGTGATCGTGCAGGTTAGGTCTTTTAGTTCACCAGTGCTAGGTGTACCTGTAGGTAGAGCTATGTCTTATGAGGGAGAAAGTTCATTTGTTTCCACCTCAACCCTTCCGGTTGAAGGGGTACTACCTCCCCCGGTTAGTACCCGTAGATCTAGTTTACCTTCCACACCCTTAACTCCAGCAAGCCGGGTGGTCCAACCACCGGTTTACTCGAACATAGGAGGTATGTCTGGTGATATGGCTACTGGGATCCCCAGTATGCCTACAATTCCTTCTTCCTTCCCTTACAATACCCACAGTGGTCCGGTGGGATCCTCGGCCTTTGTCCAAGGATTCCCTTGGAATGGGGGGCACATACCCCCATGCAGTCCATACGTAGGTCCACCTCCTTCATATGTAGGAGTGCAGTTTGGCAGCAACACATCTTACGGGAAAAGCTACCAAACCCCTATTTCGGTCCCATACATGAGCTCTCCCTTCTCTTTGTTTAGTGGAGGGATACCTGCTGCAGTCTTTCAGACCCCAACTTCTATGGGGACGGCCCGAACCACTTACACTGCACCTCCCACCCAAAATCCAGTGGCTTACGGATGGAATCCGTTCCAAATCAACCTTCCCACTTCACAACCGGTGTCTGGGGGCAACCCCACTTTTACTTATGGGCGATCGGGGGCAAGTCCCTCTAATCCCCAAGCTAGTACCTCTAGTACACCGGCTAGGCCAAAGCTTCCTTTTCTGGCAACTTTGAACTTGCCAGACTTGTCAAAATTGATGAACGATCTGGTGAGGCATGAGCCCTTGTGGCCACCTGTTCCTACCAAACTGCCCTCGGACATCCCTAAGTTCGAAGGTAAGGCTGGTGAAGATCCTAGGGCACATGCCACCACCTTCCATCTATGGTGTTCTTCCAACTCATTGAATGAATATTCAGTGAGATTGAGGCTGTTCCAGAGGACCTTGACTGGCACTGCGGCAAAATGGTACATTGAGCTGCCTTCTGCCACTTTTAGTAGCTTCTGGGACCTAGCTAGTGCTTTCCTTAGTCACTTTTAGCTTCTGGTTCGTTACGATTTCGGAACGGACTTGTTGTCCACCTTTAGACAAAACAAGGCAACCCACATCTTGGATCATATCCAAGAGTGGAGGAGGCGAAAGAGCCTTATCAAAGCTACCATCCCTCCTGAGTTTCTATTAGAATGGTTCCTTAAATCTTTATTGCCCTATATATCAAAGGATGTTTCCACATCAGGAGTGACTAGTGAGGAAGAAGCCATACTCAGGGCCCAACAATTGGACTTGATTTATTCACAGTATGGGATTCTATATGAAATTATCCCTGAGGCACAAAGGCCTTCACATGAAGCCAAGAAACCTAAGCTTGGACCCCATGCCGATGGTGTGGTTGGGTCCGTAAACTCTCCCACTATAGAGTCTTTGACAAAACAACTTCACCAATTGTCTGTAAAACAGTCTACAGCGGAGGTAGCAAAGGTTTCCCCCTCCTCCCAAAGTGCAAATTTTTTTGCACAAACCTCTTCGAAGGGAAATCAACAGCCCAGCGGGAAGAAGAAGAAAGGTAAAAAGGGAGAGGGAAACCAAAATCAAAACAAGCCAAAGCCCGCGAACAATGCTGATGGGAGCAAAAAAGAAAAGAAGAAAGTCAATTTCCCTTGTAAGTTGTGCCAAGGGGACCACCTTACTCATCTTTTTCCCCTCATGGAACAAGCTCATAAGCTATTACAAGCTCAACCGCCGGCTGTCCTGAAGGATCTGTTTCCCCAAGGGAAGAATTCTGCTTCAGCTTCTACCGTAGCAGGGGGCAGTCAAACTACTCCTGACCCTAATTATATCAACATGGTTAGATCCTCAACTTTGTTACAAACCAGGAACAAGAACTATGAGAAAGAAACTGATGAGAAGGGTAAAGCTGTAGTTGAATCTTCCAACCCTCTCACTATAGAGAAACATGCGGAAATAATGCCAAAGATACCCAAAGGTATCTTTAAGAAGACTTTGCATAACCCAAATTCCCAAGCCGCTTCTAACTACTCGGTGGTTGAAGACTTGGCCCAGACTCCATGTGCAATGTCAACTTTGGAGGTGCTACAGAGCTGTCTTGCTCAGCGGGATGCCCTCTTAGCAGCTTTAGGTAGCATGGACTCTTCGAGTCTCTCAGCAAAATTTAATTTCTCTGATGTTAAAATTCGCCTCCCTTACCATGTAGCTCTATCGATAAATTTTGTCCATGGTGGTAAGACCATTGGACGAGCAGTTGTTGATGAGGGAGCCTCTACTTGTGTTATGTCCCTGGCCTGTTGGAAAGCTCTTGGATCCCTAGAGCTGGTTCCATCAACCACTTTACTTACTGCTTTTGATGGAAGGTCTTTCTGTCCACATGGTATCCTACCAGCTTTTGAGATTAAGTTGGTTGGCAAAGCAATGTCTGTTGAAGTCGAGGTGATTGATGCTCCATTGGACTACAATTTGCTTCTGGGTAGGAATTGGACTTATGCAATGTCTGCTGTTGCATCTGCTGTCTTTCGTGTCATGGTTTTTCCACATGAGGGCAAGCTGGTCACTGTTGACCAACTTGATTTTACTCGAAAAGGCCGCTTAGAGTCTAAATATTCCACTGTGCCATTGGTTGATCAGGCCAAAACTGCTGCACAGAGCTTGGGGGATGGAATGGACGCATCATTGATGGGCACATTCGATATTCCAGCTCCAGTCCTTTATATTGGTTCTACTACTGTAGGGAAGTCCATTGATTCGGTGGTCGATAGGACTGATCCTTGGGTTCTCCCAACCCCTCAAGAACCGGAAGTGCCCTTATCTGCAGTGGAAGTGGCATATCAAGCTATTACCCAAACGACTGTAGATCCCATTCCATATCCTCTTACAGTCTCGGATGATTTGGAAGAAGTTTATATGCCTGCATGGGCGGAAAACTCTGTACATTCCATAGATTGATTAGACACTGTTTTACCTTTCGATGACGCTATTTTGGAAGCTATGTGTTCACATGATAAGATATGTGAGGATATTCGTCACCGATCTTATTTCCTTCCAGAGCTAAGAAAGATAGAAAACCAATAGTTTCATGTGAGACTGTCGGATGATGTTGATACACCTGTCAACCCTTTACCTAGGGAAGGAGTGTTTGCCGAGGGGAATATGGAAAACATTTCCGCCACTATACCGATCAACATCTCTGTAAAGCCAGATGTCATGGAAAATATCTATATAGGTGCAAACTGCTCTCCATAGGAGATTGCCATTTATACTGCCCTTTTCAAGGAATTTCATGATATCTTTGCTTGGTCATGTGAGGAGATGCTAGGCATTGATCCATCTATTGTTCAACATGAGATCCCAACCTATCCTGATGCTAAGCCGGTTCGGAAAAAATTACGCCCCGTGAACCCACGTAAAGCGGTGGCTGTGAAGGCAAAGGTAGAAAAGATGTTGAAAGAAGGTTTTATATATCCCGTTGCTTTGACTGAGTGGGTCTCCAACCCAATTCATGTTGATAAAAAGCAAGGGACTATTTGCGTTTGTATGGAATTTCACGACCTTTACAAAGCCTGTCCCAAGGACAACTACCCTACACCGTTTATTGACCAGATCATAGATGCATGTGCGGGTAGTGAGGTATTCTCGTTTATGGATGGTTTCTCCGGCTACAATCAAATCCAAATCAAACCGAAAGACCAGTATAAAACTGCTTTTATTTGCCCTTGGGGTACATTCGCGTATAGAAAAATGCCCTTTGGATTGAAAAATGCAGGGGCAACCTTTCAATGAGCCATGAACTTTTCTTTTCACGACATAAAAGCCATTGTTGAGCCCTACCTTGATGATCTACTTGCTCATTCTCGCAAGAGGATCCAGCATCTAGATCATTTACGGTTGATTTTTTAGAGATGCAGATACTATAAAATTTGCTTGAATCCCCACAAGTGTGTTTTCTACATCGAATCGGGTAGATTGCTTGGATTCATTGTCTCTAGTAGGGGCATTCAGGTGGATCCTTTAAAAGTCGAGGCCATTGTAAATCTGCCTCCTCCTCGTTCACTTAGGCAACTTCAGAGTCTACAAGGTAAGTCTAACTTCCTTTGACGTTTTATCGTTAATTATGCCAAGATCACAAAAGGTTTCATGCGCCTGCTTAAACAGGACATCCCATTTGTATGGGATGAAACTGCACAACTCGCATTCGAGGCATTAAAGAAAGCCTTGTTGTCGGCTCCTTTATTACGCCCGCCAGATTATTCTAGGGATTTTTTATTATATCTGGCCGCGTCGGAGTCCACCATTGGGGTGGTGCTAGTTCAGGAAGATGACAAGCTCATTGAGCATGTTGTCTATTATCTTAGCCGTGCTTTGGTTGGATCTGAGCTTAAGTACTCCCACGTCGAGAAGTTAGCCTTAGCGACTGTTTACGCTGTATAGAGGTTACAGCACTACATCTTACTGAGGACCACTACTGTAGTGGCGGATGTAAACCCTTTCCAATATGTTTTATCCCGACGGATTGTTGGGGGGAAATTCAATAAGTGGATAGTTATTCTCCAAGAGTTTGACTTGGTTTTCCAATCCACTAAATCCAAAAAGTCCTTAGTTTTTGCCGAGCTTATAGCAGAATTCCATACGGAAGAAGATGTAGTGGTTCAAGATGACTCATTCCCAGATGAGCACATATTCCTTATATCCACCTCTGATCCTTGGTACGGATATATTCTTATATATCTCCAGACTTTGAAGTATCCTACAACTTACTCTAGGGAATACTGACGCAAGTTACGTCTTCATGCAAAAAACTACTTCATAATAGGAGATACATTATATCGACGAGGGGTAGATTCTGTCTTGCGTCACTGCCTTACTCATGAGGAAGTGGAGATTGTCCTAAATGATTCCCATAGCGGAGTGTGTGGGGGTCATTTATCTGGGTTAGAAACGGCCCAGAAGATATTACATGCCGGGTATTTCTGGCCCACTATCTTTAAAGATTGTGTGGAGGCTGTAAAACGTTGTCATCCATGTCAGCTTTACACTAGAAAAATGCGGTCGCATCCTGCTCCCTTGTTTCCTGTTGTCTCGGTAGGCCCCTTCATGAAGTGGGGGATCGATTATATGACATGCAACCCAACCTCGGCTGGGGGGCACAAATACATCATTGTCGCTGTCGACTATTTCACAAAATGGGCAGAGGCAATGCCTACTTTCAAAGACAATGGGGAAACGACAGCTTTCTTCATGTTTAATCAGATTATTGCTAGGTTTGGCATTCCCAAAGTGATTGTCACTGACCATGGCAGTCATTTCCAAAATCACATGATGACAGAGCTGACCACCATGATCAGATTCCGACAAGAACATTCTTCTCCTTATTATCCGCAAGCAAATGGTCAAGTTGAGGCTGTAAACAAAACTTTAAAAACTATTCTTAAAAGTACTATTGATGCAGCCCGTTCAAATTGGCACATCATGTTATATCCTGCTCTTTGGGCTTATCGAACCAATGTCAAAAATACTATGGGTTTTTCCCCCTTCCAACTCGTTCACGGGGTGGAATCTATTACGTCGATTGAATGCGAAATCCCATCCTTGCAGATAGCTATTCATGTGCTACCTGACACAACTAAGCTTGAGGAAGGGTTGCTCCATTTAGAACACCTTGATGAAAAATGTAGAGATGCGTTGACTGCAAATCAGGCTCATAAGAATAGGGTTAAATCTCAATATGATAAAACCGTCAAACCTCGGGTTTTCTCTGAAGGGGAACTTGTCTTGCTCTGGGACCAAGATAAAGAGCCTCTGGGGGCAGGAAAATTCAAGGCTATGTGGTTGGGACCCTATGTTGTGTCTAAATTTTTTATTAAAGGCACCTATGAATTAGTGGATTATGATGGGAATAAGCTGCCTGAGCCTAGAAATGGGCTCTACCTGAAGAATTACTATGCCTAGGATTAGCACTTTTTCTTGTATATTAATGTATGTATTTTTATGTACATTAGGTTGTCAGTTTAATTTTTTACTATCTGTTAGTTGTTGCAGATGTCTTTCGAGATGTATGTAGGTTTTGCTGATGGCGCCAGCCGTCATACTTGTAACCTGGCTTCAGCAGCATGGGTTATCTATTCCCCTTCAGA
>LPNX010180808.1:217682-241002 GCA_001517045.1 Pseudotsuga menziesii | reverse complement strand
ACAGAGGAGTCCTTGTTCAGACATTGGGTTGTAACCTAAACTCTTTCCATTATTGTTAATAAAGATATTACTTCTTCCATATGTGTTTCATATCTTGTGGAATTGTAAATGTTTACATTTCAATATGATATATGATTTGACTAACCTGCATCTATATATATGAATCATCTTGTATCTGGAAGAGTGTTTATTAACAGGTGAAGGAGGAACTATCCTGGAGACTTTGGAAGTGGATTAGAGAGGGAGAAGATAGCAAGGATCAGCCTTCGTTTAATACAAGTAAGTCCTTCTACTTTTCTATTTCCTATTCTTTGCTTTTAAAGTCAAACTATCTGCAAGTAATGAGTATGTTGGTAACCCCCCCAGACCTAGGTTATTAGGTGAATTATCCTGTACAACACCCCCACATATTGGTTCTAGGCAAAAAAAAACATGGGTTATAAGATGATGAAATGAAAAATTGTTATTCGTTCAAGTTGCACTCAGGACCAATCCAAATATTTATGGGGATGGTGTAAATGATGGATCAATTGTAGAATATCAATACACTAATATCTTTTAATTAAACTAGTCCTTCAACATATATTCTTCCTCAGGTTCCATATTCTTATTATTGCAACTTTGATCCAGTACAGAGGCTATGCATAACATACAACCCCGCCCCTTGTTCTATGATGCATCCAATCAAAATGATGGATGTATTTTTAGAGATATGGATGATGGCCATGTTACTGCTAGATGATATTGAGGAGAAGGTAGTTGGGACAAGGCATCTCCAAGATCTGGAACTTGAAATGCCCACTACATGAATGTGGATCAAACTTGCTTGGATGCCCTAAACCTCTGCCCATATTTGAAAAGTGAAACCTCTCACTACTGGAGGCTATTATTTGGAGGTCAAAAAATTATTAGAAGTATGTAATGATGCTTGGACTAAAACTATCAGACAAACTATTAATCTACTGAAATTTTGTTTTCCTCAAAATGCCTAGAAATAGAACCTTTACTTGTGATTGAGCATATATGGAAACTAGTTTTAGAGTGGACGCATCTTTCCTTATTATCTCATACTGCAGCATATTTGAGCATCAATCTCATCCTTTCATCTACTTTTTTAGGTTGCAAATCTAGTAGGTTGTATTCCTCAGTCCCAACACACTTCAGACTTCTTCCCCGGTTTGGAGAATGAGTTACTGTTCCCTTTCCTCGGTCTCAACAAATGTGAATACGGTGCTAGATTTGGTGGTATTTTCCCTTGTTTTGGAATATTTGAAATGGAAACAAGTAACATATATATCATCATTTGGATCATGCAACCTATGGTTCCCTTAAGCATTTAAATTTGAACCCTTCCAAAGGGTTTTAGTCCTTCCTAGAAGTGTAAAGTTAAAACTATCCTTCAAAAAAAAAAAAATCTAAATTTATCCATCCAATTAAGAAGGACATAATTTATATCAACATTTCAAAAGAAGAGCAACATTGGAAATTACCCATCCATGTAAGTTTCTCAATATGTTGAAATTATTATGCTATAAAGTTTGTCTTGTAATTCAAAATATTGAAAATACCATAAATTATAATTACTCACTCACTCGTGTCACGTGCTCTGTGTTTAGCTATGTAAGATCACGAGTGATGACTAACCACTGCGAGGAACTGGCCATCAGGATGTGACTCTAACACCAAAGTCACTTGGGGATACAATCTAAGGTGTGACAATGTGTCAGCAACTGCGGTTGTAACAACGGAAAAAAACTACTAGTCTACTACTAGGCCTGAAAAAAGCCCAAAACTTTGTGCCTACTACCTATGTGAACCTAGCTACCAATGTCCCCTCATTTTTTATCAAAATGAAATTCAAATGGTCGATTTGATGAGTCCTCTTCTACAAGACTTCATTTCTTGCATGAATATCATGGACTCGTGACACCTATATAAGTAACACTCAATGTTATGCAACTACAAATAATGGCATGCAACTAGGATCACAAACTATGCAGAGGTTGATTTATGCATTGATATAGAGAGGGGTCATTGAGCACATGATATGGAGAACCAATGAGTTAGAAAAAATATTTGGACCAAAGCAGCACAATGATTATTAATAAAATTAAATTTAAAAAAAAACAACTTTTGGCTCAAGAATAGTCTTCAATTTGATGGGTGGCATGATCATGATGCAATCTCCTTTTGTCCTTCCAAACATTTGTGGTTTCTCACAACATTTATCCTTGACACTCGTCGCCAACATTTTTTCTCTTTAAATCCTCACCACGTATTCATAACTAAGGATTATTATGCATGCACGTCCTCACCTCATAGTCATAACTAATTGCACATCTCACCTTATAATATCAATTGGGTCAAGGCGTAGAGACAACCATAAAATATCAAATGTGTCAAGACAAGGACAATGATCTAAAGGTATTTCCCTTCATTTATTTTCAATACTTTTTTAATAAGCTAAATATTATTATATCTTTATTTGCAAAGTTGCTTTCCAGGGACTTGTTGCCTCAGCAACTCTTCTAGTTTCTTTATCTTTGTTTATGAAAATGCATTTGATAATATTTTATAAATTTGTGTAATGATAATTATATATTGGTTTCTTTAATTTTTTATTTAGATTTAATAAAAAACAATTTTTAAATAATTATATATTAGTGTTTTTTTAAATTTTAAATTAATCAATATAGTAATGATATAAATCTTGAATATGCTACATATATTGAACTCAAATAGAATAAAAAATATGTCTATCTGGAACGGAGGTATAAACAAGGAATTCAATTTACAATATTGACCAACAAAACAAAACTTCTTTTTCCCACATATTGCAAATCATTGACACTGGTTTTTCTTAATGCCATTAAGTCATTCAAATTTTGTCGAGGACAAATGAATGTCATTGTCAAGTACATCATACATTTCATCAACATCGTCATCAGCATTGTTGTTGTCATCTTTATCAACATCAACATCAATAAGTACATCATCAACAAAATCATGGCGATCATCATCCTCATCAACAAGTACATCATCGACCCCATCATTGTCATCATCATTGATAGGGTCACTCATATGCCATTGTGGTCCATCATCAAGCATCACTATTTGGATCCATGGCATGTTGTTATACTCACTCAAACTCCATTAAGGTCACTCAAATGTTATCGATGACAACTAAATGTCATTAGAGTCATTTAGGTGATATTAATATGTTTCGCATATGTCATTACTGACATTTAAGTTCCATTAGGATCAACTGGTATCTAGAATCATTATCACATGAATAATCATTGTGTACATCAATGTTGTCATCATCATCATCATCAATATCATTAATGTCATATGGTACGTCAATATCATCTTCATCATCATCCTCATTTTCATCATAAAGTACATCATCAACAAAATAATCGTCATCATTGTCATTACAGTCACTCATATGCCATCAATGTCCATAATCACTCATCACCATTAGGATTCATGTTGTGTAATTGTTAGGGTCATTTAGATGTTGCTACAGTCATTTTGATGATAATAGGATCATTTATATATCGTTACACACATTTAGGTTCCTTTAGGATCAAGAGTTCTACCACATGCATCATCATCGTTGACATCGACATTGTCATCATCACCATACAATAAATCAACATCATTGTTGTCATCATATTCATCATCAACATCATTAAGTACATCATCGCCATCATTATCATAACTATCGTAATGCATCATCGTCGTGTTGTTAGGGACAATCAAATTCCATTAGGGTCTATCAAATGTTGTTGGGGACACTCAAATTCCATTAGAGCAATTTAGGTGACATTAAGGTAATTTACCCCTCATTAGGATCAATCAAGACCCAAATTTCCATGATTATGGTCATTTAGGTGCCACTACAATAAATCAAGATCAAGAAGTACTATCACATGAATCATGAACATTGACATTGATATCGTTGCCATCATAACCATGATCATTAACAACATACATGAGTACATCAACGTCATCATCATTGGCATCATAATGTATCATCATAATCATAGTCATTCATCTCAACCTCATTGTTATCATCTTAATCATCATCATCAATATCCTTGCCATCACCCATCATCAACATGATCATCCTTGTTCTTTTATGGTGATTCAAGTTCCATTAGGGTCACTCAAATGTTGTTAGGGATAATCATATGCCACTATGGTCATATAGGGTCTATTATGGTCAATTCGATGCCATTAGGGTGAATTATGTTTTCATTAGGACCAATAAATATCAAATAGCTTTATACTCACATGCATCATCATTATTGACATTGATATCATCATTGTCAACAACATCCTATTAGATATTATAGAAATCACCATTCCCATATTTATCGTTGTCAATATGCATCATCATCATCATGTCATTAGGAACAGTCAACATACAAACATTGATAAGGAAGCATTGGATGACATATATGTTGATAATATATAAATGAATACTTCTAATTTTACAGAATTTCTAATCCATATTACTTGATTTTTTATGATCTTATGTCCAACGTTTTGAAATTTTTTTTTATCACATGGCTTTAGTAGTTTTGAATTAGTTTCTTGATTTATAATTTTTCAAAAGGTTGCTTATTAACAAATCTATACTTAAATGGACATGGAAATAACTGTTCAAAATAGTCATTTTATCATGGGCTTAGCAAATGTTATTTTTGTTTCAATTTATTTTAACCACACATGTTCCCCTTTTTATTATGCATTGAATAATGAAATGACAATGATTGTTTAGTTAATATAATGCACACTATTGAATAATTTTATGAACTTTACTATATTAATGTTCTATATTGCACTAATGAACAATGTTGACGAGGTAGACCACTTATTTTATCAATAATTTTTTTGCAATTAATGTGGTTATCTATATATAGTAGCTAATATTTTGCAATAAATTTACCACATCCAACTTATCATTGAAATGTTGTTGAGGAAAAGTGCCATTAACGTCACTCAAATTCCATTAAGGTCACTCAAATGTTGTCAAGGACAAGTGAATGTCAAGTTCAAGTACATCATACATTGCATCATCATCATTATTGACATCATAATCATCATCAACATCAACATCAATAAATACATCATCAACAACATCATGGTCATCATCTTTCGCAGCAACAAGTACATCATCAACCACATCATTGTCTATCATTATTGATAGGTTCACTCATATGCCACTATGGTTCATCATCAGTCATAACCATTTGGATCCATTTCATGTTGTTACAATCAATCAAATGCCATTAAGGTCACTAAAATGTCATCGACAACAACTAAATGTCATTAGAGCCATTTAGGTGATATTAATATGTCTCACATATGTCATTATGAAAATTTCAGTTCCATTAGGATCAATAAATATCTAGAAGTATTATGATATGCATCATCATCATGTACATCAAGGTTATCATCATCGTCACTAATTCCATATGGTACATAAACATCATCTTGATCATCATCCTCATTATCATCATCATCATCAACATTAAGTACATCATCAACAAAATCATCGTCATCATTCTTATTATGGTCACTCATATGCCATTAGTGTTTTTAATCACTCATCGCCATTAGGATTCATGTCATTTAATTGTTAAGATCATTTATATGTTGTTGTAGTCATTTCGATGATAATAGGGTCATTTAGATGTCGTTACAGACATTTAGGTGCCATTAGAATCAAATAGGATTCGAAAGTGCTACCACATGCATAATCATCGTTGACATCCACATCGTCATCATCATCATCATACAATAAATAAACATTATTGTGGTCATTGTGGTCATCATCAATGTCATCATCAATATAACTGAAATAATAATGAGAAAGGAACCCTGTTACCTCACAAGAATGGATGATATAGTCTTATACTTAACAAATCATATCCATATGTTCCATCATAATTATCGTAATTCATCATCGTCATGTTGTTAGGGCCAATCGGATGCCATTAAGGTCTATCAAATGTTGTTGGGCACGTTCAAATGTCATTAGAGAAATTTAGGTGACATTAAGGTAAATTAACCTCATTAGGATTAATCAATATCCAAAAGTGCCATGATTACGACCTGTTGCAGCTGCAACTATTTCCCAAAAAAATTTCAATTTTAGGGCCCCCTTTTTATTTGTTTTTCTTCAAACTGGCCTACGAGTATTTTATTACTGCCAAAGTTTCCCCTAAGTTTAGAAAATTCTCTTTAAAAACATGGTTTTGTTTTTTGATTATCTGTATCGAATGAGTAGTCAACTATCCTTCCAATATCGAAAGCATAGTGGACTAGCCTTTCGACATTGCGGAAGTAGAGTCATATAGCTTGCCAAGTGGTCTATCGGAAGCCTCCGAAAACCTTCACCAATGCATCGAAGTTAATTTGATTTACCTCTCGGACCTTGTTTTCTGAAGTTCCAGCTCCTTAGTGCATGACTTATTCGATGAACCAGGTGTTCTTTCACCTTAGTGTTTCCGTTATCCGATTAAATTTTTTCCCGCTGTCACGTTGGTTGACCAGAAAAGGCCGGAGTTGTAGTGTTTATCCCAATCGACATTGTGGAAAGCTAGTCCTGAAACGATCCGAAAGCTTTACCTTTTCTTTGCCAATTCCAAAGAGCTTAACTTTACCGGTAGCCGATACTCATTTCCCAAAGCAATCATTGGGGTAGTAGAGTAGTCTAACACCGACATTGCGGAGGGCTATCCACAATTGGTTATGAGAATAGTGAATAGTGGCTCTGACGTCCGAGGTTGTTTTCTATGTAATGCTGGGTCCATAGTTCTTTCCGCACCCGCTATTGCGGATATCCTTTGGACTATTTTTTCAATGGTTTTAATGTTTGCCCGCCGATAGTTTCCTGCTCGGCTAAAGGTTATATATATGTGTTATATCATGCCTTGTGATTTGTCAAGTTTGCACTATCGAAGCCATTTGGAGAAGGTGTTTGCACAGCTGTCAAGACATGTTTTGTCCTCCTTTGCACCTGTGGAAAGCTTTTCCTATCCAGGTCGTCCACGTTGCCATTTCCAGGTAGGTTACCGGTGATTTTGTCTTTTGGGTGGTGTTTTTTACTATTGAACCATTTAGTGGATGGAGGTTAGGTTTTCCACATAGAGGTTAGGTTTTTTGCCTTCTTACATTTTTTCTTGTGAATATTTTACCTCATTAAGGGCATATCCCATTGCTTGAGTTTTCATTTGGTGGGAAGGTTGAGTCTATCTACTATTAAGTGTTATGATTACGCCTATGTCTTGGGTGCGAGGTTTTAGGGTATGGTGCAGATAGGCATTTCACCATCTGTACCACCCTTGTCTCAATCATTTTATGGGCAGCTTGAGGTTAGGAAGTCTTATTCCCTACAACCATATTTTCCCGTGGGACTCTGGAGGAATTTCAGTCGATTAGGGTTTTTGAGAGAGTGAAGCTTGGGAAGGTTTAGGAGGCAACATTCTATCAGGTTTTCTGTTTTAAATCACTCATTTGAAAGACTGTGTTTAACCTAATTTACCAGCATGCATGTCAAAGAGGTGAATAGATTTGTATATTTTCTTGTTTATTACTATATCAATTGCTAGAGTTAGTTAGACTGAAACATGTTGCATGATTGTTCCAGGTCGATTGCCATTACAGCAATATGCCAAAGAGACAGAAGAAGAAAGATCAGGTGGTTGAAGAGGAGCCCGAGGTAGAAGTAATAACCAGGTTAGAAATCATCTATGAGGACACTAAAGCCACTATTGGAGTAGAACCAGATTAAAAATGGGGAGAAATTTTCAGAATAATCTCAAGCCAGAATTTCCTTGATGTTGGGTTTGAAGAAATAACAATTTATGCTAACATTGAAAGGTCAGCTTTGATGAAAGTGGCTACTAGGCTTGAATTGTTTCTGTGCTCAGAAGTAATAGGTTGGATTCTTCCCAGGATAGATGTGGCGATAATGATCTTAGAAAATACTACAAAGCAAGGCTATGTTGCATACATCCCTGCCTATGTGTCTATGGCATACCATCTACCCACACCACAAGCCTATCTAACGGAAAGTTGGTTAAAGGAGGTAGGTCTGGACCTGGTAGAGATGGTAAAGAAGATGATGATCCTAGGGAAGAATTTTAGGCCCAGACCTTCGGGAGAGTATGATACCTCAAATCTCTGTGCCCCTTACAGATTTATTGCTTTGATGCTTAATAGGATTTTTGGTAGAGCCAATGGAAAAAGTTTCAAGATTGGTTGGATACCGATCATATTTTTTGTTGCTACACAAGGAACTATTTTCAACTGGTCCAATATAGTGTCAAATATTCTTTCAGCATGTATAAGTGCAGCCTTGGGAGGAGTATCCCAGAAGAAGTCTGAATTCTACATGAGTTCTATCTAAATTGATTGCATATTGTGCACTAAGCCTTTCCTTGCCTTAAAATGCAATTGGGAGAAGGACCAAACCCCAGTGTACACAGCTTATAAAATGTTTTGGGATCATAAGTATTACAGTTATTATAGGGATATTTGTGAGCATGTCATCATGCCCCTATATACTCTTATTTTCTTGACAAAATGTGATTGCATGTCAGAGGAAGCATTCAAGGTCATACAAGAATTCAGGAGTTATTATCTAACAGAGGATGGTTTGTATGTGAGGATGTATGGTGGTCTTGAGAGCTCCTTCTCTGCTCCCGAAATATGCCACCAATTATGTACTCCAAAAGGAAGCTGTTAGATAGTTATACATCAATGGAGTAGGGAATTGTTTGGTTGAACATAAAAAGGCAGTGTACCCTGTAGTATTGTTCCTCGTTGGAAGTTATAAATTTTCAAAGGTAAAAAACGTAGTAGAGTTTGTTAAAGAATTAGAATATTTTCCCTTTGGAAAAATGAACTGTCACAGAAATGATTCCCAAAACAAAGTAGCTAATTATTGCAAAGAAGCTAGAGTTCATTTTGAGTACACTGACTTTTGGGACAAAGATGACGAGACGTTCCAAAATGCTAAGAACATGACTACCCTCAGGAAAAGGTTCAAGCAAAAGATAAAAACTGTGGGTGGAAAAGGCAAGACTGCAGAGAAATCTAAGAAGCTAGAAGAGGAGGAGGCCAAGAAAAGAGAGGAGGATGCTAGCAGATTGGTGCAAGAAGCAGAGAATTGGTTGAGGATTGAAGAAGAAGAAAATAAGCGAGCCACTAAAGAAGCAGCTAAGAAGGAAGAAGAAGAAAAGAAAAGAAAAGAGGAAGTTGAGATAAAGAAGAAATAGGCAAAAAGTGAGGGCTTCATGTTAACAGAACCACAAAAGGAAAAGCAACCCACAGAGCAAGCTGATGTACAAGAAGGACAAGATCCTATAGATCAAGAACAAGGACAGTCCGATTTTGATCCCTTGGATCCTGTTGTTCCTTCTGGCAGTATGTTAGGAGAAGGTTCAACTTCTGAATTTGATTTAATTCCTTTCATTCCCACCAAAGGGGAGGAAATACCTGATTTTAATACTATATTCTATGACAAATAGAAAAAGAGAATTGTTAAGAGAATCGAGAAAAAAGTAGATACTGGAGGAAATCCAAGGAAGATGGTGATGGAAAAGATAGTAGTACATGGTACTCATAAGGATCCATGGTTAATGGCAAGGGATGGGGTAGCTTTAACCTTAGCAAATGAAGACAACACAGACAGGATCATGATTGATCTAGAGCAGTCATGAAAGAATGTAGCTCAGCTAAAGGAAACCTTGAAGAAAGAAAGGGATTAAAGCCAGAATCTAAAAAGAAAATATGAGGACATGATAGGTGAAATCAAGGTTTCAAATACAGAATGCCAGACTTTGCAAGCAGATAAGAATGCTCTAGCAATATCTACAAAAAATATAGAGAAGAATTCTCAAGCAACCTTGGCAGAGTTGAAAAAGTTATAGCTGGAGTATCAGATTTTAAAGATTGAGAAAGATCATATTTAGCTATCGTTTGGAAAATTAAATGAGGAAAATAACAAGTTGGACAAAAACGTTAATTAGCTGAGAATAGAGAAGGCTACTGCAGAAGATAAGGAGAAGCAATATCAGACGCAGATAACATCTTTAGAAGAACAAAAGAATTCATTGACAGCATCGCTAAAGAGTGCTATGGAGAAGAAAGCTGACATCTGACCCTTAAAGGAGCATGCTCTGATGCTTAGGAAAAATATCCATTAGATACAACTACATATAGAAGATTAAAGATGTAAATTTCAGCAGATAGACACCGGGCTAGAAGAGATTGTAAGTACCACTTCATATTTTTTGGATAGGACTCAAGATATATTGGAAATTCTAAAGGGAAGAATGGTTTGGGTAGAAACTAATAAATAATCTCCCGTAGATGTATCCATTAAATATCAGCAAACATTGAAGCAAGAATATGAGTTAATTGAATTCGCCAATAATATCACAGAAGAATTTAAAAAAATAGTGAAGAAGACAAAGAATCCTTGTGCTGAATTATGCAGGAGAGTTCTCTTCACCTATAATCAGTGTCAGACTTCTGTTGAGAAGAGATTGGAGGTGCTACCTGAACATGAACTCTTTTTAAAGAATTTACAGGACATATACAATGAGGATGAACAATTAATCCAACGGGTCAAGGAATTGGATGAATGGATATTAAAAAATGAAGTAGCACATGCAGTCGTGAGCATACACTTATTGGAGGACTAGATGCGCCTGATTCCTACTAGAATAGAGGGTGTGAAGACCCAAGCTACCAATTATGAGATTAACATTCGATTCCTTGAGCCTTCTTGGTTTGAAAGCATAGCAGGAGATGCTAATGCATGGAAAAAGTTCACAAACGAGCAAGATGGGCCTTCCTAGTGAAATGTTTTGGGAATATTGATTAATAATGTAATATATTATATTAATTTTTGTGCACAAGCTACAGGACAAATTTTTGTAAAGTAAAGGTTGGGGAAGCTCAAGAGGCAATGAGGGGTAGCCCAAGATTTTTTTTCTTTTTGTATGTATAGGAGAGTTTTAGATAGTAAAGGACCTTTTTTCATACTATCTTGAGGAAGTTTATTGTAAGAAGAACTAATTCATCTTATAATAAAGAGTTATATGTTTTCGGTTGGAGAAAGTTTTGTGGAGTTTCAAATATTTTCCATGGGATAGTTGGATGTGAACTATTTCTTTTTCGGCTTGTTTCCATGAATTGTGACATCGTTCTAACCTATTGAATTATTTCATGTTATGAATGTGATCCTATTTATTTTTGTGAAATTTCCACATTCGTGATTGAGTAATGAATGTTTTAATTAACAATAAGCTATCTTGTTGTTCTTCTTTCTATTGATATTCATGTGTTCAGGAATGTTAACATCTATCTGTGATTTTCTTTATGCATGTAATACAATACATTACTCACCATTAGTTACAACTTTTCTCCCTAGGGATAGGTTAGTGAGTCTTAGTTAGTTTCTCTTTGTTTTGTGATTTAGAAGCGAGAGAGGTAAGATGAGAGGTAAGAACCTACACATCACGTTGTGACCCTCCTTGTTATCTCTATCACCTGCATTTAGTTAGGCATTTGCACATCATACTTAAATATTAAAAAGCTAAAAAAAAATATACACGGTGGACCGGGCCATAACCGGTAAAACACTTTAATCGTTACTTGACCTACAGTAGCCGGACCGTAAACCGGATGGATTCCCCATACCAAACAATAATGAGCTAATTGGGAACATTTATTGGGGAGAATCCATGCTATTGTTACCTGTAATTTTCCAGGCCCCAGCAGTTTTGGCTCTAGGAGGAGGGTCACCAGTGCATGGCTGGAAGAGGAAGCCTGCTTTCTCGAAATTACTCCACCGGTGATAGTTTGAAAAACAGTTTGCTTCACAAACCCACTCCTGAAGAAAAAGAAATAGGGTATCTTTATCCCATTGATAACAAAGTGGTTGATGATTTAAGGAGAATTATAGGGGCATATGTGAAAAATATTGGAGGATTACCTATTATCTTTGTCCTACCTAGAAGAGATTATCAGAAGAAATATCGCCCTCAATTGGAAGACTCGGTGTTGGTAGAAGATCTTGAAGAATTGGTATAAGCAGCCTTATAGGAATTTGACCAACCTTTGGATCAATTGGAACCACATTCCCCTCACTGTTCACCATTCCAGACCCCTATTCAGTCCCAACCTCATACTCCTCTCAGAATCATGGTCAATGTTAATGCAAATCAGCCACCTCCACAACTTACTTAGAGGGATAGGTCTCCTTTAAATCTGACACCTCCCTTGCATGATATGCCTTTGAGTTTTGACAAAATTTTACCAAAATTTGACTCAGCCAAAGGGATTCTTGTAGATGATCATTTGCAGATTTTTTACTTGGCTTTAGAGGGAATACGAGCTCGAGAGCATGAATATGTGGTCTGTAGATTGTTTCTTCACACCTTGAAAGGAAAAACAGCCTCATGGTATTTTTCCCTGCCTGAAATTCAATCACAAATTGGAATACTTTTGAGAGACTGTTTAGAAGAAAATACGCAGTCCATAAAACTCATGCAACTTTATTGAAGGGGTTAATTTCTCTAAAGAAGGAAAATAAGGAAAAAGTGCATAACTTCACTCAAAGGTTTTCTTCTTACCTAAACAATTTCAGTGCAGATGAAAAACCATCTGAACATGCCCTAATTGAATACTATACCTCAGCTCTCGGGCCTGATCTAGCCATGGTTGCCAAGAGATCGGTTAGACCCACATTAGTAGAAACCTATGAAGAAGCTGAGAAGGTAGAGGCAGATATGGAGAGTATATAACATTACCCTATGCAGTCAGAAGAGAAGAATTTTGGAAACAAGAAACCTTTATTGTTGACTAAGCCTAAGGATGAGTGATCACAGGATTTCGAAGGGATGGTGAAGATGATGCAAAAATTATCAAACAGGGTGATATATTTAGAAAAGGAAAAGGAGTCTCATAAACCATATAAGCCTTATTATAAAAAAAGGGAAGACAACAGTCAACCTAAACCTCCTCCACACAGTCCTTTAGCAGTGAATTTAACCAATGTAGGAATGGACAATTTTTATACCTTTCATCAGCAGCCTCATTTTGAGAAGAATTTCCCACAATGGATTAATTCTATGACATTAGTAATGAATCAATTATTGGACTCCAAATTGACAAAAACTGGTGAGGAGAAAGAAAAGGATCATGAATCTACAGAAACACAAGAGGGGGATACCTTAGTTTTATGGGACTATGTTTCTATGTTAAATATGGAAGATAAAGACTTTCCAATGTAAGAAGAAACACCAGAGACAAATGTAACAAACAGAAGTCAAAATTCATTAAAAGAAGATAACTTCCAAAGATTAAGAAACTTCAGGAAAACATGAAAAATATAAAAAACAACACTTCAACTGTTAACATACCTGAGTTTGTCATTTTCAAGATCCTAAGAAAGTCAACACACCTGTAAATCCTTTTGAAAATAAAATAGAAAGTGCCAAGAAGAGTCTCAAAGAACATGAGATGGGATATGATGTTGTAGAATACATTAAAAAGTCTAAAGGAAATATCTAATTGTTTGAAGTGTGCAATTTACCTCAGCAAAAGGAGAAGCCTTTAAAAACACTTGAGACACCAGAGGAGGAGCCTCCTAGTGACAACCAACCTGAGGAAGAGATTGGTGAGGCAAGTTTAGGAGGAAAATCTAGGTATAAAACTCCAGCATTTCTGCTAACCTTTGAAATTTTCAACTATAATGTGCATAAATGTTTAGTGGACTTACAAGCATCAACCAATGTTATGCCACTTTCAGTTTGCAAACAAATCAATGGTCAACCTAAACCAACCACTGGACAATTTATTCAATTAGACAGAACAACAATAAAAGTAATAGGAGAAATGGAGGATGTTTTGATTCATTTATCCACAGATGGGAGGGTATGTCAATACATCGACATTTTAGTAGTAGACATACCATATGCTTATGGTTTGGTTTTGAGCAGAGACTAGTCTGCAAGGTTAGAAGGATATTTTGCATCGGATTGGTCACATTTGTGGTTTCCTTTTAAAGGATGTAAAAATCAGATAAAAGTGTTAAGAGAGGCTCAAATGAAATATAATGTGACTCAGTTAGAACAAAAAAATGAACCAGTAAACTCTGTGTTGGAAAACTATTTCATTGAACTGGAACTGGGAAATTACCAAGCTGAAGAAGCCAACAGTATACCTGATATTCAGCTCGGTCTCCTTCCATTTTCACGGGCTGATGAGAATGACTGTAACATAGTAGATTTAACTTCAGATGTAGTTCACAATTCATATTCAGTAGGAGTAGAAAGTTTTTGGATTCTTTATTTCGATGGTTCTAAAACATTGGAAGGATCAGGGGCTGGCTGTGTCCTGATTGATCTAGAAAAAAAACATTTTCTTTCATGTAGGTTAGAATTTGAATGCACAAATAACACAACCAAATACAAAGTGCTAGTTTAGGGACTTAAAAAAACAATAGAATTGAAGTAAAAAATATGAAAGTATATGGAGATTCTGAAATCCTTGTTAAGCAAATTCAGAACAAAATACATTGTGTTTCACCACATTTGAAAGCTTGCCAAAATGAAGTTTGGGATTTGCTGATAAATTTTCATGCATTCAATATTGTGTCAATTCCTATATTAAAAAATGTAGCAGCTGATTTATTATCTACCTCAGCTGCAAGATTAGTACCTTCAAATAATATATGCTCTATTGAATTACTTTTTAGGCCTTCTGTTCCAGATAACATCACAAATCTAAGGGTTTTTGACAATGATCAGCAAATCTTGGAGTGTTTGATGAATTATGATACTTTCAAAGGACCAATAATAGATGATGAAGAACATCAAGTGGAATTAAAGTTCGGGAACTTTATTCCAAAAGGAGTTAGAACCTTGGAACAAATGTTTGATTTAGATAACAAGTTCAGAAAGCCAGCGAATGTCAAGACTCATAGCTCGTCTTTACAATTCGAGCTGATAAATTGATGGACTGAAGCTGAACCCAAATATGTAAATTTGGGGAAGTGTTGTTCTTCCGGCGAAAGGAGTAAGTTCATCAGCTTATTTAGACAGTTTAAAGATGTATTTGCTTGGACTTACGAAGACCTAAAGACGTATGACAACATGTGATTCCAATCAAGGTCATAGTCAAACCTTATCAGCAGCCCCTAAGAAAAATGCATCCAAAGCTTGAACCACTAATTCAAAGCAAAGTGAAAAAAATACTAGATGCTAAAATCATATTCAAAGTTAGACATTCAGAATGGGTTTCTACCTTGGTACCAGTATGAAAAAATTCTAGAGAGATCAGACTTTGCGTAGATTTCAGAAATCTTAATCGTGCATTAGATAAAGATAATTATCCTGTCCCACTGTTGTAAAGGAAAGTTTCCTATGGCTAGGGTGTAAGTGGCCATCAACTTACTGGGGTTGAAAGGTGGATGTATAAGGTTTAGCAAGCATATATAAGAAAGTTTTAGAGATTGGAATGGTTCATACCTTAGCCAAATGAAGGTTGATCCAAGCAGCCTTTCAATCCTCTTCTTGCTCCTCTCGCTCCAAGAGACCTGCAAAACAAATTATACCTTCCTCAAACCATTATGACCACATATAAAACAATGATAATCAAATAAACATGGACTAATGATTTGACTAACATCATCATATGATCATAAACAAATATTCAATCACACATTAAACAATAATTTGGGAAGAAGAAGGACGTCACATATTTATTAATCTTGAAAACAAGTACAAGTATACCTTCTCTTCAAGTTCGGCACCTCACAAAACCTTGATATGGTTCTGCTACTTCTCTTCTCCAAGGAACTCAGCCTCCAAACTCTGCAACACAAGGGGATGATCACCAGGGAAAAGGTGTGGGCAAAGAGAGCTCCAAATCCTCCAGCATAACAATGCAAAGATACAAGTCTCCTCTCATGGACCTCCCTACCTCAATTTATATGGTTAAGGAAGATTTAAGGGGGAAGACAAAGTAGTTACAAGTGAAGGAGTCAGTTGCATAACTACCCAAACTACCCAAATTTCAAAAGACGTGTTTTTTGACATTTTCAGGAGTCGTACGTGGGTTGTAGAGACAACAGTCACATACACGAGGAGGTATATGCTGGTGTAAATGCATAAAGTCACATATTTAAGGTGTACGCGACTATTATATATAGCAACTCACGTACATACGCAGGTTTTCCTTAAAGAAATCCACACACACATCATAAAACTCATTTTTAGGGTATTTCTGGGCATTTTCAGACTTTAGTGTCTTCTGGAAAGTTTTATCTAACTGAAATATCTTTCCAATGGTGTAGAGATGAGGTCAAACAGAGTTACAGTACTCAAGATATGGGTCCTCCAAGTTACATGTTTTTTCAGTGACTTTTCATGAAGTGTCGTCATGGAAGTGTCAACATGTGACGAAAACATAGGAAAGTGGTCACAAGCAGAGATGTGTCATTTTGAGCTATAACAGATGCCCCCTAATGTATGAGGTTAGAGGGGAAGACAATAGCCGAAATACATTATAAAGGAAAAAACTGAGTATGGAGAGAGCAGAGAATCCAAGATCAAAAGGCTTGAAACAAAGGTACCTGAAAGAGAGATAAATGTCAGAAAAAATTGATCTCTAGGACATACAAGTCCATATACAAACTATCACCATAAAGATACAGGAAGATCCAACATATGTATAACTGATGAAACTATCATGGTCGCTCAATATGAAAAAAGGTGCCATATCAAATCTAAAGGATTCATGGCCACAAATGAACAAGGTGGATCCCTGCTCAACAATCGATCATAGCCACAAAAATACAAGGTGGATCTATGTCTTAGCAAAATGTCATATAAAGTGTAACAAGGTCTTGCTCAACTTGGGCAATAGCAAAAATTACGATTCTATTGTCAGCCCAAGGTCTTCAATCCAAATCGCCAAAAAGGTATGAATCCTAACCATGTGAATAAAAGAGTTGAAGTCAAACATGGAGGAAACCGTTTGATTACTGGTCAATAATGAGAACCGTTAAAAAACGTGAGGGAAACCACCATTAATGAAAATGGTCCCCAAGGAACCTAGTACATTCTAACAAGTGTGAATACAAGGACTTGAAGTCGAACACTTGAATAATCCATCAAGTAAGAGACATTAAGGTATTCCCACTACCCGAGGGAAATTGCCACTGATGACAACAATCCCCAAGGTACTTTCATGAAACTCTAAATCTCATCCCCAGAGCAAGATGTGTTGTAGTCGATAGGAAGAGATCCATTGGAAGGAAGGAATTAAGGCATCCTTAATCATCCAACATGAGGTAAGTCAAAGACTAATTGGATATGGAATTATTACTGAATCTCATGACAAGGACCACCAAAGACATGATGTAATGAACTGATACCAGGGAATGACTGACACAAAAGGTCAAGGAAACTGTAAAATATCCGACAAAGTTTTAATCCTTTAACAGTGAGCACAACACAAAAGTGACTTAGGAAGCTTTCGACACAAAAGGACCAACGAAAAAAATTTGCAATGTAGGAGACATTGATAGATTCCCCATATAATTTGAAAAGAAACCAATGGGAGGAGTAAAAAAACTCTGAATCAGGTTACGGTCAAAACACTAGGACCCAACTCTTGATAGACTCAAAACTAGTGCTTTCTTCAAGGAAACAAGACTTGCTACCATGATGTAAAAAACATGTGAATGAACTTCCCTTCCCTTCTTTCTTGTAAAGGTTTAACGAGTCCAAGAAAGCAAACTCTAGACCATCTTCATTTTTGGCAAGCTCGAAGAAAAGACAGGAGAATGCTTGATAAAGCACTGATTCGTGGATTTTATGAGCCCGAACTAGTACATGCTCGATGGTTTTTTCATAGTTTAGAGAGTCTGAAAACTCCAAAGAAGACTCCAGGGGGTGATTTTTCGTACAATTTAGTCTCCTGAGGTCGGAAAAGTATAAAAAAAACCATAGAAGAACTCTCTTAGCTTCCAAAGAAGTAAGGCGCACCTTTTTCGTATTTAGTCAGGAAGGTCCAAAAAAGGTTAAATTACCACCTACCCAACGCTCCTTCAAAAGCAGCTTATAGCCTGAGTTTTATGAGTGTGAAGGAAGGCAAGATGACTCGGAAAGACCCATTTTATTATGAGAAATGGGGCTTACAACAATAAAATCGATGCTTTGTTCTTTGGGGTTTAACGAGCATGACAAAGACACAAAGTACACTCGAAATCCTTTTCATGTTTTGGTCTAGAGCATGAAAAAGAGAAAACTAAGCTCATACCGGGGGTTCCTTTTCCGTAAGTTTAGTCCCTCGGGTCTGAAAAAGAGATAAACCTATGCCTGAGAATACTCTTCTCAATTCCAAAGAAAAGAGAGTGTTCCTTTCTCATATTATTCCACATGGTCTGAGAAAGCGATAACATACCACCAACGTGGATTCCCATTCACATATTCTTAACAAGCCTGAACGAACAAGTTTACTTGGCAGTCAAGTCTATTTTGAGGAGTCATACTTGGGCCTAAAGAAACTCAATATCTTTCCCGTGAAGTTTTAACGAGTCTGGAAAAGTCAACTCGTGGCCTCCTTATTGGTTTTAACAAGCTCGAAGGAGAGGATAAAGAATGCTCTAAATGTGAGGAGACGAGTGTCATAGGCAGGAGAAACTAGTTCCAAGCGCAAGGAACAAACCTATGAATAATGCAAGGAACATGAGCAAGGTAAAGACACTCGGGGAACGTCTCCTCGAGGTAAAAGGTGTCAAGTTGCAAAGGCAAAATGATACAAGGCTTAGCAACGATGAGAACAAAGATGAGGGCTTATACAACAAGGTAAAAACATGGAAGCCGACATCAAGCTCAAAACACAAGCATGACACATGCAAATGCAGTTACAGCATGAACAATAAGACAAGGCCAGTAAATAGTTGTGAATCCAACTAAGAATCCCGTCCCCAAGAAACAACAACATCGGGATCATGTTCAAAAGAAAAGTTCTGATGCAGGTTACTTTGGCAGAAACACATGCGACTTTGCTATCTTCTACAAAAGGTAAATTCAAGGCAGAATCAACCAAAGAATATTCTATAAAACCAAGGCTCAAGGTTTTATAATCAGTAAGATCAACTGCAGAAGGAGAGAAAAAATCAACAAGGGATATGTTGACCGGCGTATTTGACTAAGCCCGCAACGGGGGAGACAACCCAGACCAAGATCCTTAGTGCAGGTTCCAAGCTATTTGGGATGGTTGTTCCTGACAGGTTTAAAGGCTCTGTTGGCCTGGAAGTCTACAAGACTTATGGTTAAAATTAACGCTACTGATTGTTAGGGTTATACCTCTACTTATAATTACAAAGATTGATTCAGGTTATATATCACAAGAATGACGAACTGTTAGGTTTAATCTACTTTCAACAGTTAGCACTAAATACATGAATCAAACATAAACGTGGAAAAGATTAATATCCTACAGGGATATGTTATATGATCTATACACATGTACAGTAACTACAAGAGAAATAATCTGAATGTATTTCATGAAAAAGATCTGATTTAAATAGATTTTTCAGGGAATATAATCAGCAGAAAGTAAACAACATATAACCCTAATTACCTACTATCCTGATCAGGAGCGATAAGATAATTTAACCATGCAATCGACTCATGCTAATAGAAATACTGCATAGATAATTCTGAAAATATTTAAAAGAATTTAAACATTAACAAATCATGCAGTAATGCTTACATCTCACATAAACAACAATATCAATCGTCAGTTACACAACATGATATATCAGCATAAATCAAGAACATGAAAATCGATAATCATACAAGAATTATATATCTGTAAAATTCTTTAGAGAATTTCAACAAACATAAATGAAAATAGAAAAAGAAATCACAAGACTAATAGACATCACAAATATGTGCCAGGTATGCAAACTACAGACATATATTTATAATATCACCAGTTTAATAATGTCGTGGCTGCAGACAGTTAGCTGCCTCGAGTCGCAAACAAATCAACCCAGTCTTGTGGTGCCCTTTCCATCAACTATCGACCCCTTTCCCATAAACTTTCAATCCTTAAATACATGTTTTCAAAAATAAACATCCTTAAAAGTTTGATATAACCTAGATCGAATCCAACTAATTATCCATTAAAAATGACAAGTGTAGCATGTCATTTTTCAACAAAAGTAAAACATCGTGAAAAGATAACGATTCGATCCATAAGAATCGAAACAAGACCTGGAAAGTCTGGAAATGGATCTGTTTCGATTGATGGGGGATATTATCCAAAAATAAACAGTCTTCAAAACCTGGGCGTACACAGCAACCATATCGCCTGCAGCAAATTAAATAATAAAATTAAAACATAAACATAAATTGAAATAATAAATGGTTAAATAACAAACAGAAAGTAAAATAAATCAATACCTAATCATCAAAATTCAAAATTAAACCCAACAGCAAATAGATCCAGCATAGTCACAAATTAACCGGTGCATTAAAGACTTGAATATTCACCCCACTAGACTGACTCGGCGATGGAGATCTGAATTGCATGAGTGCGATCTGGGCATTGAGCTCACGCACCTTTTCATCATTTTTTTCATTTTCATCTTGCAGTTTAAGAACTCGCCTTATCAATTTATTTTTATGATTTCTGAGTTGGAGAAGCTGTTGATCATTCGCATTAACCTTCTCCTTTAACATATCATTTTCTGCCTTTATTAAATCACGGTTCACTGCTATTTCACCTACCCTATCTTCCATACTACGAATTTTATCCAACAGGCGATTCATAAACAAAGGATGAGCCATGTCTACAACACAATAAATACCAGATGAATTCGTGTGCACAGACTTTTCTTTGACCGGCGAATTAATAACAGCATCCACTCGCACCTCTTTGTCGAGCACAGGGATGTCCTCATCAACCACGGGAGGAGTCTCGTTGACAGGGTTTGGAACAACTTCAGGGTGAACAGCATTATCATTATCAGGCATAGGAAGATCCAATTCCTCATCATCCAAAACCACAGTCTCCACCTGAAGCTTGTCAACTACAGGGGTTTTGACAGAGTTAGCTTTTGCCATGCTTCTGGTGAATCTACCACCCAATTTAGCCTTGGGCTGATTTCTCCCACGACCATGAATCTTATTTGTATCATTTTGTGGGGTTGTTGGTGACAGGGACGAGGCTGTCCTAACACGCTTAGAACCTAGAGGCGTATGAACACCTTTCACTGGTTTATCCATGGAGTCTTTGCAGGGTTGAGGACTTGACAAAGGTCTACGCAGAGAAGGGACTGAAACTGAACTCGGATCTCTGTGTTTGTTACAATCATCAGGATTGTCGAACATGCAGTGAGAAAACGAGGAAAAACCATTTGACTCTACAAATTCATCCCAGGAGCGACCCGACTTCAACAACTCATTATCAATCAGCATACGAACCAAACCATGATGAAAGAGGCTGTGACTGACGTGTTTGGGGCCTTTTTTAATCGCATTGGACATTTTGAACAGGCTATGTAAAAGATAGTAAGGCAAATTTAACGAAAACCCTATAAAAACAGACATAAGCCGAAGGTGGTATACATACGCTGACGATAACCGGCCTTCGCAGGTCAAGTATCGATGAATAAAATCAAGGACAGGACGCCATTCTTTCCTGAAATACTTACGGGCCACACCAGTTCGAAAAGAGACTTCCTGAGTAGGGTTTTTAAGCAATTGCCGCCATTCAGTTATAGCCATTTTCTGGTACTTGAACCATCTCTGACCAGTCAAGGACAAACCTGTTGCAGCTGCTATTGACCTTTCATCAACCCGAAACCGAAGATCCCCAACTTCTGCTTGAAAATAGACCAGGGAGAGAGCAAAAACCCTAGTAACTTCAGGGTTCGAATCAGAGAATTTCTTCAAGAACAGCATCCATCCTATATCCTCAACATTTACTGCGAGTTCAGGGTTCGAATTTAGCAGGGTCATCTCGGAGGGTTCAACCCTTACTACAGGTGCCATCACTGGCTGTGTCCAGGTGCGTAACCGCACGCAAAATAGGTACCAGAGCTCGTCAAGAGATAGAAGACGAGACCGTGAGCACTTAGAATCAAGGCTAAGCAGAACCAGGTGATGAACAGGATAAGCCATGCATAAACGCAGGCTATACCTCTGCGGGTTTGGCATGACCGAAGGCATCAGCACTCGGAGTGGTAATCAATTGGTGACACAAACGATGGTTGAAGACCCTAGACAACTGATATTACCATAATTTATCCTAACTTAAATGATGGGAGCCTCTTGGCTGTACGCAGACCAGGTGTTCTAATGACAAGGAGCCACAGCGGAGGATACGTACCAACACTTAAACGCGATGGACAGTTCAAGTACCAGTGTCATGATAGCATACTGGTTTCGCAATAAGTGAATCAAGATTTAGGCTGTGACATAAATCAACCCGAAGATAACCATAATACATGCAATCCCTACCATGGATTCGACCTTTCTCTTAAAGGTGGCGGATAAATGATCATAATTACAAACCATTAAATCAAGAATCAACTTTGCAAAACATACCATATAATGATGATGGGCATAGATATTGGTGGTAATATCGACCATGGTTCGAGAACTTAGGATATGTCGGGAATGGTTTGTAACACATGTGGCTTACGTACACTAGGTCTTGACCAACATCACCACAAACTAACCATTGATAACATTTGAATAACAAAATCAACAAAATCAATTCATAATGTTATGGATTAATTTCTAGATTAGGATAAATCGAAGGATATAGAAATCATTAGTATTTATCCTTAATTTCAACCCAAAAACAAATAATAATCATTAGTGATGATTTTGTTAAATATCCTATAGTTGCAAAGGTTTCAATAAAAACAACGAATTTCTTCAATTCAGTAGCTGACAGAATGGCATTGTTTCAGTAGCTGTAATTCCTCTTTATTTTGCATTGAGAAATTCGAACATTTCATCTAACAAAATAGGATTTTGTTAGATGAAATAATGTTTTGTAAGGGCTGTTGAGCCAGGGCACAACAGATGGCAACTATCTGGGCAGAACAGTTATCTCTGCCTCTTAACCTGAAATCATGCACATGGAGAAATTAAATCCTTAATACAAGCCATTATACAAAGATCATTGTTTTAACATCTCAAACAAATTCAAGTATTTCACAGTTCTAAAACTTACCAGAAAATTACAGTTTCAGTGA
>LPNX010180808.1:176788-206942 GCA_001517045.1 Pseudotsuga menziesii | reverse complement strand
TTCAGTAGCTGTAATTCCTCTTTATTTTGCATTGAGAAATTCGAACATTTCATCTAACAAAATAGGATTTTGTTAGATGAAATAATGTTTTGTAAGGGCTGTTGAGCTAGGGAACAATAGGATATAAAGTCTGTAGGAACAAACTCAATATCACAGGAGTTGAAAAATTCATAAGAAAAATCAAACTCATCAGCATCACTGACTTGCTATTTGAAGGAAGAGTCAGAAGACTCAACATGACCAACATAAGAAGAAAAGTCAGGATTACTAGGCAAATCAGGGTTAGACTTAGTCAAAACTGAACCAACATCCAAAAGAATATCAAACTGTATCAAATACTCTAGGAAGACTTCATCCAAAGGAAGGAGATCATCCGAGATAGGACATGTGTAAACTTTCAAATGGATTGATAGAGTGGAGAGCAAGCTCCACAATATATATAAAATGACTCACCTGGTCAACTACTGGGACCAAGTCCCAAGAAGGTAAGCATGAAAATAGAGGCTGCTTCTTAGTAGCAATTGGATGTAAAGGACATGAGGCCACATAGCTCACCTGTGGTGGGGTAGTGTCTATAGAAACACTGGGAATCAATAAAGGATAGACCTGGTCTCTAGTTGGGTTAGGAGATGAATTAAGAAAATCCAACTAGTTAATACATCACATGAAAGAATGTTGACACCACAGCTTGCATGGCATAGACATAATCATGTCCGAGGAGCATATTGAAGTCCAAGGGGTCTTCTATTACCATGAAGTCAACTAAGACAGTCTTCCCACCCAAAGTAACATGTGTTTGAGAAAGAATTCCCAAGGCTATACAAGTTCTTCTATCAAACGCCAGTAACTGACTAGTAGTCGACACAAGGCTGGGAGATCCCATGCCTCGCCAAGCATGAGCAGACAAAATACTAACTAAGGATCCTTCATCAACAATACAACGAGCAATCGTGTATGATTCAACTCTGACCTTTATCTGGAAAGGTGCATAAGAAGGAAGGCGCCGCTCAACTAGGCTATCCCAATCAAAGGAAGCAATCTGAGAGCTTGGTGGGGGTTGATCCGAAGCGAGTTCAGTTCCCCCTTGTTCAGTAAGTTCTAAACTGGCAGTGAAGAAAATGTGACTAGCAGACACTTCACTCTCCAAAGGAAGAGTGGGATTGATCGACAATGGAATTGATTCAACCGCTTTGTGAAAGTCACTCTCTAAAGGGAGAGTGGGATTGACCAAAGATGACATTGGTTCAATCAAATTAGGATCACTCTCCAAAAGAAGAGTGGGATCGACCAAAGCTAATATTGGTTCGACCACTTGATCAACCAAAGGTTCAGTAGGTTTTTTAGGAGAAGGAAATTCTTGAGTCTTGGACCACACTCTTCACACCTCCACGATAGCAGGGAACTAGTGAGTAAGATGATCTCCCTAGAATAGATTACAATGGAACTTAAGTTTTCACTTCGAACGACCAATTTTCTCAATGGTATCAACATGACTAGCAGTGGATGACTGTTTTCTCTCAGCATGACCTGCAGAGGCTAAGATTTCCCCCCCAGCATGAACTACAGAGGTTGGGTGACTGGGTCCAACCTGACTAAGAGAGGTTGGTTGTTGAAAAGCTTCAGAATGTTCAAAAATGGGATGACCATGAAACCAAACTCTTCGCACCTCCATGATAGAAGGGAATTTATAAGTAAGGTGGTCTCCCTCACAAAGCTTACAATAAAACTTGGGCTTTTGTTTGGAACGGTTATTCTTTTCAATAGTGTCAACATGACTCGCAGTGGCTCATGGATTTTCTTCATCATGAACCATAGAGGCTGAGAGACTGCCCCCAACATGACTTGCAGAGGCTGAGAGATTGGGTTCAACATTACTTGCAAAGGTTGGATGAGCACAACCAACATGAACAATAGAGGCTAAATGGTTAGGATCAACATGCTTTGTAGCAGTTGAGTGTGTGACCCCACCATGAACCACAGAGGTTGGGTGGATGGATCCAACATGACTTATAGAGATTAGATGGAGAGGTTCGACTTGAACAACAGAGGTTGAATGAGTGCCCTCAGCATGAACCGCAGAGGCTGAGTGACTGGATCCAATGTGACCTAGAAAGGTTGGAAGGATCCCACCAGCATGATCAACAGAGGCTGGATGGTGAAGATCAACTTGACTTGCAGAGGTTGAGTGCTTAGATCCAACATGACCTGCAGAGGTTGGATAGGTGCCCCCAGCATGAACTATAGAGGCTGGGTGGTGAGGTTCAATTTGACTTGCAGAGGTTGAACGGGTTCCCCCTTGCTTATGTGCATTCTTCCTATTCCTCCTTCTTTTACTCCTTTTAGATTATCGGTTACTAGTATCAGTACTTTCACCACATGAGGTAGAAGGAGGAGGAGAATCAACTACAGGTGAAGGGGAAGCACTGTTTTGATGCCCTTGATATAAGGAGCTTACTTGAGAAGCACCAAGAGCATTCAGGATAGTTGGAGTGGAAAACAACCACACTGGTATCCCTAGGGTGAATCCAGGTAGATTCAGGGTGGCCAACAAGGGAACACCAACATTCCCCATGAGAGGAATAGTACAAGGAGTTCCTAGCATGGGGATCTCTTGGTTGGTGTTCAAAGAGGTGTTAGACATAGTTTCAAACAAGGAGACAAATTCTGAGGTCAACACGAAACAAAAAGTACCAAGCACACACCTAAAGGCACACTAAGTACAGACAAACCACACAACACTTACTAAAAATTCCTAAAGCCAAACCGTACAAACAAGTATAAGATACGCTTTCCAAAAGAAAGTTGATAGACAGTTACTTGGCATCCCTACAGATGTTCTTAGGCACAAGCGAAGGAATCACCCACCACCCTCCCACACCTTCTATCGGGGTTACCTTCCAAGCCCATCCAAGTTCAACCATAAATATCCTTTCAGTGTACCTGTGTATGAACCCTAGATGTCAAAGAGACTAAAGGATACCTTAACTATATTCACAGTCTGGGGGGACAGTTGAAAGCCTAGTTCGTATGCATGGGTAGGGTAGCATAACCTGAAACCCTGTCTAAGACAGAATCCCTAGATGCACAAAAACCTTGGTCTACGCTTTTAAAAGGAATCAGAGAGTTATCTCCTCAGTCCAATCCTCCACGTGGCGTCGTGCTTAACTCCGGTTTGAGAGGAGCTTCCCAGATACAATCAACATAGAAAAGGGTTTACCTAGTGATTGGCCAACTACATATGAGATTTAAATACTTGTGGAGAGTTAAAACTCCCTAGTCCACAAGTCTAGCCTGAGCTATTTGGTGTATGACCCTATAAAATAAAACTTACTAATAATTTTAAAATTATATCGTCTATTTTAAGGGATGTTTTTAATGAGAAGGTAAATGGCGTGAAACTTATGTGGTGTTTTGACTCAAAGTTGAAACAAAATGACTAAGCAAAGAGAAATGAAATGCAAAAATCAAAATGTATTCTCTTTTTCTTTTTCAAATAGAAACTTGAAAGCCACAAAAGAACAATTTTTTTTTTAATTTTTTTTTTTTCAAAAACAATGATATGCCATGCAATCTAGACTAAAAACCTAATCTACATGCATATAAAGAAAACATGTGTTTTTTTCTTTTTCTTTTATAAATGCAAAATATAAAACAGCCGATCAACTAATGCAAGAAAGTACTGTAAGCAAAACAAACAGACAACTAATCTACACCTTACAAACAAACCCTAGGTTTCCCTAAAGTTGGATATCAACCTCTCTTGAAAGGAAGGCTCACAAAGGTAAACAAGCCAACAACTTTGGAATGAAGAGAATGAGAAATAATACTAGCATAAACAAAGGTCAAAAATTCCTAATTATCAATCTAAACCTACAAACAAAGGTTGCTCAGTACCTTGTCCAACAAGGTCAAGCCAAAGAAAGAGGTGGGGGGAAAAGCAGCAAAAACAAGTATATGTTATTTTTATTTTTATTTTATAAATGCAAAAGAAAACTACCTACAGACAAAAGTATGCAGATAACAAGAATAAATGAAAAGGAACTTTGCTATACAACCACCAAACAGACTCTAGAATGCCCTAAAGTTAGTATAAACCCTACTTGGAAGGAAGGCTTGCATAAAATACAAGTCAACTATTTTGGCATGGTGAAGTTAACCAACAAAAGAAGAAGGAAACCAACACCAACAAGATTTTTAACTCATACAAATATCACCAACATAGGCTGACCAGAAACATAAGCCAAAAAAATCACACCAAGCAAAGGAGGTGGGGGGAAAGAGCAAAGAACAAACCCTAATCCTATAAAAAGGCTTACCACATAGATAAAGAACAACCAAAATGGATGAAACTAACTCCCTCGATTCATTCACTTGCATAGGACACCAAAATACCTACCAAACATCCCGCAAACAGAAGAAAAAAACACCAAAAAGAGGAAAAAACACTGTTTTAGGGGCACACGCGGGTTGTACTACTGACAAGTCGCGTGTCATACACGGGTTGACAGTATAGCAAGTCACATGTACAAGCACATGTGGGTTGTACCACTGACAAGTCATGTATCATATGTGGGTGGACAATATAGAAATTCATGTGTACCGAACTAGACACGCGACTGTTCAGTCTGCATCTCGTGTATGGGTGGAAAAATCCCAAAAAGGTCAAAAACTGCCTTAGGAAGGAAAGGGAGACGTTCTATCAGACTTAGAAGGTGTTCCTAAGTGGCAAGAAAGACCTGAAACTTCACAAAATGCTGAAAGAAAGACAAAGAAACCCCAAACAGATAAGGCTCTCCCCAGCAGAGTCGCCGGTTTTGTTGTAAAGGAAAGTTTCCTATGGCTAGGGTTTAAGAGGCCATCAATGTACTGGGGTTGAAAGGTGGATGTATAAGGTTCAACAAGCATATATAAGAAAGTTTCATAGATTGGAATGGTTCATACCTTAGCCAAATGAAGGTTGATCCAAGCATCCCTTCAATCCTCTTCTGGCTCCTCTCGGTCCAAGATACCTGCAAAACAAATTATACCTTCCTCAAACCATTATGACCACATATAAAACAACGATAATCAAATAAACATGAACTAATGATCTGACTAACATCATCATATGATCATAAAAAAATATTCAATCACACATTGAACAATGATTTGGGAAGAATAAGGACATCACATCTTTATTTATCTTGAAAACAAGTACAAGTATACCTTCTCTTCAAGTTCGACACCTCACGAAACCTTGATTTGGTTCTACTACTTCTCTTCTCCAAGAAACTCAACCTCCAAACTCTGCAACACAAGGGGATGATTGCCAGGGAAAAGGTGTGGGAAAAGAGAGCTCCAAATCCTCCAGCATAACAATGCAAATATTCAAGTCTCCTCTCATGGACCTCCCTACCTCGATTCATATGGTTAAGGAAGAGTTAGGGCGAACACAAAGTAGTTAAAACTGAAGGAGTCAGTTGCATAACTACCCAAACTACCCAAATTTCAAAAGACGTGTTTTTTGACATTTTCAGAAGGTGTACGCGGGTTGCAGAGAGAACATTCGTGTACATGAGGAGGTATACATGGGTTGCAATGTAGAAAGTCATGTATTTAAGGCATACGCAACTATTATATATAGCAACTTGTGTATGTATGTGGGTTTTCCTTAAGGAAACCCTTGTACACATCAAAAGCTCATTTTTAGGGTATTTTTGGGCATTTTCAAACTTTGGTGTCTTCTGGAAAGTTTTAGCTAGCTGAAATATATTTCCAATGCCATAGAGATGAGTTCAAATGGAGTTACAAAACTCAATCTATAGGTCCTCCAAGTTAGGTGTTTTTTCAGTGACTTTCAGTGGCTTTTCATGAAGTGTCTTCATGGAAGTGTCGACATGCGACGAAAACATAGGAAAGTGGTCACAGGTAGAGATGTGTCATTTTGAGCTAGAACACCCATCCATGGAGCAAATACTATAGATGGTTTTAGGATCTGAATTTTTTTTGTTATTAGATGGATTCTCCGGTTATAATCAAGTATTAGTAGCAGAAGAAGACAGGCTTAAGATGACTTTCATAACCAAGTGGGGAACTTTTGCATATAGGAGGATTCCATTTGGACTTATCAATGTTGGAGCTTCATTCTAGAGGGATATGGATATAGATTTTCGTGGTATGATTGGCCGTAGTGTTGTGGTTTATCTAGATGATGTTACAATATTTTCAAAAAAGAGAGAAGGGCATGCATTTCATTTGAAACATATTTTCGAGTGTTGTCGAAAATATGGTATTTCATTAGATCCCAAGAAATCTGTGTTTGCAGTCACAGAATGAAAGCTACTGGGTCATGTCATTTTTAAAAAAGGGATCTCCATAGACCCGAAGACGATTAGAGCTATAGAAAAGATACCCTTACCCCATAATAAAAAGGGTATGTAGTCGTTTATGGGGACAATCAATTTCGTGCGGAGGTTTGTGCTAGACTTTGCACAAATCATCAAAACTTTGTAGGAAATGGTTAAGCAGAGTGTACAACTCAAATGGAATGATTTAGAAAAGAATGCATTCAGCAAGATCAAAACATCTATTGCTCATGCACCGTCACTCAAAATTCCAAATTTTCAAAAGGATTTTATACTGTATACTTTCGCTTCCGATGATTCATTAGCAGTGGTGCTTACACAGAAGGAAGATGGGGGAGATGAGTACCCCATATCATTTATGGTCTACAAGGTGCTGAATTGAATTATCCAGTAGTTGACAAACAAGCTTATGTAGTTTTTAAAGTGGTAAAGCAATTCAGGCCATATATACATAAGAATCACACCAAAGTAATAGTTCCACACCCAGCAGTACGATCTATTTTTTTACAAAAGGAGTCAGGAGAAATAAGAGGCAACTAGGTGACTGCTTTACAATAATATGATCTTGAGTTCAAACTAGCAGCCATAGTTAAAGGACAATGAATTTGTAAACTAATGGCTGAAGGTCAAAACAATGAATATCATAGCTGGGATAATGAAGCTGAACTACATATAGTGGATGTATGTCCTCTATTTACAGCTCCAGACTCCTGGTATAGGGATCTAGTCCATTATCTTCAAGATGGATATTTGTCAGAGCATTGGATTCCTAAGCAAAGAAGAGCCTTACATCTGAAAGCAGATCTATATCAAATTATTGATGGAGTGATTTTTAGAAACAACTACGATGGAGTGTTTCTTAGGTGCTTGGAACAAGAAGATGCAAAGATGTTCGTAGCGGAATTGCATGATGGACCTGCTGGAGGTCACTTTTCAGGGGACACAACAACACATAAGATTCTCAGAGCTGGATATTACTGGCCTACATTGTTTAAGGATGCTCATGCTCATGTTAGAAAATGTGATTCTTGTCAGAGATGTGTTGGAAGACACGCCAAAGCAGCAGAACCATTAAAACCAGTAATTATATCAAAACCATTTGAACAATGGGGAATCGATGTTATTGGAGAAATAAATCCAAAATCCTCATTACAACATAAGTAAATTCTAACAACAACTGATTATTTTAGAATATGGGTCGAGGCTATTCCATTATGAAAAGTAAACAAAGATGCAGTTATGGATTTCTTACAGAACCACATTATGACCAGGTTTGGGGTTCCAATTTCCCTGGTTTTTTATAATGCTTCTTATTTTTCTTCTATTAGATTAACTGCATTTTCTAATGAAAGAGGAATTAAGTTCCATTATTCTACAAATTATTTCCCACAAGGAAATGTTTTGGCAGAATCCAAAAACAAAAAATCTGATTAGTTCTAAAGAAAACAGTGATAGAAAATCAAAGGAGCTGGCATTTAGCTTTACCTAATGCTCTCTGTCACACCCAAGAATTCCTTAGGTGTGTCACCATACACTCTCGTTTATGGAAAGGAAGTTGTACTCCATCCAAATATTCAATTGCCATCTTCCATAATAGCCCAAGGGTTTAGGGGTACTGATAATGAAATTCTACAAATCTGAATCTATAATCTGTTGAAGTCAAAGGAGTCTAGGTCCAAATCCCAGGAAATGTTTAAGCATCAACAAGAAATAGTGAAGCATTGGTTTGACAAGCACAAAGTTGGGAACAAAGAGTTAGAAGTAGCAGATCTAGTTCTTAAGTGGGATCACCCGCACGATGAGAAGGGAAAGCACACTAAGTTTCAGCAGTTATGGGTAGGCCCTTTTCAAATTGTAGCAAAGCTAGGCCCCTTGACTTACAAGTTGCAGGACTTACAGGGGTGCGAAGAGAACTTACCAGTAAATGGTTTAGTTCTCAAGCCTTATTTTTTTGATCATTTTGATTTTTTTTCTTGTACATAAATAAATGTTTGGTTTATTGTTTACTTTAGAGTATTTTTAGTCATTTGCTTTATTTGCTTAGAGTTTGATTGATTGTAAATTTTTGTTTTGCTTATGGTTAATAAAACAACATGACTTTTGGTTGTATGGATTTCATCAGAATTCTGGATTAACTGAAATATTTGACTACACAACTGCCTACTATTGATTCATATAATGTTTAATTTTTTTTTCAAGATTAGTAGATTTTCTAAATGGTTATGAACACATTGAGATCTTGCTTAATGCTTGTGAAATAACTCAGAATATAAAATTCTAGAGTACTATTTTGAGGCTCCATTCATCTCACATTAAAATATGTCCTAGGGGGTAACAACAAAAGACCCATGGAAAGGAAGCAAGGTAAATAGAGTATTATATTTAAATAATCCCATGCCACAAATTGAAATCCAAAAGGTTAATGAGAGTCAAAATCTCCTAAAAATCAATATGTATCAAAACACGTACTGAACCACATTAGTATGAATGAGATTGCCAAAGTTCTTCTCCGTCCGTGAGTTGAAATTAAAATATCTCTCACAAAAAAGGACTATGGATAGAGGAGCCTGAATTAAAATTCAGAAAGAAGGCAAATAGGAGGACTCAAAAGGGGACAAAAGTCCAAAAGCCAAAAAAGTGCAAAATGGCATGGGAATGAGGAACAAACAAATATATTTGTTCACCATATGTTACAATCCTGTGGTGTTCGAGTTGGAAACTACCCAAAGAAAAAGGTTATACGAAACTCATAATCTTGGCCTCGAAAGAGTTATCCAGACTTCGAAATCCTAGTTCTCCTTTTTTCCTTAACTTGGACTATAATCAATGATTAAGGTACATACATATCACATTTTGGGAAATCTAGATATCTTGAAGAAATTTAGCAAATTGGTATTATCAAAATATCCTGTTGATCAAAGAGTAAATTGTTTAGAGATCTGTGTTCACCACGTAGTCACCAATTGTTGCAGCTGCAACTATTTCCCCAAAAAAATTCAATTTTAGGGCCCCCCTTTTTATTTGTTTTTCTTCAAACTAGCCTAGGAGTATTTTATTACTACCAAAGTTTGCCCTGAGTTCAGAAAATTCTCTTAAAAAACTTGGTTTTTTTTCTTATCTGTATCGGATGATTAGTCAACTATCTTTGCGATATCGGTAGCATAGTGTACTAGCCTTCCAATGTTGCGGAAGTAGAGTCATCTAGCTTGCCGAGTGCTCTATCGAAAGCCTTCGGAAACCTTAGCTGATGCATCAGAGTTAATTTCCTTTACCTCTCAGACCTTGTTTGTCGAAGTTCCAGCTCCTTAGTGCATGACTTATCCAATGAACCGGGTGTTCTTTCACCTTAGTGTTTATGTTATCCAATTAATTTTTTTCCTGCTGTCACATTGGTTGACCACAAAAGGCTGGAGTTGTAGTGTTTATCCCGCCCGACGTTGCGGAAATCTAGCCCTGAAATGATCTGAAAGATTTACCTTTTCTCTGTCGATTCCAAAGAGCTTAACTTTGCTGGTAACTGATACTTGTTTCCCAAAGCAATCATCGGGGTAGTAAAGCAGTCTAACACCAACATTGCAGAGGGCTATCAACAATTGGTTCCGAGAATAGTGAATAGTGGCTCTGACGTCTGAGGTTGTTTTCTATGTAATGCCGGGTCCATAGTTCTTTTCGCGCCCGCTATTGCGAATATACTCCAGACTATTTTTCTGATGGTTTTAATGTTTTCCTGTCGATAGTTTCCCACTTGGTCAAAGGTTATATATATGTGTTATATCATTCCTTATGATTTGTCAAGTTTGTAATGTTGAAACCATCCGGAGAAGGTGTGCGCGCAGCTATTAATACCTGTTTTGTCCTCCTCTGCACCTGTGGAAATATTTTCTCGTCCAGGTCGTCTACGTCGCCATTTCCAAGTAGGTTACCCGTGATTTTGTCTTTTGGATGGTGCATTTTACTGTTGAACCATTTAGTGGATGGAGGTTAGGTTTTTCGCATAGAGGTTAGGGTTTTTTCCTTCTTACAGTTTTTCTTGTGAATATTTTACCTCATTAAGGGCATATCCTATTGCTTGAGTTTTCATTTGGTGGGAAGGTTGAGTCTTTCTATTGTTAAGTGTTATCAGTGCACCTGCGTCTTGGGTGTGAGGTTTTAGGGTATGGTGTAGACAGGAATTTCGCCATCTGTACCACCCTTTTCTCGATTGTTTTATGGGTGGCCTGAGGTTAGGAAGTCATCTTCCCTACAACCATATTTTCCCTTGGGACTCCAGAGGACTTTCAATCGATTAGGTTTTCTAAGAGAGTGAAGCTTGCACAGGTTTAGGAGGAAACATTCTATCAGGTTTTCTGTTTTAAATCACTCATTTGAAAGACTGTGTTTAACCTAATTTACCAACATGCATGTCGAAGAGGTGAATAGGTCTGTATATTTTCTTGTTTATTACTATATCAATTGCTAGAGTTAGTTAGACTAAAACATGTTGCATGACTGTTACAGGTCAATTTCCATTACAACAACATGCCAAAGAGACAAAAGAAGAAATCTCAGGTGGCTAAAGAGGAGCCTAAGGTAGAAGTAATAACCAGGTTAGAAATCATCTATGAGGACACTAAAGCTACTACTAGAGTAGAACCAGATTACAAATGGGGAGAAATTTTTAGAATGATCTCAAGCGAGAATGTCCCTGATGCTGGGTTTGAAGAAAGGACAATTTATACTAACATTGAAAGGTCAGCTTTTATGAAAGTGGCTACTAGGCCTAAATTGTTTCCATGCTCAGAAGTAATAGGTTGGATTCTGCCCAAGATAGATGTGACAAGAATGATCTTAACAAATACTTCAAAGCAAGGCTATGTTGCATACAACCATGCCTATGTGTCTATGGCATACCATCTACCCACATCACATTCCTATTTAATGGAAAGTTGGTTAAAGGAGGTAGGTTTGGACCTGGTAGAGACAATAAAGAAGATGATGATCCCAGGGAAGAATTTCAGGACCAAACCTTCGGGAGAGTATAGTACCTCAACTGTTCGTGCCCCTTACAAATTTATTGCTTTGATGCTTAATAGTATTTTTGGTAGAGCCAATGGAAAAATTTTCAAGATTGGTTGGATACCGATCATATTTTTGTTGCTACAGAAGTAACTATTTTAAACTGGGCCAGTATAGTGACAAATAGTCTTTTTGCATGTATAAGTGCATCCTTGGGAGGGTCCATCCTCAAATTTAATAGTGTGAATCCTTTCATAAATTAACAAAGATAGACAAGAACTGTTGGGATGGAGGCGAGGGTTTCATGGTGAGAGGGGTTTCCTGTAGGCACTCAGTCTGGGCTTGAGCCCACCATATCTTGCCACATGCTGACGGTTTGGCCTACAGCCAACGATGGAATGACAGGCAAGCATTTCCTATTTCTATCCTGCGCTAGATCTGAGGACACTTGGTGGTGTTGCGGGTCTTGAGGTTAACTCTGCCAGGTTCACATGGGGAGGTAATTGATATTTTTACTTTTTTACTATGTTTCCCGGCCTGCCGTGAAGATGAAGGAAGAGGATTTGGTGGACTATTCAGTTGACCCACTAGAGGAGGGTATTTTTCAATTTTCTCTATTTAGAGGTTCGATTGCTGAGGTGGAGGCCTCTTGGCACTATTGGTCAGAGTTTTTGGGTGTTACAAACCCCTCACTGCTTGTGGGTGATGGTTTCTCACCCTTGGGTTTTCTTCTTTCCTCGCTTGGTGCTTTTGAACTGCTGGAGGAACCATTTATTCTTTCGCCTGGGAAAATACCTAATGTGCAGGGTGTGAATGTGGGTGGTAGCCCCGTGGTTGGCTTTCCAGGGACGATTGATGGTATTTGGCATGGCGACTCTGGATCCGGTGGGGGTTTGGTGCACTGTGCAGGGGTGGAACCCCATTGGGGCTTCGTCGACAGGGCCATTGGTGTGTGGGAGTAGAGAGGCTGCCCAAGATTGGTTTCCAATGAACCCTCATTTGACTATGGAGCTAAAGACATTTATGACACAAAAGGTAAGGGTAGGTGCCAGAGAAAATGGTCGAAGATGATGCCTATAATTAACTACATTGTGGGTGAGGACATTAGTCAAGATATGATGGAAACCTTGGACAAATTTAATCTGGTTGCACACTTCATGGGGAAAATGATGTCTGTCAGGGCTGTCAATAAATGGGTGGCAAATTGTTGGCTGGGTGAGATGGGGGTTGTACTAGCTGTGGAAGGGTTGGCACGGGGCTGGTTTGCTTTTAACTTTAAGCTTCAAGAACATCTACTTTGGGCCCTTAATCAAAATCCAGTCCTTTGAATAGGCCCCGGTCCTGCTGAAGAAGTCGCATCCTCTGTTTTATGCTAGTCATGAAATGGTTGATGTCATTCCAGCTTGGGTCAGACTTTCGAGCCTGTCGCTCCCGTTCTGGACCAAGGAGCACTTCATGCATATCGGTAATTTGTTGGTTACATTTTTGGAGGTAGAATACTCCTTCAATGTCACTAGTCTAAAGAGGGTGGCCCGAATTCTTGTTAGTATCATCATCAGAAATGGAATTCCTAGGGCTATGAGGATTTCCTAGAAGGATTATTCGCATTTACAAACCTTGGACTATGAGAATGTACCCTTTCTCTACCACAGATGTCATGAGTATGGACAACCGATGATTGATTGTCCACTGTTGGCTCATGCTAAGGTTGAATGAAACAAGGAGGACAATAAATCCTTGTCTGGTGGTGAGGGGGAACTCTCAATGCCTTCTTCACTGCCTCTTTCATCGATGGGTGTTGATTTTGCTTCTGTGGAAGGTAGTGAGGCTAATGCAGTTCCTCTAGGGAGTCTGCTGGTTGCTTCTTAGGATAGAATGGTTGGAGAACCCTTTCTGGTTGGTGCTATGGGTACTCCCTCTTTTACTCTTCCCTCATCAATTAATTTATTTACTAGACAATTAAATGTTTCTGGCATTGAATGGGTGGAGGGGTTAAAGAAACTTTCCCTCAATTCTATTGAGATACTGTCTCCCATCGTTGATGCTTTTGTTGAGGAACCCCCCATTGGGTCGATTTTGGAACCGGTTCTGCATGATTCGGTCCACTCTCCTTTATAATCCTCTAACTTGGGTTATTTCTTGCGTTCTTGCAAAAAAGGTGGTTCTGGAGGTTTGGGATGAAACCCTGTTGATTCTACTAGGGGGAGGGGCAGAGTTTCACACTTTGCGAAGCCACAGTCCTGTGCCAGGAAGGATGTTTTGGAAGGAAAATAGATCTCAATTGATAGGGCACTTAGAGTAGTGAATTCCTACAAGAAGGGCAAGAGATGAAGATCCTTTCTTTTAACTGTCGGGGTCTTGCTAGTCCCCAAAAAAGATCAGCCTTGCGGCAGGTGGTTGAAGTAGACCAACCTATGATTATGTTACTTTAGGAAACTTTGGGGGTAGGTTTAGAGGTCAAAACTAAGCTTGAGTGTTGGTTTGGTGGCTAGTGCTTTGAGACTCTGGATGTTAGAGGACGCTTGGGTGGTTTGGCTATCAGTTGGAACACTAGATGTTTTAAAGTTCTTAATGTATGGGGTATGGATTCGGTCCTGGGCATTACTATTAAAGATTCGGACCTGGAAGATACTTTTGATGTTATCAATATATATGTCCCTTATTTAAATAGAATTCCTTTTTGGGATGCTATTTTCAATCATTCCCTGTTTAGAGGGGAAAATCTGATAATTGGTGGGGATCTCAATTTCTCTCTGGGTCAAGCCGAGGTTTGGGGGCCTCATGCAATACCTAATTCACTTACTGACTACTTTACTAGGCATTTGGTGGACAAAAATTGGTTGGATGTGGAGCCTGTGGTGCTTAAGCCTACTTGGAAAAACAACAGGTGTGGGGAGGGGAGGGTGGCAAAGAGGCTAGATAGGTTTCTTATCTCTGAGAGGATTTTGGACAATAGTCAACTCATCCAAAAATGGGTGGGGAAAGGGGCACTCTCGGACCATTTTCCCATATTTTTTGATCTCAAAGATGGGCCGCACAAACCTCCATGTTCTCTTCAGTTCAAAAAAATTTGGCTCAAAGATGAAAGATTTATTTATTTGATCACCAATGGCTGGGGTCACTTTACTCCTGGGAATGGGCTCACTGCTGCATTTCAATTTGCAACTAATATCAGGAACTTGAAAGAAGTCATTAAGCCTTGGGAGTATGAAAAAAGAAAGAGGGATGTCAAAGAATTGCTTCATGTTGAAGTTGAAATTGTTGTGATTTATGATCAAGCGGGTGGCGGACTTTTAGATCAGGTGGACTTTGATGCCTTGAAAATGCTGGAGAGTTGGAGGACTTCACTCCTTTTGGAGAGAGAAGAAACTTGGAGACTGAAGAGCAGGGAAACTTGGCTTGAATGTGGGGATGTTAAAACAAAACAATTTCATGTTTATGCCAAAGGAAGGAAGGCTGCAAACACTGTCTGGAGCCTTGCAGATGATCAAGGTCATGTTTTTTACATCTTTGACAGTATGGCCTCTCTGGGTGTGGAACATTTCAAGAATCCGTACAAGGATCCTGAACATGCTACTCTCGCTGAAATCATCAGAACTACGCAGATGTTTCCGAGTTTTGTGGGGCCTGATGAGAATCACTCCCTAATGGAGGAGGTGACGGAGGAAGAACTTAAATGTGTACTTCAGATTTTTCAGAAGGATAAAGGTCCTGGGCCGAATGGATGGATGATTGAATTTTTTCTGGAGCTTTATGATCTGTTGGGTCAGGATCTTCTACATGTGGTAGAAGATACCAGAACCTCTGGATGGATTTCATCTTGCTTCAACTCTACTTTCATAACGCTTATTACAAATGTGGACAACCCTTTGTCGCTAAATGACTTCAGACCTATCTCACTCTGTAACTGCATCTATAAGGTGGTAGCGAAAGTGATTGCTATTAGGTTTAAATGGGTTCTTTCTAAACACATTTTGGATGAATAGTTTGTTTTTTTGGAGGGAAGACTGATTCATGAAGAAATTGGGGTGGCTTAGAAGGGGCTACATAGCATGAAGGCCAATAATATCAAGGGATCTATATTCAAAATTGACCTGGCTAAGGCATTTGACAAGGTAAGCTGGCTATATATTCGTTTGTTGTTAACTCACCTAGGTTTTGATATTGCTTTTATCAGATGAGCTATGAGCTGTATCACTACTGTTTCTTTTTTGGTCCTGATCAATGCGGCAGCTTCTTCATTCTTTAATGTGGAAAGTAGTTTGAGGTAAGGTTGTCCACAGTGCCCTCTCCTCTTTTTGCTGGTGGCTGAGGGCCTAAGTCGTTCGATTAAGGAGGCAATTCAATTGGGTACTTTCACTGGGTTGCAACCTTCTCAGAACCTGCATATCTCACATTTGTTGTTTGTGGATGATATCTTGGTCTTCTGTTCGGGCTCTATCAAGGATTTTAATACCTTGGATGATATTCTGAAGCTTTTCTCAAAAGAAATAGGCATGAGCATAAATTTTGGTAAATCCTCGGTAACTTCATTTTGATTATCTAGGGAAGAAGAGCAGGCCCTTCTAGCTCTTTTCCCATTTAATCTCATAAGGCTCGAGGAGGGCTTGCAATACCTAGGTTTTTTTCTAAAAACAAATGACTATCAGAAGCGGGGCTGGGTTTGGCTATTGGATAAACTAGAGAAGCGACTCAAATTATGGATTCATCGATGGCTATCAAGGGCTGGCAGACTTGTGCTGGTTAAATCTATTTTGTAGGACATACCTGTCTACTGGATGTCATTGGCTTGGATCCCTAAAGGTACACTTGAAAAGGATCACAAAATTTTCTTTTGATTTCTATGGAGTGGTAAACAGGAAGCCCATGTGACTCCTTGGGTCAAGTCGAAAAAGATTGCAGTTCCAAAAGGATTGGGGGGTTGGGGCCTCAAAAATATATTTCTTTTTGCAAAATCCCTGGTGGCAAAAGGTAGTTGGAGAATTTTAAAGATGGAAAAACTATGGGATTATGTGATGATTTAGAAATATATCAGTCCTAACATGCTGGAGGACTGGATTAGGTGGCCTGACAAATATCATGTTGGGGGATCCATCTTCTGGAAAGTTGTGGTCAAATCCTTTGATGTTATTGGTGATGGGATCGCGTGGAGTGTCAGAAATGGAAGGAAACTCAGGGTTGGGGAGGATCCTTGGGCTGGGTGCTTACAGCAACAAATACTCCTAGAAAACACTATACAGGAGTTATGGAATGCTAGTATTTTCTTTCTTCATCAGCTTGCGACTCCCGAACAATAGGTCAGATGGAATTAGTCTTGGATTCGGGCTGGGGATCTTGGTCTTGCTGAACCTATAACTAGGGACTTGGAGAGATATATCGGGTCACTCACAAGAGACCACATTATTCTACGCGATAGGGAGGATGTTTTAATCTGGGATTCTACATCAAATGGGAAGTACACTCCAAAGGCTAGATATATCAAATTGATTGGTTTGGGGGTGGACATAGTTGTTGAGTGGTGGTGGAAAACCCTTTGGAAAATCAATTTCCCATCGAAAAACAAGTTATTCATGTGGTGTGTTCTGGAGAATAAGGCTCCAACTTGGGACAATTTACGAAAGAGGAGCTTCCATGGTCCGGGCTGGTGTTCATTGTGCAAAGGGGCTGCTGAATCTGTGGTGCATCTTTTCCTATTTTTCCCATATGTCATTGCGGTTTCCAAGGAATGCTCCAATATTTTTGGAGTAACATGTTATTGGAGGGGGGACAACATTCTTCTTGCGTGGGAAGAATGGAAAAGAACTGTTTTGATTGACTCTATGAAAGCACTCCCTCTCCTTGTTATTTGGGGAGTCTAGATTGCCTAAAATAATTTAATTTTCTCTAAGAAATGTTGCACTCTTGAGCTCATGGCCACGCTGGCAAGTGGGATTCTGGAAGCTTTCCCACAACATATTAGAGTTAAAAACCAGCGGAACTCTTTAGAGGTTGTGATAGATAAGACTGTTCCTTGGGCATTCTTTGATGGAGTGGCACAAGACAATCATTGTGGGGGTGGAGCTTACCTGTTTATGAGGGTAGGTCATGTATATAAGATCACGATGGGATTAGGAGAAGGAAGTAATAACTTTGCTGAACTTTTCAGCCTAAAACTGTTACTCAGTTCTGCAGCAGAGAAAGGGTGCCATACTCTTGTTTGTTTTGGTGATTCTATGAATGTAATCAATTGGTTCAAGAAGACCCAGGTGTCCAGACATTTGATACTAAAAAATATTCTCACTTCTATTGCTGACATTATAGACACTTTTGATTCATTCTCTTGTAGCCATGTCTACAGGGAGAATAACAGGAAGGCGGACTTGGCCTCAAAGGAGGGTCTACATTTGATGGAGGGATAGTGGAAGATTTGGGAGCTGGTTGATGGCACTGAACACACTTATTATCACCGTCCTTTCATTTAGGGGGTGGCTCCTCAATGATTTTCAGTGTTGTTGTTTTTCTGACTATTTTTGGGGTTGTTTTCTCATGAGACATACTATGATGTTTCCCGTATTTTATGTTGTCATACTTTGACAGTATTTTGGACCTACATATGCAGAACTATATGCCTATTTTTTGCTCAGTTCATATATGTTGATATGGTAGTGCTTGATACTTGAGACTTTGTGTCTACTCGGGATTGCTCTTTAATCCTGATATCTGATGTATATGTTTAACTTTTGACCCAAGCATGGGGTCTTATATGAATACACAGTGATGTGTATCTGAAAAATGTAATTTTGTTACTCAAAAGATGAAATAAAATTATGCTTTTTTTCCAAGGATAAAAAATAGTGCAGCCTTGGGAGGAGTATCCCAGAAGAAATCTGAATTCTACATGAGTTCTATCTTAATTGATTGCATATTGTGTACTCAGCCTTTCCTTGCCTTAAAATGCAATTGGGAGAACGACCAAACCCCAGTGTATAGAGCTTATGAATTTTTTTGGGCTCATAAGTATTACAGTTATTATACAGAGATTTGTGAGCATTCCATCATGCCCCTATATACTCTGATTTTCCTGACAGAATTCGTTTGCATGTCAGAGGAAGCATTCAAGGTCATACAATAATTCAGGAGTTATTATCTAACAGAGGATGGTTTGTATGTGAGGATGTATAGTGGTTCGAGAGCTCCTTCTCTACTCCCAAAATATGATACCGATTATGTACTCCACAACGAAGTTGTTAGATAGTTATACATCGATGGAGTAGGGAATTTATTGGTTGAACATAAAAAGGTAGTGTACCCTGCAGTACTGTTCTTCGTTGGAAGTTATAAATTTTCGAAGGTTAAAAACGTAGCAGAGTTTGTTAAAGAATTATAATATTTTCACTTTGGAGAACTGAACTTTCATAGAAATGATTCCCAGAACAATGTAGCTAATTACTGCAAAGAAGATGGAGTTCATTTTGAGTACATTGAATTTTGGGACAAAGATGAGGAGACATTCCACAATGCTAAGAACATGACTGCCCTCAGGAAAATGTTCAAGCAAAATATAACAACTGTGGGTGGAAAAGGAAAGACTGCAGAGAAATATAAGAAGATAGAAGAGGAGGAGGCCAAGAAAAGAGAGGAGGATGCTAGCAGATTGGTGCAAGAAGCAAAGAATTAGTTGAGGATTGAAGAAGAAGAAAAGAACGAGCCGCTGAAGAAGCAGCTAAGAAGGAAGAAGAAGAAAAGAAAAGAAAATAGGAAGTTGAGATAAAGAAGAAACAGGAAGAAAGTGAGGGATTCAGGTTAACAGAACCCCAAAAGTAAAAGTAGCCCACAGAGAAAGCTGATGTACAAGAAGGAAAAGATCCTACAGATCAAGAACAAGAACAGTCCGATCTTGATCCCTTGGAGCCTGTTGTTCCTTCTAGAAGTATGTTAGGAGAAGGTTCAACTTCTAAATTCAAGTTGATTCCTTTCATGCCTATCGAAGGGGAGAAAATACCTGATTTTAATACTATATTCTATGACAACTAAAAAAAGAGAATTGTTAAGAGAACCAAGAAAAAAGTAGCTACTAGAGGAAATCCAAGGAAGATGGTGACAGACAAGACAATAGTACATGGTACTCATAAGGATCCCCAGTTAATGGAAAGGGTTGGGGTAGCTTTAACCTTGGAAAATGAAGACAACGTGGATAGGATCATGACTGATCTGGAGCAGTCACAGAAGAATGTAGCTTAGCTGAAGGAGACCTTGAAGAAATAAAGGGATGAAAGCAAGAATCTAAAAATAAAATATGAGGACATGATAGGTGAAATCAAAATTTTTAAGATGGAATTCTAGACTTTGCAAGCAGATAAGGATGCTCTAGCAATATCTGCAGAAAATATAGAGAAGAATTATTAAGCTACCTTGGTGGAGTTGAAAAAGTTACAGCTGGAGTATCAGAGTTTAAAGACTGAGAAAGATCATATTCAACTATCCTTTGGAAAATTAAATCAGGAAAAGAACAAGTTGGAAAGCAAAGTTACTGAGCTGGGAATAGAGAAGGCTACTGCAGAAGATAAGGAGAAGCAATATCAGACGTAGATAGCAGCTTTAGAAGAATAGAAGAATTCATTGACAGCATCGCTAAAGAGTGTTATGGAGTAGAAATTTGACATCCGACCCTTTAAGGAGCATGCTCTAATGCTTAGGAAAAACATCCATCAGATACAACTACAGATAGAAGATGAAATATGTAAAGTTCAGTAGATAGACACCAGGATGGAAGAGATTGTAAGTACCACTTCATATTTTCTGGATAGGAATTAGGATATATTGGAAATTCTAAAGGGAAGAATGGTTTGGGTAGAAACCAATAAAGAATATCCCACAGACCTATCCGTCAAAGATCCGCAAACATTGAAGCAAGAATATGAGTTAATTGAATTCTCCAGTAATATTGTAGAAGAATTTAAGAAAACAGTGAAGAAGACAAAGACTGCTTGTGCTGAATTCTGTAGGAGAGTTCTCTTTACCTATAATCAGTGTCAGACTTCTACTGAGAAGAGATTGGAGGTGCTACCTGAACATGAACTGTTTTTAAAGAATTTATAGGACAGATACAATGAGGATGAATAAGCAATCTAGCAGGTCAAGGATTTGGATGAATGGATATTAAAAAATGAAGTAGCACATGTAGCCATGAGAATACACTTATTGGAGGACCAGATACGCCTGATTCCTGCTACAATAGAGGGTGTTAAGACCCAAGCTGCCAAGTATGAGAATAACATTTGATTCCTTGAGCCTTGTGGGTTTGAAAGCATAGCAGCAAATGCTAATGCATGGAAAAAGTTCACAAACGAGCAAGCTGGGCCTTCCTAGTGAAATGTTTTGGGAATTGTGATTAATAATGTAATATATTATATTTTTTTTGTGCACAAGTTACTGGACAAATTTTTGTAAAGGAAAGGTTAGGGAAGCTCAAGAGGCAATGAGGGGTAGCCCAAGAGTTTTTTTATTTTTGTATAAGTATAGGAGAGTTTTAGATAGTAAAGGACCTTTTTCAGACTATCTTGAGGAATTTTATTGTAAGAAGAACTAATTCATCTTATAATAAAGAGTTATATGCCTTTGGCTGGAGAAATTTTTGTGGAGTTTCAAATGTTTTCCATGGGTTGGTTGGATGTGAACTATTTCTTTTTCAGCTTGTTTCCATGAACTATGAGATTGTTCTAACCTATTGAATTCTTTCATGTTATGAATGTGCTCTTGTTTATTTTTCTGAAATTTACACATTCGTGATTGAGTAATGAATGTTTTAATTAACAATAATCTATCTTGTTGTTCATCTTTCTATTGATATTCATGTGTTTAGGAATGTTAACAGCTATCTGTGATTTTATTTATGCATGTAATACAATACATTACTCACCATTAGTAACAGTTTTGCTCCCTAGGGATAGGTTAGTGAGTCTTAGTTAGTTTCTCTTTGTTTTGTGATTTAGAAGCGAGAGAGGTAAGACAAGAGGTAAGAACCTGCACATCACATTGTGACCCTCCTCATTATCTCTATCGCATGCATTTAGTTAGGAATTTGCACATCATACTTAAATATTAAAAAACTAAAAACAAATATACACAGTGGATCAGGCCGTAACCAGTAAAACACTTTAATCGTTACTTGACCTACGGTAGCCGGACCATAAACTGAATGGATTCCCCATACCAAACAATAACGAGCTAATTGGAAACGTTTATTGGGGAGAATCCCTACTGTTGTTACCTACGATTTTCCAGGCCCCAACATGAGCATTTAGGTGCCACTATGATAAATCAAGATCCAAAAGTACTATCATCTGAATCATAATCATTGACATTAACATTGATATATCTGACATTATGTCAAACCTTTTCCTAACACAATTCCTAGCTCTAAACTATGTAGAGGTTGATTTATGCATTGATATAGAGAGGGGTCACTGGGCACATGATATGGAGAAACAATTAGTTAGATAAAAAAATTGGACCAAAGCAGCACAATGATTATTAATCAAATTAAATTTAAAAAAAACAATTTTTGGCTCAAGAATAGTCTTCAATTTTATGGGTGGCATGATCATGATGTAATCTCATTTTGTCCTTCCAAAAATTTGTGGTTTCTCACAACATTTGTCCTTGGCACTCATCACCAACATTTGTTCTCTTGAAATCCTCACCTCATATCCATAACTAAGGATCATTATGCATGCACGTCCGCACCTCATAGTCATAACTAACTGCACATCCTCACCTTATAATATCAATTGGGTCAAGGAGTAGAGACAGCCATAAAATATCAAATGTGTCAAGACAAGGACAATGATCTAAATTTCTTTCCCTTCATTTATTTTCAGTACTTTTTTAATAAGCCAAATCCTATTATATCTTTATTTGCAAAGCTGCTTGGCATGGACTTGTTTCCTTAGCAACTCTTTTTATTTTCTTTATCTTTGTTTCTGAAAAGGAATATGATAATATTTTATAAATTTGTGTAATGATAATTATATATATTGGTTTCTTTACTTTTTTATTTAGATTTAATAATAATAATAATAAAATATATATTAGTTTCTTAATTTTAAATCAATCAATATAGTAATGAGACAAATCTTGAATATGCTACATATATTGAACTCAAATAGAATAAAAACTATGTCTATATGGAATGGAGGTCTAGACAAGGATTTCAATTTGCAATATTGACCAACAAAACAAAACTTCTTTTTCCCACATATTTCAAATCATTGACACTGGTTTTTCTTATTGCCATAAAGTCATTCAAATGTTTGTTATAGTTGATTTTACCACACTTGGTAGATCACACATTTATGGCCTTCCATGTCCCTCTGCAAACTCTTTGGACCCCCCTTTCTTAAGTTATACTTTGATCAACCAAGAAAGTCCCAAAAAACACATGTTTATGTGTATACGCGACTTTTAATCCAATACTCGCGTGTATACATACATTTTGATCCAATACTCATGTACATCGGGAAATGTGCATAAAAACAAAAAAAATTGGAGTTTTCCTCATAGAGTCCTGAATAACTTGGCTCTTGGAATTCCATTTTCCTATAAAATGCTCAGACCCAACCCTCCATTGCCTATTGGAGGGTTATGTATTGAGCCTCTTAGATGCAATCAAGCAGGAGAATTTTGGAGAGAAAGGAAACTATAGATATTTGTTGCATCACTTGTTTATGCTTGAGTCTGCATCCCGTTGTCCCTTTGGAGCACACATTGTTGCTCTTCCCAAGATTGCCTTTTATTTGTAATATTTCCATTGAGATAGAGGATTGAAGTGGTGGAGGCCCAGTTGAAGGACTTGGTTTCTTCATTTCGACGAGGTGCCGACAGATTTTGTCACTGTTCTATCTCTATTTATTATTAATAGAAATATCCATTTATCGTCCAATACATGTGCATAACTATGAATATTTTGTCCATGGATGTAGTTATGTTTGTTTATGCATGATGGTTTATATATTCTAGAGTAGGACTAAGACTTTTATGTATATCATGCTTGTCTTGGTTGTTGTTGTTGAAAGTGAATTGTGAATAGAAGTGTGTTGGAAAAGCTCAATGGGGATCTACATCAACAGTCAAGAATAAGGTATGCTTCATATCCCTTAGTGTTAGATGCATTTATTTCTCTTGCATATTGGAATGGATTGATTTATGGTGTCATTCAATCTGTTGTGGTCTACCCCAAGCCATAGGATGTTTCTCTCCATAACAGAATTGGTGACTCCGCTAAGGAGAATCCTTGTTTTTCTTTGGGGATTGGGTGCACAATGTGCTTGAATTGCTCTATGTTTCTCTTTGTTTCTATGTCAGGTCCATAAGTATGATTTCCCATTAGTGTCCTGTGGAAGTGATTGTGTTCTTAGCTTATCATTTTACCCCCTCTTTCTTCCTGTACGCGATTTTTTTCTTCACAGCTGTGTATACACGTGGGTTTTTCCTAAATAATCGCGTATACATGTAGGTTTTTTGTGAACAGCCGTGTATGTTCCTATTTTGAGTTTGATTTGGCTGATTGAGATTTGATGGTTGAAGTTTGAATGTTGTTGAGTCTTCCTGGGTATTGTTGGTGTCTGTCTATGACCTATGTTTCTGACTAGAGACCTTTTTTATTTGCTTTTTTATTAGAAGTTGTTCTTGTCATCTTATTTCCTTTTTGTTTTTGGTATTAGTGCATTATATTTATTTTATCGCAGTGTCTTTCTTGGCTGTTGTATGCTAGTTGTTGTAGCGTCTGAGAGTTGTAGAGTCTTTTGTTGCTTTCACATGTCATTTATTTCAAAAACACAAAAATATTTTATTTTTTGCATGTTTATGCACTTTTGCATTCGCATTTGCATGGTAGTTGCACTAGGTTTGCTTAGTTGATTAGTAATTGGGATTTCAGATAGAATGGTTGCATTGTCATTTGAAATTAAAAAAAATATGCATCTCATGTAGTAGCATACCTCATTTTCTAATTTAAAGACAAAATTGCACTTGGCATTGTTTGGTAGGTGTGCGTATTTAATTTCACTATTGATTCATAACACCATTGGTTGCACGGTCATTTCCTTTGAGTAATAATGGCCCCTAAAATCAACTCTTAATTTAAAATGAATTACACATTTTTATTTGATAGGGTAAATCAACAACATTAAGTTTTAGATTCTTGTATTATATCATTGGGTAAATCCCCATTCAAATAATTGCATAGCAGGACAATTCCACCAATCATATTTGTTCCCTAAGTTGGATGGTTACATTTTGAATTTTAATAAGGGAGAAAATAAATGAAGTTTAGACATTAGAATGGGATAAATATTTAATAATGTAGCTTATTAAATAAATACAAGAGAAAATTGAAGCAGCAATGGAGTATGGAGACACATGGAGACTATGGGGCCCACACAAGCTAGAAATTTGTTGCCACATGGCATCCTCCTCTTGCAATTTCGAATCCATGGGAATCCTAAAGGTGCTTGGATGAGTTATAAGGCTAATACACTTGGCCATATGCATCATAGGTCGAATTTTGTAAGAAATGTAACTTACATGGGAGAGGAAGAGTCATTTTGGAGCTAGTGAGACACTTGGACTAGATTCCCTAGCTCTATGACAACAATGATGAAGATGCTATGACACCTATGAAACAAATCAGGTATGAATGATTCAATATGACATATATAACATATCCAGTCTAAATATAGCATCCAATAGAGCTCTCATGTGAGTTGGGGAAGCTCAATGGGATCCTACTTGCATTTGGGGAAGGTGGAAGTCTAGGAAAGGGAGGACACATGGAAAATCATGAGCACACACCCAAATTTGAATTAGCTTGAGTTTATGGATGGATTGGGAACCTTATAAGTCTAATTATGTTTATAAAATATAGGAATCAACCAAGAGAATGGTTTTTTATCATTTGAGAAATTTTCATTTGTGAATTGTGAGAGCTAGTGGATGACTAGTTTTCTTGCCTTAGTGAATTTCAAGGGTGAAAGATTCCCATCCAAGTTGGTGTTTGGAGAGGCCACACATGTATTTCAAGAAGATTTAATGGAGTTATAAAATCAGGTGAAAATTACATGGAATCTTGTGTATTCTTCTATTTCAGCACTTCCTCTCAACCATTTCCATTTTTCTTTGCATATTCATGTTCATGGAGGGATTGCGCCTTGGGTGATCTCTTGTACTATTTGGGAGAGATATTAATGATATATTTATGATTGTAATTAGTTAAATATTATATTTTATTCATTATCATAAATTTTCAATTCTAAATACCCAAGAGTTGTATGTCAAAATGACTTTTAATGAGCAAACAATGACCATTTCCACTCTATTTTGATATATGCCATGGTAATGCTTATTATTTAGAATGGAGGAATTTATATATGATAAATGTATGATGAATGGAATATAATTAATTTTTATTGAAATTATCATGTTCATTAATTAAGAATTGGAATCCATTTTACTCATTTTTATTGCATTCAAGAGAAGATTTGGTGCATTTTCCCCAAGGGTCGAAATTGTGATTTGGAAGCTATTTTGGAAAGAGTCAGAAAATACTATATGAACTCAAACATGATACATATGAGACTTTAAACATGTCCCTTACACATCCCATACCTCTTTTCATAAATTTTATTTGGTTTTGGAGCATTTGAGAATCCATTTCCAACATTTACCTGGGGTGGGGGGGGGATTGGAACCCCAAATTGCTAGTAAAGACTCCTACTTTGATCAGAATATAAAACTAGTTTGCAGAAGTGATTGGAGGGTTATAGATAATCTATGAAAATAATATTTAAGTATTAATATCATTCATACAGACTCTGAGAATATTTGGGAAAATTTGGGCCAATTTGGAGAGCTAGACATCAAAACTAGTCAAGGTTCAAAATTGGGGAAAAAGTGAAAAATTGGTCATTTACTAAAATAACTCAAAAAGGGAAATTACACATTGTGACTAAATTCTCCAAGGATACTAAAAAAAACAAGTAGGTGTATTTCTAGGTGAGAGAGTGAAATCCTTGATGTAATTAGTGTTCTCAGGATGCTCCTCTTACACAGGAGTTAAGCACGAGGAAACGTACATGTTTGTGGTTGGGATAGCCCCTGACCACTCTCTTTGTAGTGCCAAATATATTTCTAGGATTTATTATTATCTAGGGTATTTTGAGGTACCGATTGGTGCTTTTGAGCTTCAGTATTTTCTACCATGCACATACGGTAGATCCCTCCTGTGACTGTCCACCTAAGCATTGGTCATATTGGGGTGACCTTAGTTTCCATACATATGTATCATAGGGGGTACTTGTAGAGGTTATTTTGTGAGTGTATCGTCCAGGTAGGGGTAGGACAGAATAATCACTTTACGCATTGAAGTTGAGGGCCACTATAATTGGTTACACACCTCCACTTGTAGTGTATGGGAGTCTCAAGCCTCTCCTAGGTGAGACATACCTACTGCATTCAGGATATCACTTATCCTCCTTTTGCTTTACTTGAATTTTGGATTATATTCTCTTAGGATTGTGCTATGCATGCGCTAGATTTCTCTAGGGTTCGTAATTATTTTGAGTCTCTTTAGAAGGTCTTTCACCTTCTACATTTCCTCCTCCTTCACAAAAGAGAGACAGGAAACTTGGGAGGACTCATACTCACTTTGATTCACACAAAGATCTCACTATGAGTGTCATAGATCTGAGATCCCAGAGCCCCCTCTTTCCCCACCCCCTAGGGTAGGGAATGTGCTAGATAGTGTATATGGGACTCCAGAAGAGACCGATCCTTTTGAGGTTTTTGCGTCATATAATGTACTATCCCAGTTTTAGGAATATGTAAACATAGACCTTCGATATTCTTCACATAGTTCAAGCAGTGAGACTCATATGATACCCTCTAGCTCTGGCACATTTACATTTGGCATGATAAACATATCGAAGGTCGGTCCATGCGGATAGGTTTGGTAGTAGTCACATTGCACCTTCCACTCCTACTATGGGAGGATCTTCATACCCATTAACTGGGCCTAATACTAGTGTGCCCATTCACGTAAATGGCCCTATACATGTGAACATTGGAAGCACAACTTATATTATATCTTATGCTCCATCGTCCACTTACCTATTCCTTCAAATGAATTTTTAATGTCACATCCCCCCCATAGCTCACATGGTCCTTCGGGTCAGAGTACTACCTTTAGCCATGCTGTTCCCTCATCTTCCCACACCTTAGTATCACAAGGCCACGTTCCTCCTTACGTGTCGGTGGGTTATGTACCACCTTATGTACCATATTATGTGTTTGGGGGTCAATCTACTTATCAATCCTACAATTATGGCTATGTAGCACCCGAGTCTCAAGATATTCCAAATTACAACATTCCCATGTACCATTTTATGGGTCAAGTGGGAGGAGAAAATTATCCAACTGGTCAAGTCCATGGTATTTACAATGACCAAAATTACATGAATTAGCCTTATCGGTGGGAATGGAACCAGATGGCACAACCTAGGATCCCTTTTCTAGCTACGCTAAACTTGCCTAATTTATCGAGATTGACCAATGATCTAGTCTTTCATGATCTGACATGGCTTGTTGTTCCCGTAAAGCTTCCTTCGGACATTCCAAAATTTGAAGGTAAGAGTGGTGAGGACCCTGGTGAGCACGTTACAAATTTCCACCTATGATTCTCTTTGAATTCGTTGAACCATGATTATGTTTGTTTATGACTGCTTCAATGCACCCTCATGGGTCTTGCGGTGAAATGGTATATAGAGTTTCTTGGGGGAACATATCAAACGTTCAATGACCTAGCCATGACATTTCTCAAACACTTTCAGGTACCTATGCATTACGATGCTGATACTGAGCTCTTGTAGACATTTTGGCAAGATAAAGACACACATATTTCTGACCATATTCAAGAGTGGCATAGATGAAAGCAGTTGATTAAGGCTCACATTCCACCAGAGTTTCTTTCGGAATGGTTCCTCAAGTCATTATTGCCATATATAGTGAAGAATATTTCCACATCAGGAGTGATGAACGAGGAACATGCTATCTTTCGAGCTTAGCAACTAGACTTGATTTACGCTCAGTTTGGGCTCTTATATGAGATTATTATGAATGCATCATGGTCCAATTTCAATCCTAAGTTCAAACCTGGGCCACATGCTAATGGCATTGTTGGCTCTATGAGTGCTAAACTCACATACTCAATTACAAATTAAATGAAATTTTTTTCTATTAGCCAGCCTACGTTGGGACAAGATTTGGCTTCCTCTCATCCCACCCAATTGACGAATGTACATTATGTGCAATCATCGAACTAGAAGGGTAACCAGCAGCCCGGAAAGAACAAGAAAAAGGGAAGAAATAATCATAAGGGTGGGAATAGGACTGGAAATTCTAACGATGATAAGAACGATAACAATGTTGGGGGGGACAAGAAGTCTAAATGTAAGGTCAAGTTCCCTTGCAATCTTTGTGGGGCATATCACCTCACTCACTTGTGCCCTTGTATGGAAGATGCTCAAAATTCATCATACAGAGCCTAGCTATGTTGATGGATCCTTTATCGCATAATAAAAATATGAATTTGAGGACCGTGGACTCTGAAAGTGCTTCTGGTGGGCATCAAAACCCGTTGAACACCAAAAGTGGCCATGGGTGAATCAACATGATGTCCGCTGAGAATGTTGTGACACAAGCTAAATATTATGGTTCATTGCAACCTGACCTAGGAAATGAACCTACTCCTATCGAGGTCCCTTTGCATATCGAAAAGCCTCTTGACAAGCCTAAAGTTCCACCTCGCATTCCTAAGGGAGTCTTAAGGTGTTTGAGGCACAATCCTAATGCCCGAGTCACCCAACACTATTCCATTGTCAAGGATTTGGGCTAGACTCCTTGTGCGATGTCCACCTTAGAAGTCTTTCATACTTTCCCTTTGCAGAGGAAAACTTTGTTGTCTGCCCTTGGGGTGGTTGATTCACATCCTTCCTAGGTGATTAAATTTTAACCCATAAAGCCCAGCCTCATTTTCCTTACCATGTGGATCTCCTTGTCCATGTAGAGTGTATGAACAACACCATTAAACACACAGTGATTGATGATGGCGTTGTGGCTTCTATGATGTATTTAGCTTGTTGGAAGGGTTTAGGTTCTCCTACATTGTAAATATCTGGAACCAAGTTGACTGCTTTTGATGGGATATATTTTCAGCTACATGGGATACTTCCTTCTCTTGAGGTCCAATTGGGAGGTAAGACCATGTCGATCAAGGTCGAGGTGGTTGATGCACCCCTTAACTATAATATTTTACTGGGTAGTAACTGGATTTATAACATGAAATTGGTCATGTCGTCTCTCTTCCGATTTGTTTGTTTCCCTTTTGAATGGAGGATAGTCACGGTCTCACAAAAATATTTTGATAATTCTAGTATGAAATAATCGTCGAGATCTACTATCCCGGTCATCAATAATTCTCAGTTGACAAATGAAAATGTTGGGGTGGGAATGTATCCATCATTGATGGGAACTTTCAATATTTCTGCACCAATTCTTACTATAGGATCCAACCTTGGTAGTGAATCGTCATCGTTGAGTTCTATTCCATTTCGCATTTCACATTTGGAGGATCCTTAGACTTTCCCTTCTCCGAGCACTTCGGATGAATATCCTATACCTACCAAGATGGATATTTTGTTATCTACATCGGTGATTACATATCAAGCTACTCTTGGTCCCGTTGTAGATCCTAGTCCTTCCTATTTGAGGACAGAGGAGGAGGA
>LPNX010180808.1:159285-176752 GCA_001517045.1 Pseudotsuga menziesii | reverse complement strand
AACAGACAGCTAGACTCTAGAAATCAATCTTTCCCAATATGCAATAGAAATAAAATGTCTAACACTAAAGGATCGAACCTCGTACCTTATTCCGGACGGTTAAAGTAGATCCCCGTTGAGCTTTCCAATCTTCAGCTTGAATTGTTAGAATACTTCCTCAACAACAAGTAAACAATACAAGCATACTATATTTCATGGTGTTAGATCTATTCTAGCATATATAATCAATAATGTAAAAGCATTTGACATATTCCAATGGATACAATATTCATTCAAATACACATTACTGGACAAGAAAAGATATTTTTATTAATACGAATCAAAGATTACAAGTGACAACCTCTGATGGCACGTCTGCGAACTGGAGAAACTGAATCCCCCACTTGGGCCTCCACCACCTCAATCCTCCATCACTCTGATAGAAAGCTTACTAGAAAAAGGCAAGCTTGGGAAGAACACAACAGTGCTCCAAGGGACAAAGGGATGCAGACTCAAGCATAAGTTCTGGCAACAATGGACTATAGTTTCGTTACTCTCAATTCTCTCTTCTGCTTTCAATGTCTCAATGGGTTCCTTATATAGCTTTGCAAAGGGATACTAAAAGGTCGAATCCGTGCGATCTCAATGCATATGGAAGGCCAGGAGTCATATGAGTCGGATCCAAGTCAAGGAACGCTCCAAAAAGGATTTGGATTATTCATACATCCCGATGTACGCAACTATAGGGGGAATATCCGCGTATGTACGCGGTTATCGGGGAAAAATCCACTTATATCACTTTTATTATGTTTTTAGGGATGATCAAGGACACATAAAAAGAAAAAAAGTGGTCCATATGGGCTAATGAGTCTGCAACGAGACAGGGGAATGCCATACAATGTGTGATTCACCTAGTGTGGTGAAATCCGCTATAACAGATGCCCCCTAATGTATGAGATCAGAGGGGTTATACGATGGCCGAAATACATTATAAGTCCATCCCATAAGTGAAGTGATGAAGGTACCCAAATGGAAGACCAGCCACCCAATCAGCATAATACCATAATACAACTCTGCATATAACTGCAAATACATATAGCAGTCCCGGATACATAAGAGTATAATGGCCATGAATAGGCATGAAACATGATAACACATATGTGGTCATCGCCACATACAATATACATAGATTAGAATCTCCATGATGAAGATATACAAAGGACCATGATCTCCACAAAGGCTGAAGATATACAATAGATCAAGATCTCCATAGTGGCTGGAAATATCTGACATATACTGGAACAAGTCACGAGAGCTGAAATCTCATGAACACTGGCACGATCAAGGAGGTAGCATATAATGGATTCCACCAATCTGGAAAGTCTTCAACACACACCGCTACGAGTACATGTCCTACTATGCGAATAGAGGTGTCGAGGTCGAACATAGTAGTCCATCGTCTGATTACCAGTCATTGATGTATACCGTTAACAAACGCGAGATCACCCACCGATAATGAAAATGGGAATCAAGGTACTAGAGTGCAAACTAACAAGTGTGAATAAATGTGTTGAGTTCAACCACTTGAGAGAATCCATCGATCAGGGGACATTGATGTATTCCCAAAACTGTCGATGGCGAGAGAACCTGCCACTGATGACTGCAAGTCTCAAGGCACTCAAAATGCCTCTAGACTCCAATCCCAGAATAAATGATCTTAAGTTGATGGGATGAAATCCGCTGGAAGGAGGGCATTAGGGCATCCCCCATCATCCAACACGAGGTACTCAGCAAGGATGTATAATGTGGAAGGACTCGATCATAAGGTGCACGAACCAGTAACTGTACTGGGAATGGCCGACATGCAAAGTCAAGATAATTGAGGAATGGCCGACTCAGGTTTCAACTTCCTTTGAACAAGAGCATAACGGCGTATGGTGACTAAATGAAGGCAGCATAGCTCGATATACAAACTGGGACATCTCTATGACGCAGGAGGCATAAATAGAGGCTCCATAGGGACTGGAAGCTTAACCAGTCGGTGGAGATAAACTCAGATAACGAGTACAACTCCTAAGTCAAACTATAACCCAACAAATGGATGTGATATACGATGCTCTGTTCGAAGGCGACACGACTGGACAGCTGCCAAAGATAATATCTTTTCTTGTTCGGATTTTTGGTTTTTTTATTTTTGTGGTCTTTTTCAGTTATTTGAAAATCTTGAAAAAAGAATAAACTAGCTTTATAGTTACAAACTAGGAGGATACGAGTGTCATTTAGGGAAAACAAACTAGTTCCAAGCAGTGGAACATACCTATGCTCAATGCAAGGATACATGTGTATGATATCGACACTGGGGGGAAAATCCCCTCTTGGTAAAAAGGGAATCAAGCTGCAAAGGATATAAATAAAGGCTCTGCATGGCTAGACATGAGACAAGCTCGGGCTATATGGCTGAAACGCAATGTCAGGGGAGCCGGCATAAAGCTCAATAAGACAGGCAAAGCTCATGATAATGCATCTACAACTTGATACAAGGGAGTCTGGAGGGGAAAAGGCCAGCATAAGATCAAGAGGAGTATGAGGCTCTTGCTAAATGTCATGGAAATACTATACAACGGACTCCCACACCCTAAAGGGGAAACATCGGCATGGGCACCAAATGAAAATAAGGCGCTAACTAGGGTACCCATGTAAGGTGAGGCTCTACCACTCATATCATGCTACTTCTATAGTAGCAAGAAGGTTCCATGACATAATAGAGTGGGTTTGTACCTAAGGATATAGTGACATGGTCATAAGGTCATGCAAAATGGAAACAGTGGTGAACCTAACCTATATGCCAGTGTAGACGTTATACCTGAGATAGGAATGAAAGGGTCGAAACCTCGGAGAGAGTGTACAAAAATTGGATCCTACATGACAACCATATTAGTCCAAAACATCCCAAAATAGTCAATATAGAATCCAAACTATAGGATATAGGGAGGAATGATCATGACAATAGCACCCAAAGGAAACAATGAGGTGAACGATGGGACATAAAAAGGAAAGTAAGGTGAAGACCCAACATTCACGCATCCACTACCACCCCCCATGAGGGTGACCACTGGTGTAAAGACCGAGCAAAGGGAATAAAAGGCCTCCACAAATGAAGTAGAGGATGGCATATGACCATTCCCAAATCAACGAGCACGGTAAGAGGTTGTGATGCCCCCAAGTCTAACACCAGTGTCTGTACTGGGACCAAGGACGGGTGATAGGATATCAGGCATGCCAAAAATAAAAGGACCCAAACTCAAGAGAGAATAAATATACTCAAGTAACCACGATCCCAAAGGCCAACTAGCACACAAAGAGCACACTCCTAAGAAAATCTACAGCCAAAATGCAAGCAAACCAAGGGGAGGATATGTGAGCTCCCGAATGCAGCAGGTACGTCTCACCTAGGAGAGCCTCAAAACTCCCATACACTACAAGCTGAGGTACATAACCAATTATAGTGGCCCTCAGCTTCAACGCATAAAGCGACTGTGCTGTCTGACCTCTACCTGGCCAGGACACCTGCAAAATAACCCCTGCAAAGTACCCCCTCGATATCCTAGGTAAGGTCACTAAGGTCACCTCAATATAATCAAAGCTCAGGCGGACAGTCGTGGGCAGGATTGACCGTATGGGCAGGGTATCAAAGCCCGAAACTCTCGAAAGAGCCCCCAGATATGAATACAATCCTGGCAATATCGTCGGTACTACTCAGTTATGACTAGGGGCCATCCCAATCAATAACCGCTCACACTGCCTCGTGCTTAAATCCCTTTTGAGAGGAGGATCCTGAGAGCGATGGTTATACCAAGGATTTCACACACTCCCTGGACAGACACCTAGTTGTTGTTGTGTAGTGATATTGGAGAATTGACTTACAATGAACTATTCCAAGATCCTAAAACCTAATCTTGTTGGTGCACCCTAGAAAAGAAAAGAGTGTAATTCATTTTAATTAGCGTTGATTTTAGTTGGCTGTAATTACTCAAAGGGAAATGGCCGTGCAACTAATGACATTATGACTCAGCAGTGAAATAAATATGCACACCATAACAAACAATGCTAAGTGCAAACTTTGTCAAATGAAAAATAGGGTATGCCACTACATGAGATGCATAAATATATATTTCTTTCTGAATGCCAATGCAATCCTTCCTATATGAAATCCTAAACACAACTCTCATCCAAGCAATCCAATGCAAGTACCTCCTCAAATCCATATCTAATATGCAACTAAGAGTGCAACTACTTTGTATTTTTCAATATAAAAGAATTAAAAATGCAATAAAAGTCATCTAAAACTCTTAATCTCTGTAGCAAGTATAAAAGACAAGCCCAGCAAGACACCAAGACAAAAAGAGTAATGCACTAATGGCAAAACAAAAAGGATAAATGACTAAAACTACTTTCAAAGAAAAAATCAATGAAAAAGCGGTCTCTGGTCACAAAAGAAGCATCCAACAGACAACATCAAACCCAAGGAAGACCCAACCACACTCACAACCCACCCAGCAACTTCCCCCAACATCAAACTCACCAAAAGGGAGGATGTACGCGACAGTATAACGAACAACCGCGTATGTACGCGACTTTAGGCCAAAAACACGCATGGGAAGGCACATGTACATGACTTTTGGCCAAAAAACCGCATGGGAAGGCCCATGTACGCAACTTTTGGCCAAAAAACCTATGTGGAAAAAAGGATTTTAGTCTAAAATCTACGTGTATACGTGACTTTTGGCCAAAAATCCGCGTATGTACGTGACTTTTGGCCAAAAACCTGCGTATACAGAGAAGGCAGTGGTAAAAAGCAGGCCAAGGGTCAAACAAATAAAGGGGAGTTTCAATGGATGAACATACTATAAAATGCAACCCATAAACAAGGAGAAACAGAGAGCAATCCAAGAATATGAAGCCCATTGTGCCGAAAAAACCCCCCCAAAAAAACAAGGAATATCCCCAGCGGAGTCACCAATTCTGTTACGGAGATAAATTCCTATGGCTTGGGGTACCACAACAGATAGCTAGACTCCAAAAATCAATCTTTCTCAATATGTAATAGAAATAAAATGTCTAACACTAAATGATCGAACCTCATACCTTATTCCGGACAGTTGAAGTAGATCCCCGTTGAGCTTTCCAATCTTCAGCTTGAGTTGTTAGAATACTTCCTCAACAACAAGTAAACAATACAAGCATACTATATTTCATGGTGTTAGATCTATTCTAGCATATATTATCAATAATTCAAAAGCATTTGACATATTCCAATGGATACAATATTCATTCAAATACACATTACTAGACAGGAAAAGATATTTCTATTAATATGAATCAGAGATAACAAGTGACAACTTCTGATGGCACGTCTACGAACCGGAGAAACTGAATCCCCCACTTGGGCCTCCACCACCTCAATCCTCCATCACTCCGATAGAAAGCTTACTAGCAAAAGGCAAGCTTGGTAAGAACACAACAGTGCTCCAAGGGACAAAGGGATGCAGACTCAAGCATAAGTTCTGGCAACAATGGACTATAGTTTCGTTACTCTCAATTCTCTCTTCTGCTTTCAATGTCTCAATGGGTTCCTTATATATATTTTCAAAGGGATACTGAAAGGTCGAATCCGTGTGATCTCAAGGCATATGGAAGGCCGGGAGTCATATGAGTCAGATCCAAGTCAAGGAACGCTCCACAAAGGATTTGGATTATTCATACATCCTATTGTACGCGACTATAGGGCGAATATCCGTGTATGTATGTGGTTATCGGGGAAACATCCGTGTATATCACTTTTCTTATGTTTTTAGGGATGATCAAGGACACATCAAAAGACAAAAAGTGGTCCATATGGGATAATGAGTCTGCAGCGGGACAGGGGAAGGCCATACAATGTGTGATTCACCTAGTGTGGTGAAATCCGCTATAACAAGGACCCGTATGCAGTACCTGCTTGGGTGGTCTCTTCGTCACACTCTCATGATTTATTTGATGATACTTTTCCTTTGGATGAAGCTATCCTTGAATCCATGAATGGTTTAGATGGTCCTTGGGATGAGTTACACCATCGCTCATACTTTCTCCTAGAGCTTTAACGTATTGAGTGTGATGACTATAGGGCGATCCTTAGCACAGTAGGCCCATGGTCCCATTAGGCGCTCCTAGCTACAAGTTTATTGAAGGGAAAATGGCTAATTTGTCACCAACTATCCCTATCGACATTTCTTAAACTCCTGGAAAAATTGAAAATGTTTATATTGGGGCGGATTGTTCCCTTGATGAAATTGAGGCTTACACCAAGATTTTTAAGGAATTTCGAGATGTTTTTGCTTGGTCGTATGATGAAATTCTAGGAATAGACCCTTGCATTGTTGAACATTAGATTAAGACCTATCCGGATGCTATACCTATTCGACAACACTTACGAGTAATGAATCCCCATAAGGCACCCTCTATTAAGGTAGAGATAGAGAAGTTGCTTGAATTTGGTTGTATTTATCCAGTTCCCTTAACTAAATGGGCATCCAATCCCGTCTTGATTGATAAGAAACAGGGGACTATCCATGTGTGCACTGATTTTTGAGACCTGAACAAATCTTGTCCTAAAGATAACTTTCCCACACCATTCATAGATCAGATTTTGGATGAGTGTGCAGGAAGATAGGTGTTCTCATTCATGGATGGATTTTCAAGGTATAATCAGATTTAGATCAAACCTGAGGATCAACATAAAAAAAAAATTCATTTTTCCTTGGGGTACATTTGCATACCGAAAAATGCCTTTCAACCTTAAAAACATCAGAGCTACTTTTAAACAAGCTATGACCTTCGCTCTTCATGACCTTAAGCAGATTAATAAAGTGTATCTTGATTATTTAGCTGCTCACTCTCATTTGAGAGTGGGTCATCGTGGCCATCTACGCTTGGTTTTCGAAATATGTTGCCGATATCAAATATGGTTGAATCCACAAAAGTGCATATTTTGCATGAAATTAGGTCACTTACTGGGGTTTATCATTTCTAAGGAGGGCATTAGGGTCAACCCTCTTAAGGTTGAGACAATACTTCGATTGTATCCTCCGTGCACTATTAGACATCTTCATAGCTTGCAAGGGATGGCTAACTTCTTGTCGAGGTTTGTTGTCAATTTTTTTAATTTGACCAAGGGTTTAATTTTCCTTCTGAAGAAAGAAACACCTTTTATCTAGGATGAGTGAGCCCAAGATTATTTCGATGCATTGAAGAAATCCTTGGCATCATCTCCCGTGCTTATTCCACCTGACTATATCCAGGATTTCTTGTTATATGTGGTCATGTCTCAAGAGATGATTGGTATGGTTTTGGTTCAAGAGGATGAGGAACTCCAAGAGCACATTATTATATTAGTCGAAACCTCATTGATGTGGAAATCCGTTATACTCATGTCGAGAAGCTAGCCTTAGCTACCATCCATGTGGTTCAATGATTGAGACATTACAAACTCCTTCGCTGGTATTTGGTTTTGGATCACATCAATCCATTTCAATTCGTCCTCACCAGACGGATGATAGGGGGGAAATACAATAAGTGGATTGTGATTTTGCAATAATTTCATCTCGAGTTTGTTTTGGCAAATTCAAAGAAATCGTTGGTTTTTGTGGAGCTCATATCATATTTTCCTAGTTTGGAGGAAGTCGATATTCATGAAGACTCTTTCGTGGATGAGCATATTTTTCTCATTTCGACTACAGACACATGGTATGGGAATATTATCATCTATTTTCAAACTTTGAAGGTTCCTCCTCACCTCTCATGGGATAAGCGTCGACAGTTACATCATATATAGTAAGAATTACCTCATTATTCGTGACACTTTGTATCGCCGTGGGGTTGATTCCATTTTGTGTCGATGTTTGACTCATGAGGAGGTTGATGATGTGTTGAATGATTTCCATAGAGGGGCATGTGGTGGTCATTTATTTGGGCTTGCTATAGCCCAAAATAATTTGAGAGCAGGTTATTTTCGGCTATCGATATTCAAGGATTGTGTCAATGCGGTCAAGTGGTGCCACCCTTTCCAGGAGTTTCCACGGAATATGCACTCTCATCCTGCCCTGTTACATTTGATTATTACCCATGGTCCCTTCACTAGGTGGGGGGTATATTTTATGGAATGCAACCTAGCTTCGGTTGGGGGGCATCATCATATTATAGTGGTTGTCGATTACTTCATGAAATGGGAAGAGTCTATGCCCACTATCAAAGTCGGCGGTGAGACAGCCATGCATTTCATTTTCAATCAGATTATCACCTAGTTTGGTATCCTGAGGGATATTTTCACTGACCATGGCCTACACTTTCAAAACAAGATGATGGCTGAGCTATCTTTGAAGTTTTTATATAAGCAGGATCACTACTCTTGTTATTATCCTCAAGCGAATGGAGAGGTTGAAGTAGTGAATAAGTCACTTAAGTCCATTCTCCAAAGAACCATCACACAAAGCAAGACTAATTGGCATATCATGTTGTATCCTTCTTTGTGGGATTATTGAACTACAGTTAAGTATTCCACTGGGTTTTCTCCATATCAGTTGGTGCATGGGGTGGAGTCAATTCTATCGATTGAATGTGAAATTCCTTCTTTGAAGCTAGCCGTAGAAATTTTTTCAAAAACTTCTAAGTTAGACGAATGTCTGGTCCACTTAGAACAACTTGATGAGCAGCGTCGATATGCCTTAGTGGCTCTTGAGGTAAACAATCATCATGTTAAGGCTTAGTATGATAAGTTTGTCTGTCCCCAAAATTTTAGTGTAGGTGACTTGGTCCTCTTGTATCACCTAGCTAGTGCACCGTTAGGGGTGGGAAAGTTCAACCTTATGTAGAATGGTCCTTACATAGTCAAGCGAGTGTTAGATAAAGGGGCTTACAAGCTAGTAGATTATGAGGGGACAGCCTTGGCGGAGCCTAGAAATGGGCTCTATCTTAAAAAATACTATGTGTAATTGTCAGTCAAGGATGATACTTTGTATATTATTATACAGTTTCATAATTTAGTTTTGGTCTTCTTGTGGTGATCGGGTTTGTTGAATTTCTTTCGTTTGTTGTGGAAGATGTCGACAGAGTCTTCAGTATATGTAGGATATGTTGATGGTGCTAACCTTCACACCCAGAACTCAACCTTGGCTGCTTGGGTGATCTATACTCCTACGGGTCAAGTTCTGTCTTCAGGAGGTATATGTCTCTGGCCTTCATCGAACAATCTTACTAAATGTAGTGTCTTGATTGAGTTAATATGTGATGCCATATCTCATGGTATTCAGTCACTTGAGGTACATCTTGGCTCGCAGTTAGTGGTATTACAGTTAAATGGCATGTACCGTATTAGAGATCCAACTTTATTATGGATATTCTTGCAAGTAAGGTTGTTATAATGCTAATTTGAGAACATTACATACATTCACATTCCAAGAAACTACAATCATTTTGTTGATTCATATGCAAATTACATATTAGATTGGCATTTGATACACAGACAATGAAGCATTCACATCACATTCACACATGTAAAGATAAATAACTGATCATCATAATATTTTTTCATTCAAAATATAGTCCAAAAAGTGGTGTCATAATACATAATGTCATGATACAAAAGCGGGGATTCCGAGCCACCAAAATATACTACACAGTAGATACAAAAATTGAATATAGGAATATACACATGTGGAGCAGGGTGTTGATCATGAAAACACATGACAACTCTATCTATTCATATGAATATTCAAACCCATGTGCAAGGTACACCTACCACCTGTCGTTTCATTGCCTCAGGCAAGTCCTAGACTTGTACCATGGGAACCCTGTGCGTTAACCGGAAAAAGTTTGTGTGGATGTTTTGGAGTGTACGCTCTGCATCTGCACCCACTATATCATCACCTCTCCCCCTTCGACGATGTCGAGGGAATATGTCTAATCGTCTAGGGCCAACATCTACATTTACATGGCTAGTATCAACATGTGTCGCCACCCAAAAACATGTTTTTTGATTTCACTATATCAAAAAATACAAACAAAATAAATAATTCAAAAAACAAAATAAATTCAAGATTGTCACCTATGTCACCGTATGCAGATATCTATGGAATAGGCATGTCTGGATCGCCAAAGAAGTCTATCCCTTCATAGGGGTAGTCGTCTATAGTTATGATCTGTCTGCACCACCAGTGGAAAAATTCGGGTGGGTAGGGAGTGGCCACTCGCCCTCCTCCTAACCTCTGCATCACATTCGCCCAACACAACTGAGCTAGATCTCGAGGACCATGAGGAGTGATCTCAACTCTTGGGCTTAGCCCTAGTATGCACTTAAAGAAGAATGTACTGAAGATGCTTGTAAAACCAAAGTTTCACATTCTACCCAGCTTGCAGTCCGACAACTGTTGTTTTATTTTACGCAATGGCAAGGTACTACATTCATAGATGGTGGGGCTCATGCACTCATCTGCATAAAAAATCAATGGCCTATAAACCTGATGGATAGATGCTAACCCTGCAATCCTTCCTAGTGCTAGTAATATGGCCTTGAGGCCAAGGTTTTTGATAGAGTTCACTAGGACCTGACCCCCAACCTTTTATGTGTCTGGGAGGCAGTATACAGCAATGTACTCCTCGATTGTGAGGCCACCCCCAACCCCACGAGCTTGTATATTGACTACCTCGCCTCGACATGATAGTCCAATGATAAATTAAATATCCTCAACCTCAATTTTGAGGGGCATCCCATCGATCTAGAAGGTCTCTGTATCTGGATCCCAATAGTCTACCAACATCTGGAGCAGTATCGGTTTATCCCTCAATCTACGAAGATGCCAAAACTTATATAATCTACATGTCCTCAAAGCTTGTTGGGCCATCATATCACATTGTATGGCCCTTTCCACATCTTCATGCTCGTGTTCATGCCATTCCAAAGCCATCCTACACAAAAACATAATATTTTCATGATTTTTCACCCCAAAAATTGGTATGTGCAGCCTTTTACATGACTGTTTCTCAAACAACTGCATGTATGCAGGGAAATCAAAGGATTTCCCACCTATACTTAGCCATATACATGGAAATTAAGATTTTTTTCGCGTGGGACAAAACGCCAATATTAGGGTGCTCCAAAATAAAAATTCATCCACTGAAAATTAAAAGGACAAACATTAAAATGAAAGAGGATTGGATGAAGAGTTACTTGGCTCAGACGGTTCCTAGTTCCATGCCCCATAGTTCCTGGAATCAGTTTTTGAAGTTTGTGGTTCAAATGCACTATGTGTGGTAAAAATTCCAAATGGTATGGTGAAAATGGGCTTCCTAAGGAAAATAATAAAATAATAGTTATTAATTTTGGAGGAAGAATGAAAAAAACTACTTTTTTGTTCGTATTTTTGACATATCTCCCTGTGGTTTTACTCAAATTCCGAGTGGGAGAGATCATTGGATGCAGAATTTAATTTCACATCCAACGAGTACCCACACTGCATACTTTTGATAGACCACTCTACTCCAAAAATAAGAAATACCTGAAAAAAGTGATGATGACATCATCATCACATTTTTCAGGTATTTCTTATTTTTGGGATAGTAGGGTCTGTCAAAAGTATGTAGTGTGGGTACTCGTTGGATGTGGAATTAAATTCCACATCCAATGATCTCTCCTGCTTGGAATTTGAGTAAAAACATAGGGAGATATGTCGAAAATACGAACAAAAAAAGTAGTTTTCTTTTATGACAAATATGTCAATTCAACCATTATGGTTGGCTTATTTTATTGAAATTATATTGGTTCCTCAATTCCAACTGACAAAATTTATTGTTGGCACGTTTTATTATAAGGCCCATTTTAGACCCCAAATTTCCTCTAATGGATTCCCTAATGCCCTCCTTCTAGCGAATTCCATTCCGTCGACTTCAGATCATTTATTTTGGAATAGGAGTCTAGAGTCCATTTGAGTTCCTTGAGACTTATAGTCATCAATGGTAGGATTATCTCACCATTGACAGTTTTGGGAATACATCAATGTCGCCTGATCGATGGATTATTTAAAGTGTTCGACCTTGACACATCTATTCACACTTGTTATATTGCACTCTGTACCTTGATTCCCATTATCATTATCAGTGGAATATCTCGCGTTTGTTAACGGTATACATCAATGATCGGTAATTAGATGATGGACCATCATGTTTGACCTCGACATCTTTATTTGCATGATGGGACATGTACTCGTAGCGATTTGCATAGAAGACCTCCGAGCTTGGTGGAATTCCATATATTCTACCTCCTTGATCGTGCTAGTATTCATGAGATGTCATCTCTCATGAACAAATTCCAGTGTATTATTGAATATATTCATCCACTATGGATATTTTGTTCATTGTATATTGTATGTGGTGATGACCAAAGATGACATTTGTATAACATGCCTATTCATGGCCATTGTACTCTTATGTATCCAAGACTACTACATGTATATCTGTAGGTCACATGCTGAGATTTATCATTGTATTGTACAGATGAGTGGTTGGTTCTTCCACCTAGGTCTTCATTACTCCACTTCTGGTATGAATATAATGTATTTCAGCCATCATGTTACCCCTCTAACCTCACACATTAGGGGGAATCTGTTATGGTTGATTTTACCACACTTGGTATATCACACCTTTATCACCTTCCATGTCCCTCTGCAAACTCCTTGGACCCCCCTTGCTTAAGTTAAACTTTGATCAACCAAGAAAGTTCCCAAAAAACACTTGTTTATGTGTATACACAACTTTTAATCTAATACTCGTGTGTACACGTAGCGTTTGAGCCAATAACTGCATACATCAGGAAATGTGCATAAAAACAAAAAAAATTGGAGTTTTACTCGTATAGTCCTGAATGACTTAACTATTGGCCTTCCATATTCCTGGAAAACGTTCGGACTCGACCCTCCATTTCCTATTGGAGGGCTATATATTGAGCCTCTTGGATGCATTGAAGGAGGATAATTTTTGAAAGCAAGGAAACTACAGTTCATTGTTGCCTCACTTGTTTATGCTTGAGTTTGCATCCCTCTATCCCTTTGGAGCACACATTGCTACTATTCAAAAGCTTGCCTTTGCTTTGTAAGCTTTCCATTGATATGGAGGATTGAAGTGGTGAAGGCCCAGGTGGAGAACTCGGTTTCTCTATTTCGACGAGGTACTGACAGAGTTTTCCATTGTTCTATCTCTAATTATTATTAATAGAAATATCCATTTCTCGTCCAATACATGTGCACACATATTAATATTTTGTCAATGGATTTAGTTATGTTTGTTTATACATGGTGGTTTATATATGCTAGAGTAGGCCTAACACTTTTCTATATAGCATGCTTCTCTTGTTTGTTGTTGTTGAGAGCAAATTGTGAATACAAACATGTTGGAAAAGATCAATAGGGATCCACGTCTGGAATGAGGTATGCTTCATATCCCTTAGTGTTAGATGCATTTATTTCTCCTGCATATTGGAATGGATTGATTTCTGGTGTCATTCAGTCCATTGTGGTCTACCCCAAGCCATAGGAAGTTTCTCTCTGTAACAATGTTGTCTAGGAAAAATGAATGCCATTGTCAAGTACATCATACATTTCATCATCATCATCATCATCATCACCATTGCCATCGTCATCATCATCAACATCACGATCAATAATTACATCATCAACAAAATCATGGTGATCATCATCCTCATCAGCAAGTACATCATCTACCCCATCATTGTCATCATAATTGATAGGGTCACTCATATGCCACTATGGTCCACCTTAGAAGTCTTTCAGACTTTCCCTTTGCAGAGGAAAACTTTGTTGTTTGCCCTTGGGGTGGTTGATTCACATCCTTCCTAGGTGATTAAATTTGAACCCATAAAGCCCAGCCTCATTTTCCTTACCATGTGGATCTCCTTGTCCATGTAGAGTGTATGAACAACACCATTAAACACACAGTGATTGATGATGGCATTGTGGCTTCTGTGATTTCCTTAGCTTGTTGGAAGGGTTTAGGTTCTCCTACATTGTCAAGATCTGGAACCAAGTTGACTGCTTTTGATGGGATATATTTTCAGCCACATGGGATACTTCCTTCTCTTGAGGTCCAATTGGGAGGTAAGACCATGTCGATCAAGGTCGAGGTGGTTGATGCACCCCTTAACTATAATATTTTACTGGGTAGTAACTGGATTTATAACATGAAAGTGGTCATGTCATCTCTCTTCCAATTTGTTTGTTTCCCTTTTGAATGGAGGATAGTCACGGTCTCGCAAAAATATTTTGATAATTCTAGTATGAAAGCATCGTCAAGATCTACTATCCCGGTCATCAATAATTCTCAGTTGACAAATGAGAATGTTGGGGTGGGAATGTATCCATCATTGATGGGAACTTTCAATATTTTTGCACCAATTCTTACTATAGGATCCAACCTTGGTAGTGAATCGTCATCATTGAGCTCTATTTCATTTCACATTTTGCATTTGGAGGATCCTTGGACTTTCCCTTCTCTGAGCACTTCGGATGAATATCCTATACCTACCAAGATGGATATTCTGTTATCTACATCGGTACATATCAAGCTACTCTTGGTCCCGTTGTAGATCCTAGTCCTTCCTATTCGAGGACAGAGGAGGAGGACTATTACGGAGAGAAATTCCTATGGCTTGGGGTACCACAACAGACAGCTAGACTCTAGAAATCAATCTTTCCCAATATGCAATATAAATAAAATGTCTAACAGTAAAGGATCGAACCTCGTACCTTATTCCGGACGGTTGAAGTAGATCCCCGTTGAGCTTTCCAATCTTCATCTTGAATTGTTAGAATACTTCCTCAACAACAAGTAAACAATACAAGCATACTATATTTCATGGTGTTAGATCTATTCTAGCATACATAATCAATAATGTAAAAGCATTTGACATATTCCAATGGATACAATATTCATTTAAATATACATTACTGGACAGGAAAAGATATTTCTATTAATATGAATCAGAGATTACAAGTGACAACCTCTGACGGCACATCTGCGAACTGGAGAAACTGAATCCCCCACTTGGGCCTCCACCACCTCAATCCTCCATCACTCCGATAGCAAGCTTACTAGAAAAAGGCAAGCTTGGGAAGAACACAACAGTGCTCCAAGGGACAAAGGGATGCAGACTCAAGCATAAGTTCTGGCAACAATGGACTATAGTTTCGTTACTCTCAATTCTCTCTTCTGCTTTCAATGTCTCAATGGGTTCCTTATATAGATTTTCAAAGGGATACTGAAAGGTCGAATCCATGCAATCTCAAGGCATATGGAAGGCCAGGAGTCATATGAGTCGGATCCAAGTCAAGGAACGCTCCAAAAAGGATTTGGATTATTCATACATCCCGATGTACGCAACTATAGGGGGAATATCCGCGTATGCACGCGGTTATCGGGGAAAAATCCGCGTATATCACTTTTCTTATGTTTTTATGGATGATGAAGGACACATCAAAAGACAAAAAGTGGTCCATATGGGCTAATGAGTCTGCAACGGGACAGGGGAAGGCCATACAATGTGTGATTCACCTAGTGTGGTGAAATCTGCTATAACAGATGCCCCCTAATGTATGATATTAGAGGGGTTATACGATGGCCGAAATACATTATAAGTCCATCCCAGAAGTGAAATGATGAAGGTACCCAAATGGAATACCAGCCACCCAATCAACATAATACCATAATACAACTCTGCATATAACTGCAAATACATATAGCAGTCCCGGATACATAAGAGTACAATGGCCATGAATAGGCATGAAACATGATAACACATATGTGTTCATCACCACGTACAATATACATAGATCAGAATCTCCATGATGAAGATATACAAAGGACCATGATCTCCACAAAGGCTGAAGATATACAATAGATCAAGATCTCCATAGTGGCTGGAAATATCTGACAAATACTGGAACAAGTCACGAGAGCTGAAATCTCATGAACACTGGCACGATCAAGGAGGTAGCATATAATGGATGCCACCAATCTGGAAGGTCTTTAACACACACCGCTACGAGTACATGTCCTACTATGTGAATAGAGGTGTCGAGGTCAAACATAGTAGTCCATCATCTGATTACCAGTCATTGATGTATACCGTTAACAGACGCGAGATCACCCACCAATAATGAAAATGGGAATCAAGGTACTAGAGTGCAAACTAACAAGTGTGAATAAATGTGTTGAGGTCAAACACTTGAGAGAATCCATCGATCAGGGGACATTGATGTATTCCCAAAACTGTCGATGGCGAGAGACCCTGCCACTGATGACTGCAAGTCTCAAGGCACTCAAAATGACTCTAGACTCCAATCCCAGAATAAATGATCTGAAGTTGATGGGATGAAATCTGCTGGAAGGAGGGCATTAGGGAATCCCCCATCATCCAACACGAGGTACTCAGCAAGGCTATATAATGTGGAAGGACTCGATCATAAGGTGCACGAACCAGTAACTGTACTGGGAATGGCTGACATGCAAAGTCAAGATAACTAAGGAATGGCCGGCTCAGGTTTCAACTTCCTTCGAACAAGAGCATAACGGCGTATGGTGACTGAATGAAGGCAGCATAGCTCGATATACAAACTGGGACATCTCTATGACGCAGGAGGCATCAATAGAGGCTCCATAGGGACTGGAAGCTTAACCAGCCGGTGGAGATAAACTCAGATAACGAGTACAACTCCTAAGTCAAACTATAACCCAACAAATGGATGTGATATACGGTGCTCTGTTCGAAGGCGACACGACTCGACAGCTGCCAAAGATAATATCTTTTCTTGTCCGGATTTTTGGTTTTTTTATTTTTTTGGTCTTTTTCAGTTATTTGAAAATCTTGAAAAAAGAATAAACTAGATTTATAATTACAAACTAGGAGGAGATGAGTGTCATTTAGGGAAAACAAACTAGTTCCAAGCAGTGGAACATACCTATGCTCAATGCAAGGATACATGTGTATGATATCGACACTCGGGGGAAAATCCCCTCCCGGTAAAAAGGGAATAAAGCTGGGAAGGATATATATAAAGGCTCTGCATGGCTAGACATGAGACAAGCTCGGGCTATATGGCTGAAACGCAATGTCAGGGGAGCCGGCATAAAGCTCAATAAGACAGGCAAAGCTCATGATAATGCATCCACAACTTGATACAAGGGATTCCAGAGGGGAAAAGGCCAGCATAAGATCAAGAGGAGTATGAGGCTCTTTCTAAATGTCATGGAAATACTATACAACGGACTCCCACACCCTAAAGGGGAAACATCGGCATGGGCACCAAATGAAAATAAGGTGCTAACTAGGGTACCCATGTAAGGTGAGGCTCTACCACTCATATCATGCCACTTCTATAGTAGCAGGAAG
>LPNX010180808.1:139045-158516 GCA_001517045.1 Pseudotsuga menziesii | reverse complement strand
GCAGCAGGTATGTCTCACCTAGGAGAGGCTCGAAACTCCCATACACTACAAGCGGAGGTACGTAACCAATTATAGTGGCCCTCAGCTTCAACGCATAAAGAGACTGTGATGTCCGACCTCTACCTGGCTAGGACACCTGCAGAATAACCCCTGCAAAGTACCCCCTCGATATCCTAGGTAAGGTCACTAAGGTCACCTCAATATAATCAAAGCTCAGGAAGACAGTCTCAGGCGGGATTGACCGTATGGGTAGGGTAGCAAAGCTCGAAACTCTCGAAAGAGCCCCCAGATACGAATACAATCCTGGCAATATCGCTGGTGCTACTCAGTTATGACTAGGGGCCATCCCAATCGATAACCGCTCACACTGCCTCGTGCTTAACTCCCTTTTGAGAGGAGGATCCTGAGAATGATGGTTATACCAAGGATTTCACACACTCCCTGGATAGACACCTAGTTGTTGTTGTTTAGTGATCTTGGAGAATTGACTTACAATGAACTATTCCAAGATCCTAAAACCTAATCTTGTTGGTGCACCCTAGAAAAGAAAAGAGTGTAATTCATTTTAATTAGCGTTGATTTTAGTTGGCTGTAATTACTCAAAGGGAAATGGCCGTGCAACTAATGACATTATGACTCAGCAGTGAAATAAATATGCACACCATAACAAACAATGCTAAGTGCAATCTTTGTCAAATGAAAAATAGGGTATGCCACTACATGAGATGCATACATATATATTTCTTTCCAAATGCCAATGCAATCCTTCCTATATGAAAGCCTAAACACAACTCTCATCCAAGCAATCCAATGCAAGTACCTCCTCAAATCCATATCTAAGGTGTAACTAAGAGTGCAACTACTTTGTATTTTTCAATATAAAAGAATTAAAAATGTAATAAAAGTCATCTAAAACTCTTAGTCTCTGCAGCAAGTATAAAAGACAAGCCCAGCAAGACACCAAGACAAAAAGAGTAATGCACTAATGGAAAAAGAAAAAGGATAAATGACTAAAACTACTTTCAAAGAAAAAATCAATGAAAAAGCGGTCTCTGGTCACAAAAGAAGCATCCAACAGACAACATCAGACCCAAGGAAGACCCAACCACACTCACAACCCACCCAGCAACTTTCCCCAACATCAAACTCACCAAAAGGGAGGATGTACACGACTGTATAAAGAACAACCACGTATGTACGCGACTTTAGGCCAAAAACACGCATGGGAAGGCACATGTACGTGACTTTTCGCCAAAAACCCGCATGGGAAGGCCCATGTATGCGACTTTTGGCCAAAAAACCTGCGTGGAAAAAAGGATTTTAGTCTAAAATCTACATGTATACGCGACTTTTGGCGAAAAATCTGCGTATGTACGCGACTTTTGGCCAAAAACCTGCGTATACAGAGAAGGCAGTGGTAAAAAGAAGGCCAAGGGTCAAACAAATAAAGGGGAGTGTCAATAGATGAACATACTATAAAATGCAACCCAGAAACAAGGAGAAACAGAGAGCAATCCAAGAATATCAATCCCATTGTGCCAAAAAAACCCCCAAATAAAAACAAGGAATATCCCCAGCGGAGTCGCCAATTCTGTTACGGAGAGAAATTCCTATGGCATGGGGTACCACAACAGACAGCTAGACTCCAGAAATCAATCTTTCCCAATATGCAATAGAAATAAAATGTCTAACACTAAATGATTGAACCTCGTACCTTATTCCGGACGGTTGAAGTAGATCCCCGTTGAGCTTTCCAATCTTCAGCTTGAATTGTTAGAATACTTCCTCAACAACAAGTAAACAATACAAGCATACTATATTTCATGGTGTTAGATCTATTCTAGCATATATAATCAATAATGCAAAAGCATTTGACATATTCCAATGGATACAATATTCATTCAAATACACATTACTGGACAGGAAAAGATATTTCTATTAATATGAATCAGAGATTACAAGTGACAACCTCTGATGGCACGTCTGCGAACCGGAGAAACTGAATCCCCTACTTGGGCCTCCACCACCTCAATCCTCCATCACTCCAATAGAAAGCTTACTAGCAAAAGGCAAGCTTGGTAAGAACACAACAGTGCTCCAAGGGACAAAGGGATGCAGACTCAAGCATAAGTTCTGGCAACAATGGACTATAGTTTTGTTACTCTCAATTCTCTCTTCTGCTTTCAATGTCTCAATGGGTTCCTTATATAGCTTTTCAAAGGGATACTGAAAGGTCGAATCTGTGTGATCTCAAGGCATATGGAAGGCCGGGAGTCATATGAGTCGGATCCAAGTCAAGGAACGCTCCAAAAAGGATTTGGATTATTCATACATCCCGATGTACGCGACTATAGGGGGAATATTCGTGTATGTACGCGGTTATCGGGGAAAAATCTGTGTATATCACTTTTATTATGTTTTTAGGGATGATCAAGGACACATCAAAAGACAAAAAGTGGTCCATATGGGATAATGAGTCTGCAGCGGGACAGGGGAAGGCCATACAATGTGTGATTCACCTAGTGTGGTGAAATCCGCTATAACAAGGACCCGTATGCACTACCTGCTTGGGTGGTCTCTTCATCACACTCTCCTGATTTATTTGATGATACTTTTCCTTTGGATGAAGCTATCCTTGAATCCATGAATGGTTTAGATGGTCCTTGGGATGAGTTACACCATCGCTCATACTTTCTCCTAGAGCTTTAACGTATTGAGTGTGATGACTATAGGGCAATCCTTAGCATTAAATTTAGTAGGCCCATGGTCCGATTAGGCGCTCCTAGCTACAAGTTTATCGAAGGGAAAATGGCTAATTTGTCACCAACTATCCCTATCGACATTTCTTAAACTCCTGGAAAAATTGAAAATGTTTACATTGGGGCGGATTGTTCCCTCGATGAAATTGAGGATTACACCAAGATTTTTAAGGAATTTCAAGATGTTTTTGCTTGGTCGTATGATGAAATTCGAGGAATAGACCCTCGCATTGTTGAACATGAGATTAAGACCTATCCGAATGCTATACCTATTCAACAACACTTACGAGTAATGAATCCCCATAAGGCACCCGCTATTAAGGCAGAGATAGAGAAGTTGCTTGAATTTGGTTGTATTTATCCAGTTCCCTTAACTAAATGGGCATCCAATCCCATCCTAATTGATAGGAAACAGGGGACTATCCATCTGTGCACTGATTTTTGAGACCTGAAAAAATCTTGTCCTAAAGATAACTTTCCCACACCATTCATAGATCATATTTTGGATGAGTGTGCAGGAAGATAGGTGTTCTCATTCATGGATGGATTTTCAAGGTATAATCAGATTCTAATCAAACCTGAGGATCAACATAAAAAAAAATTCATTTTTCCTTGGGGTACATTTGCATACCGAAAAATGCCTTTCAACCTTAAAAACATCAGAGCTACTTTTAAAAAAGCTATGACCTTCGCTCTTCATGACCTTAAGGAGATTAATAAAGTGTATCTTGATTATTTAGCTGCTCACTCTCATTTGAGAGTGGGTCATCGTGACCATCTACGGTTGGTTTTCGAAATATGTTGCCGATATCAAATATGGTTGAATCCACAAAAGTGCATATTTTGCATGAAATTAGGTCACTTACTGGGGTTTATCATTTCTAAGGAGGGCATTAGGGTCAACCCTCTTATGGTTGAGACAATACTTCAATTGTATCCTCCGTGCACTATTAGACATCTTCATAGCTTGCAAGGGATGGCTAACTTCTTGTGGAGGTTTGTTGTCAGTTTTTTTAATTTGACCAAGGGTTTAATGTGCCGTTTGAAGAAAGAAACACCTTTTATCTAGGATGAGTGAGCCCAAGATTATTTCGATGCATTGAAGAAATCCTTGGCATCATCTCCCGTGCTTATTCCACCTGACTATATCCAGGATTTCTTGTTATATGTGGTCATGTCTCAAGAGACGATTGGTATGGTTTTGGTTCAAGAGGATGAGGAAATCCAAGAGCATGTTATTATATTAGTCGAAAACTCATTGATGCGGAAATCCATTATACTCATGTCGAGAAGCTAGCCTTAGCTACCATCCATGCAGTTCAATGATTGAGACATTACATACTCCTTCGCTGGTCTTTGGTTTTGGATCACATCAATCCATTTCAATTCATCCTCACCAGACGGATGATAGGGGGGAAATACAATAAGTGGATTGTGATTTTGCAATAATTTCATCTCGAGTTTGTTTTGGCAAATTCAAAGAAATCGTTGGTTTTTGTGGAGCTCATATCATATTTTCCTAGTTTGGAGGAAGTCGATATTCATGAAGACTCTTTCGTGGATGAGCATATTTTTCTCATTTCGACTACGGACACATGGTATGGGAATATTATCATCTATTTGCAAACTTTGAAGGTTCCTCCTCACCTCTCATGGGATAAGCGTCGACAGTTACATCATATATAGTAAGAATTACCTCATTATTGGTGACACTTTGTATCGCCGTGGGGTTGATTCCATTTTGTGTCGATGTTTGACTCATGAGGAGGTTGATGATGTGTTGAATGATTTCCATAGAGGGGCATGTGGTGGTCATTTATTTGGGCTTTCTATAGCCCAAAATAATTTGAGAGCAGGTTATTTTCGGTTATCGATATTCAAGGATTGTGTCAATGCGGTCAAGTGGTGCCACCCTTTCCAAGTGTTTGCACAGAATATGCACTCTCATCCTGCCCTGTTACATTTGATTATTACCCATGGTCCCTTCACTAGGTGGGGGGTATATTTTATGGAATGCAACCTAGCTTCGGTTGGGGGGCATCATCATATTATAGTGGTTGTCGATTACTTCATGAAATGGGAAGAGGCTATGCCCACTGTCAAAGTCGACGGTGAGACAGCCATGCATTTCATTTTCAATCAGATTATCACCTAGTTTGGTATCCTGAGGGATATTTTCACTGACCATGTCCTGCACTTTCAAAACAAGATGATGGCTGAGCTATCTTTGAAGTTTTGATATAAGCAGGATCACTACTCTTGTTATTATCCTCAAGCGAATGGAGAGGTTGAAGTAGTGAATAAGTCACTTAACTCCATTCTCCAAAGAACCATCACACAAAGCAAGACTAATTGGCATATCATGTTGTATCCTTCTTTGTGGGATTATTGAACTACAGTTAAGTATTCCACCGGGTTTTCTCCATATCAGTTGGTGCATGGGGTGGAGTCAATTCTATCGATTGAATGTGAAATTCCTTCTTTGAAGCTAGCCATAGAACTTTTTCCAAAAACTTCTGAGTTAGAGGAATGTCTGGTCCACTTAGAACAACTTGATGAGCAGCGTCGATATGCCTTAGTGGATCTTGAGGTAAACAATCGTCGTGTTAAGGCTTAGTATGATAAGTTTGTCTGTCCCCAAAATTTTAGTGAAGGTGACTTGGTCCTCTTGTATCACCTAGCTAGTGCACCGTTAGGGGTGGGAAAGTTCAACCTTATCTAGAATGGTCCTTACATAGTCAAGCAAGTGTTAGATAAAGGAGCTTACAAGCTAGTAGATTATGAGGGACAGCCTTGGCGGAGCCTAGAAATGGGCTCTATCTTAAAAAATACTATGTGTAATTGTCAGTCAAGGATGATACTTTGTATATTATTATACAGTTTCATAATTTAGTTTTGGTCTTCTTGTGGTGAACGGGTTTGTTGAATTTCTTTCGTTTGTTGTGGAAGATGTCGACAGAGTCTTTAGTATATGTAGGATATTTTGACGGTGCTAACCTTCACACCCAGAACTCAACCTTGGCTGCTTGGGTGATCTATACTCCTACAGGTCAAGTTCTGTCTTCAGGAGGTATATGTCTCTGGCCTTCATCGAACAATCTTACTAAATATAGTGTCTTGATTGAGTTAATACGTGATGCCATTTCTCATGGTATTTAGTCACTTGAGGTACATCTTGACTCGCAGTTAGTGGTATTACAGTTAAATGGCATGTACCGTATTAGAGATCCAACTTTATTATGGATATTCTTGCAAGTAAGGTTGTTAGAATGCTAATTTGAGAACATTACATACATTCACATTCCAAGAAACTACAATCATTTTGTTGATTCATATGCAAATTACATATTAGATTGGCATTTGATACACAGACAATGAAGCATTCACATCACATTCACACATGTAAAGATAAATAACTGATCATCATAATATTTTTTCATTCAAAATATAGTCCAAAAAGTGGTGTCATAATTCATAATGTCATGATACAAAAGCGGGGATTCCGAGCCACCAAAATATACTACACAGTAGATACAAAAATTAAATATAGGAATATACGCATGTGGAGCAGGGTGTTGATCATGAAAACACATGACAACTCTATCTAGTCATATGAATATTCAAACCCATGTGTGAGGTACACCTACCACCTGTCGTTTCATTGCCTCAGGCAAGTCCTTGACTTGTACCATGGGAACCCTATGCATCAACCGGAAAAAGTTTGTGTGGATGTTTTGGAGCGTACACTCTGCATCTGCACCCACTATATCATCACCTCTCCCCCTTCGATGATGTCGAGGGAATATGTCTAATCGTCTAGGACCAACATCTGCATTTACATGGCTAGTATCAACATGTGTCACCACCCAAAAACATGTTTTTTGATTTCACTATATCAAAAAATACAAACAAAATAAATAATTCAAAAAACAAAATAGAGTCAAGATTGTCACCTATGTCACTGTATGCAGATATCTGTGGAATAGGCATGTCTGGATCGCCAAAGAAGTCTATCCCTTCATAGGGGTAGTCGTCTATAGTTATGATCTGTCTGCAACACCAGTGGAAAAATTCGGGTGGGTAGGGAGTGGCCACTCGCCCTCCTCCTAACCTCTACATCACATTCTCCCAACACAACTGAGCTAGATCCCGAGGACCATGAGGAGTGATCTCAACTCTTGGGCTTAGCCCTAGTATGCACTCAAAGAAGAATGTACTGAAGATGCTTGCAAAACCAAAGTTTCACATTCTACCCAGCTTGCAGTCCGACAACTGTTGTTTTATTTTACGCAATGGAAAGGTACTACATTCGTAGATGGTGGGGCTCATGCACTCATCTGCATAAAAAATCAATGGCCTATAAACTTGATGGATAGATGCTAACCCTGCAATCCTGCCTAGTGCTAGTAATATGGCCTTGAGGCCAAGGTTTTTGATAGAGTTCACTAGGACCTGACCCCCAACCTTTTATGTGTCTGGGAGGCAGTATACAGCAATGTACTCCTCGATTGTGAGGCCACCTCCAACCCCACGAGCTTGTAGATTGACTACCTCGCCTTGACATGATAGTCCAATGATAAATTAAATATCCTCAACCTCAATTTTGAGGGGCATCCCATCAATCTAGAAGGTCTCTGTATTTGGATCCCAATAGTCTACCAACATCTGGAGTAGTCTCAGTTTATCCCTCAATCTACGAAGATGCCAAAACTTATATAATCTACATGTCCTCAAAGCTTATTGGGCCATCATATCACATTGTATGGCCCTTTCCACATCTTCATGCTCGTGTTCATGCCATTCCAAAGCCATCCTGCACAAAAACATAAGATTTTCATGATTTTTCACCCCAAAAATTGGTATGTGCAGCCTTTTACATGACTGTTTCTCAAACAACTGCATGTATGCAGGGAAATCAAAGGATTTCCCACCTATACTTAGCCATATACATGGAAATTAAGAGTTTTTTCACGTGGGACAAAACGCCAATATTAGGGTGCTCCAAAATAAAAATTCATCCACTGAAAATTAAAAGGACAAACATTAAAATGAAAGAGGATTGGATGAAGAGTTACTTGGCTCAGACGGTTCCTAGTTCCATGCCCCATAGTTCCTGGAATCAATTTTTGAAGTTTGTGGTTCAAATGCACTATGTGTGGTAAAAATTGCAAATGGTATGGTGAAAATGAGTTCTTTACTATTTTATAGAAAAACATTTGAATTTTTTACCCACTACTCTATATTTTGGACCCTTATTGACTATTTTGGATTGTTTGTTCCTAATGTGTGGTGTAGGGGCTTGATTTCAGCGTACCTTTACCGAGACTTTGACCCGTTCGTATCTATTACAGGTATAATTTCGAACGGGCATATGGGTTAGGACTCCATATTCACTTGCATTATGCATCGCCTTATGACCATTTCACCTTAACTTTAGGTATGAACCCACTTCGTAATGTCATGAAACCTTCATGCTGCTATTAGAAGTGGCATTATGTAATTGGTAGAGCTTTCCTATTCATGGGCGCCCTAGTTAGATCCCACTTTTTCATTTGATACCCATGCTGAGATTTCTCCTCTAGGTTTGGGAGTCCCTTATAGTCATGACATTTCTTTGAGAAAGAGCTTCATATCCCTCTTAAAATTTATGTTGGCCATATCCCACAGGGACTCCCTTGTATATCAAGTTATAATTGCATTTCATGTGTTTTTCTTGCCTTATTGAGCTTTATGTCAGCTCCCTTCTTCAGAGTTATAAGCCATATAGCCCAATATTGCCTCAATCCTAGCCAAGCAGAGCCTTTTATATATCCTTTGTAGCTTGATCATCCCTTACCGGGAGGATACCTTCCCCCAAGTATCCTGATCTTGCACATGCTTCCTTGCATCGAGCATAGGTATGTTCCATTTCTTGAAACTAGTTTGTTTTCTTGAAACACTCGTCTCCTCCTAGCTATATACTATATGCACTTTTATTCTTTTTCAATCTTTTCAATTTGAAAATTTCCAAAAAAATTAAAAAAATATTACTTTTGGCAGTTTTCAAGTCATGTTGCCTTCGAACAGAACACTGTATATCACATCAATTGGTTGGGTTGTTAGTATGACTTTAGGAGTTGTACTCGTTACTATGAGTTTTATCCATCGAATGGTTGTTCCAGTCCCTATGGAGCCTCTGTCGATGCCTCTTGTATCACAAATTTGTCCCAATTTGCATGTTGATTCTATGTTGCCTATGTTCAATCACCATTTTCCTTATGCTCTTGTTCAAAGGAAGTTTGAGACTGAGTCATCGATTCCTCGGTTATCTTGTCTTTGCATGTCGTTTATTCCTGATGCATTTATTGGTTCGTGCACATCATGTTCATTTGAGGTATTCCACATTATCCAGCATTTTTGAGTATCTCATGTTGGTTTATGGGGCATTAGAGGAAATTTGAGGTCTAAAATGGGCTTCCTAAGGAAAATAATAAAATAATAGTTATTAATTTTGGAGGAAGAATGAAAAAAACTACTTTTTTGTTTGTATTTTCAACATATCTCCCTGTGGTTTTACTCAAATTCCGAGTGGGAGAGATCATTGGATGCAGAATTTAATTTCACATCCAACGAGTACCCACACTGCATACTTTTGATAGACCACTCTACTCCAAAAATAAGAAATACCTGGAAAACGTGATGATGACATCATCATCACATTTTTCAGGTATTTCTTATTTTTGGGATAGTAGGGTCTGTCAAAAGTATGTAGTGTGGGTACTCGTTGGATGTGGAATTAAATTCCGCATCCAATGATCTCTCCTGCTTGGAATTTGAGTAAAAACATAGGGAGATATGTCGAAAATACGAACAAAAAAAGTAGTTTTATTTAATGACAAATATGTCAATTCAACCATTATGGTTGGCTTATTTTATTGAAATTATATTGGTTCCTCAATTCCAACTCACAAAATTTATTGTTGGCGTGTTTTCTTATAAGGCCCATTTTAGACCCCAAATTTCCTCTAATGGATTCCCTAATGCCCTCCTTCTAGCGAATTCCATTCCATCGACTTCAGATCATTTATTTTGGAATAGGAGTCTAGAGTCCATTTGAGTTCCTTGAGACTTATAGTCATCAATGGTAGGATTATCTCGCCATTGAGTGTTTTGGGAATACATCAATGTCTCCTGATCGATGGATTATTTAAAGTGTTCGACCTCGACACATCTATTCACACTTGTTATATTGCACTCTGTACCTTGATTCCCATTATCATTATCAGTGGAATATCTCGCGTTTGTTAATGGTATACATCAATGATCGGTAATCAGATGATGGACCATCATGTTTGACCTCGACACCTTTATTTGCATGATGGGACATGTACTCGTAGCGATTTGCATAGAAGACCTCCGAGCTTGGTGGAATTCCATATATTCTACCTCCTTGATCGTGCTAGTATTCATGAGATGTCATCTCTCATGAACAAATTCCAGTGTATTATTGAATATATTCATCCACTATGGATATTTTGTTCATTGTATATTGTATGTGGTGATGACCAAAGATGACATTTGTATAACATGCCTATTCATGGCCATTGTACTCTTATGTATCCAAGACTACTACATGTATATCTGTAGGTCACATGCTGAGATTTATCATTGTATTGTACAGATGAGTGGTTGGTTCTTCCACCTAGGTCTTCATTACTCCACTTCTGGTATGAATATAATGTATTTCATCCATCATGTTACCCCTCTAACCTCACACATTAGGGGGAATCTGTTATGGTTGATTTTACCACACTTGGTATATCACACCTTTATCACCTTCCATGTCCCTCTGCAAACTCCTTGGACCCCCCTTGCTTAATTTAAACTTTGATCAACAAAGAAAGTTCCCAAAAAACACTTGTTTATGTGTATACACAACTTTTAATCTAATACTCGTGTGTACACGTAGCGTTTGAGCCAATAACTGCATACATCAGGAAATGTGCATAAAAACAAAAAAAAATTGGAGTTTTACTCGTATAGTCCTGAATAACTTAACTATTGGCCTTCCATATTCCTGGAAAACGCTTGGACTCGACCCTCCATTTCCTATTGGAGGGCTATATATTGAGCCTCTTGGATGCATTGAAGGAGGATAATTTTGGAAAGCAAGGAAACTATAGTTCATTGTTGCCTCACTTGTTTATGCTTGAGTTTGCATCCCTCTGTCCCTTTGGAGCACAGATTGCTACTATTCACAAGCTTGCCTTTGCTTTGCAAGCTTTCCAATGATATGGAGGATTGAAGTGGTGAAGGCCTAGGTGGAGAACTTGGTTTCTCTATTTCGACGAGGTACCGACAGAGTTTGCCATTGTTCTATCTCTATTTATTATTAATAGAAATATCCATTTCTCGTCCAATACATGTGCATACATATTAATATTTTGTCAATGGATTTAGTTATGTTTTTTTATACATGGTGGTTTATATATGCTAGAGTAGGCCTAACACTTTTCTATATAGCATGCTTCTCTTGTTTGTTGTTGTTGAGAGCAAATTGTGAATACAAACATGTTGGAAAAGATCAATAGGGATCCACGTCAGGAATGAGGTATGCTTCATATCCCTTAGTGTTAGATGCATTTATTTCTCCTACATATTGGAATGGATTGATTTCTAGTGTCATTCATTCCATTGTGGTCTACCCCAAGCCATAGGAAGTTTCTCTCTATAACAATGTTGTCTAGGAAAAATGAATGCCATTGTCAAGTACATCATACATTTCATCATCATCATCATCATCATCACCATTGCCATCGTCATCATCATCAACATCACGATCAATAATTACATCATCAACAAAATCATGGTGATCATCATCCTCATCAGCAAGTACATCATCTACCCCATCATTGTCATCATCGTTGATAGGGTCACTCATATGCCACTATGGTCCATCATCAATCATCACCATTTGGATCCATGTCATGTTGTTATATTCACTCAAATGTTGTCAATGACAACTAAATGTCATTACAGTCATTTAGGTGATATTAATATGTTTCTCATATGTCATTACAGACATTTAAGTTCCAATAGGATCAACTAGTATCTAGAAGCATTATCACATGAATCATCATTGTGGGCATCGACGTTGTCGTCATCCTCATCATAATCATCAATGTCATATTGTACATCAAAATCATATTCATCATCATCCTTGTTTTCATCATCAAGTACATCATCAACAAAATCATCCTCATGATTGTCATTACAGTCACTCATATGCCATCAGTGTTCATAATAACTCATCTCCATTAGGATTCATGTCGTGTAATTGTTAGGTTCATTTAGATGTCGCTACAGTCATTTTGATGATAATAGGGTCATTTATATGTCGTTACAAACATTTAGGTTCGTTTAGGATCAATAAGGATCAATTAGGATCAATAAGTGTTACCACATGCATCATCATCGTTGGCATCGACATTGTTATCATCAGCATACAATAAATCAACATCATTGTTGTCATCATATTCATCATCAACATCATCAAGTACATCATTGTCATCATCATCATAACTATCATAATGCATCATTGTCATGTTGTTAGGGTCAATCAAATGCCATTATGGTCTATCAAATGTTGTTGGGGACACTCAAATTCCATTAGAGAAATTTAGGTTACATTAAGGTAATTTACCCCTCATTAGGATCAATTAAGACCCAAATTGGCATGATTGTGGTCATTTAGGCGCCACTACGAAAAATCAAGATCCAGAAGTACTATCACATGAATCATGATCATTGGAATTGATATCGTTGCCATCATAACCATGATCATTAATAACATACATGAGTGCATCAACGTCGTCATCATCATCATTGGCATCATCATATATCATCATAATCATAGTCATTCATCTCAACCTCATTGTTATCATCTTAATCACCATCATCAATATCCTTGCCATCATCCATCATCAACATGATCATCCTCATGCTTTTATGGTGATTCAAGTTCCATTAGGGTCACTCAAATGTTGTTATGGATAATCATATGCCACTAGGGTCATATACGGGCTATTATGGTCAATTAGATGCCATTAGGGTGAATTATGTTTTCATTAGAACCAATCAATATCAAATAGCATTATACTCATATGCATCATCATTATTGACAGTGGCATCATCGTTGTCAACAACATCCTATTAGATATTATAGAAATCATCATTACCATATTTATCATTGTCAATATGCATCATCATGTCATTAGGCACAGTCAACATATCAACATTGATAAGGAAGTATTGGATGACATAAATGTTGATAATATATAAATGAAGACTTCTAATTTTATAGGATTTCTAATCCATATTACTTGAATAATTATGATCTTATGTCCAACGTTTTGAAATTGTTTTTTATCACGTGGCTTTAGTAGTTTTGAATTAGTTTCTTGATTTAGAATTTTTCAAAAGGTTGCTTCTTAACGACTCTATGCTTAAATGTACATGGAAATAACTATTCAAAATAGTCATTTTATCATGGGCTTAGCAAATGTTATTTTTGTTTCGATTTGTTTTAACCACGCGTGTTCCCCTTTTTTACTATGCATTGAATAATGAAATGTCAATGATTGTTTAGTTAATATTATGCACACTATTGAATAATTCTATGAACTTTACTATAGTAATGTTCTAATGTGCACTAATGAACAATGTTGACGAGGTAGACAACTTATTTTATCAATAAAAATTTTCCAATTAATGTGGTTATCTATATATGGTGGCAAATATTTTGCAAAAAATTTACCACATCCAACTTATCATTGAAATGTTGTCGAGGAAAACTTCCATTAAGGTCACTCAAATGTTGTCAAGAACAAGTGGATTTCAATGTCAAGTACATCATACATTGCACCATCATCATCATTGACATCATAATCATCATCAACATCAACATGAATGGCCTAGAAGTACATCATCAACAACATCATGGTCATCATTGTTCTCATCAACCACATCATTGTCATCATCATTGGTAGGGTCACTCATATCCCACTATGGTTCATCATCAATCATCACCATCTGGATCCATGTCATGTTGTTACAATCACTCAAATGGGTCACTAAAATGTCATCGATGACAACTAAATGACATTAGAGTCATTTAGGTGATATTAATATGTCTCTCATATGTCATTATGAACATTTAAGTGCCATTAGTATCAGTTAGTATCAAGAATTATTATGACATGCATCATCATCATGGACATCAACATTGTCATAATCATCATCAATTCCATATGGCACATCAACATCATCTTGATCAGCATCCCCATTATCATCATCATCGTTAGGAATAAGTACATCATCAACAAAATCATCATCATCATTGTCATTATGGTCACTCATATGCCATTAGTGTTCTTAATCACTCATTGCCATTAGGATTCATTTCATGTAATTGTTGTTATAGCTGATTTCACCACTCCATGTCAATCACACTTTGTATCACCTTCCCATGTCCCGCTGCAGACTCCTTAGACCCCGTGGACCATTTTTTGTCCTTTGATGTTTCCTTGACCATCCCTAAAAACATGTGAAAAATGATACACATGAATTTTAAACCCTTAATCGCGTATATACGTGGGTTTGACCAATAAAACCACGTACATCGAGATGTGTACAAAATCCAAATCCTTTTGGAGTTTTCCTTGACATGGATTTGACTCACTTGACTCCTGGCCTTCCTTATGCCTTGAGATCGCTCGGATTCGACCTTTCATTACCCCTTTGAAAAGCTATATAAGGAACTCTATGGTACATTGAAGGCATGTGAGAGAATTGAGAGAAAAGAAACTATAGTCTAATGTTGCCAGAACTTATGCTTGAGTCTGCATCCCTTTGTCCCTTGGAGCAATTTTGTGTTCTTCCCAAGCTTTCCTTTTTCTTATGAGCTTGCTATTGAGAGATGGAGGATTGAGGTGGTGGAGGCCCAAGTGGGGGATTTAGTTTCTCCGATTCGCAAATGTGCCGACAAAGGTTGTATCCATTGTAATCTCTGATTTTATATTAATAGAAATATCTTTTCCTATCCAATAATGTATGTTTGAATGAATATTTTATCCATGGATGTTTTCAAATGCTTATACATTGTTGACTATATATGCTAGAATAGATCTAACACCAATATATATAGTATGCTTGTATTGTTTACTTGTTGTTGAGGAAGTAATCTATCAATTCAAGCTGAAGTTGGAAAGCTCGATGGGGATCTACTTCAACCGTCCGGAATAAGGTACGAGGTATGATCCTTTAGTGTTAGATATTTAATTTCTATTGCATATTGGAAAGGATTGATTTATGGAGTCAAGCTGTCTGTTGTGGTACCCCAAGCCATAGGAATTTCTCTCCGTAACAGAATTGGCGACTTCGTTGGGGATGTTCCTTGTTTTTATTGGGGGTTTGCGGGCACAATGGGCTTGATAATATTGACTTGCTCTTTGTTTCTCCTTGTCTCTATGTTACATTTTATAATATGTTCATCCATTGACACTCCCCTTTATTGGTTTGACCCTTGGCCTGCTTTTTACCACTACCTTCTCTGTATACGCAGGTTTTTGGCAAAAAGTCGCGTACATACGTGGATTTTTGGCGAAAAGTCGCGTATAAACACAGGTTTTTGGCCAAAATCTGCGTATACATGCAATTTTTTGGCCAAAAGTCACGTATATACGTAGCTGTTCTTTAAACAGTTGCGTACATCCTCTCTTTTGGTGAGTTTTATGTTGTGGGAAGTTGTTGGGTGGGTTGTGAGTGTGGTTGGGTCTTCCTTGGGTCTGATGTTGTCTGTTGGATGCTTCTTTTGTGACCAAAGGCCGATTTTTCATTGATTTTTATTTGAAAGTAGTTTTAGTCATTTATCCTTTTTGTTTTTTCATTAGTGCATTACTCTTTTTTGTCTCGGTGTCTTGCTGGGCTTGTCTTTTATACTTGCTGCAGAGACTGAGAGTTTTAGATGACTTTTATTGCATTTTTCATTCTTTTATATTGAAAAATACAAAGTAGTTGCACTCTTAGTTGCATCTTAGATATGGATTTGAGGAGGTACTTGCATTGGATTGCTTGGATGAGAGTTTTTTTTAGGCTTTCATATAGGAAGGATTGCATTGACATTCAAAAACGAATATATATTTATGCATCTCATGTAGTGGCATACCCTATTTTTCATTTGACAACGATTGCACTTAGCATTTTTTGTTATGGTGTGCATATTTATTTCACTATTGATTCATAATGCCATTAGTTGCACGGCCATATCCCTTTGAGTAATTACAGCCAATTAAAATCAATGCATAATAAAATGAATTACACTCTTTTCTTTTATACGGTGCACCAACAAGATTAGGTTTTAGGGTCTTGGAATAGTTCATTGTGAGTAAATTCTTCAATACCACTAAACAACAACATGTATGTGTTTATCCAGGTGAGTGTGTGAAATCCTTGGTATAACCAGTGTTTCTCAGGATCCTCCTCTCAAAAGGGAGTTAAGCACGAAGCAGTGTGAGCGGTTATTGATTGGGATGACCCCTAGTCATAACTAAGTAGCACCGGAGATATTTCCAGGATTGTATTCGTATCTGGGGGCTCTTTCAAGAGTTTCGGGCTTTTCTACTCTGCCCATATGGTCAATCCCACCTGCGACTGTATGCCTGAGCATTGATTATATTGAGGTGACCTTAGTTGCCTTACCTAGGTTATTGAGGGGGTACTTGTAGAGGTTACTCTATGAGTGTCCTGGCTAGGTAGAGGTCGGACAGCACAGTCACTTTATGCGTTGAAGCTGAGGGCCACTATAATTGGTTACGTACATCTGCTTGTAGTGTATGGGAGTTCCAAGCCTCTCCTAGGTGAGACATACCTACTGCATTTGAGAGCTCACATATCCTCCCCTTGGTTTGCTTGTATTTTGGCTGTAGATTTTCTTAGGAGTGTGCTCTTTGTACGCTAGTTGGCCTTTGGGATCGCGGTTACTTGAGTACATTTATGCTCTCTTGATTTCGAGTCCTTTTATTTTTGGCATGCCTGATATCCTATCACCCGTCCTTGGTCCTAGTATGGACCTTGGTGTTAGACTTGGGGGCATCATAGCCCCTTACCATGCTCATAGATTTGGGAGTGGTCATATCCCATCCTCTACTCCATTTATGGAGGATTTTGACTCCCTTCTCTCGGTCTTTACACCAGTGGTCACCCTCATGGGGGTGGTTGTGGATGCGTGAACGTTGGGTCTACACCTTAATTTCCTTTTTATGTCCCATCGTTCATCGCATTGTTTCCTTTGGGTACTATCGTCGTCATCATTCCTCCCTATATCCTATGGTTTGGATTCTTTATTGACTATTTTGGGTTGTTTTGGACTAATATATTGTTTGTCATGTAGGGTCCAGTTTTTGTACACTCTCTCTGAGGTTTCGACCCATTCATTCCTATCACAGGTATTATGTATGAACTAGCATATAGGTTAGGATTTCACATCCGCTTGCACTTATGCATTGCCTTATGACCATTCCATCTTAACCTTAGGTACGATCCCATTCCAAGGTATCACGGAACCTTCATGCTGCTGTTAGAATTGGTACTATGTGAATGGTAGAGCTTTCCTATACATGGGTGTCCTAGTTAGCTCCCCTTTGCATTTGGTACCCATGCTGTGAGTCCTCTCTTACGTCCGGGAGTCCGTTGTATAGTATTTCCATGACATTTCGCAAGAGCCTCATACTCCTCTTGATCTTTTGTTGGCCTTTTTCCCTCATGAGTCCCTTATGTCAAGTTGTAATTGCATTATAATGAGCTTTCCCTACCTTATTGAGCCTTATGCTGGATTCCCTGACATTGTGTTTCAGCCATATAGCCCGAGCTTGTCTCATGTCTAGCCATGCAGAGCCATTTTTATATCCTTTGCAGCTTGATTCCCTTTTTAATGGGAGGAGATTTTCCCCCGAGTGTCGATATCCTACACATGTATCCTTGCATTGAGCATAGGTATGTTCCACTACTTGGAACTAGTTTGTTTTCCCTTATCACACTCATCTCCTCCTAGTCTATAACTATAAAGCAATTTTATTCTTTTTCAAGCTTTTTAAATATTTGAAAAAGTCCAAAAAAATTAAAAAACCAAAAAGCCGGACAAGGAAAGATGTTATCTTTGGTAGCTGTCGAGTCGTGTCACCTTTCAACAGAGCATTGTACATCACATCCATTGGTTGGATTTATAGTTTGACTTTAGGAGCTATACTCGTTTATCTGAGTTTATCTCCACCGATTGGTTAAGCTTCCAGTCCCCATGGAGCCTCTGTCGATGCCTCCTGTGTCGTAGAGATGTCCCAGTTTGTATATCGAGTGTATGCTACCTTTATTCAGTCACCACATGTCGTTATGCTCTTGTTCGAAGGAAGTTGAAGCCTGAGTCGGCCATTCCTCAGTTATCTTGACTTTGCATGTCGACCATTCCCGGTATAGTTAATGGTTCATGCACCTTATGATCGAGTCCTTCCACATTATACAACTTTGCTGAGTACCTCATGTTGGATGATGGGGGATGCCTCAATTCCATTCTTCCAGTGGATTTCATCCCATCGACTTCAGATCATTTATTCTGGGATTGGAATCTAGAGTCAGTTTGAGTGCCTTGAGACTTGTAGTCATCAGTGGCAAGTTCTCTCGCCATCGACAGTATTTGGGAATACACTAATGTCCCCTGATCAATGGATCCTCTAAAGTGCTTGAACTCAACACATTTATTCACACTTGTTAGTTTGCACTCTAGTACCTTGATTCCCATTTTCATTATTGGTGGGTCATCTCGCATCTATTAATGGTATACATTAATGACCGGTAATCAGACGATGGAATACTATGTTTGACCTCGACATCTCTATTCACATAGTAGGACATGTACTCGTAGTAGTTTGTGTAGAAGACTTTCCATATTGGTGGCATCTCTTATATGCTACCTCCTTGATCGTGCCAGTGTTCATGAGATTTCAGCTCTCGTGACTTGATTTCAATATATGTTAGACATTTCAGGCCACTATGGAGATATTAATCTATTATATATCTTCAGCCATTATGGAGATCATGGTCCTTTGTATATCTTCATCATGGAGATTCTAATCTATGTATATTGTACGTGGTGATGACCACTTATGTGATATCTTGTATCATGCCTATTCATGGCCATTGTACTCTTATGTATCCAGGACTACTATATGTATTTGCAGTTATGTGTAGAGTTGTATCATTGTACTATGTTGATTGGGTGGCTGGTCTTCCATTTGGGATTCTTCATCACTACACTTCAGGGATGGACTTATAATGCATTTCGGCCATCGTATGACCCCTCTGACCTCACACATTAGGGGGCATCTGTTATAGCCGATTTCACCACTCTGGGTGACTCACACTTTATATCGCCTTCCCCTGTCTTGCTACAGACTCCTTAGACCCCGTGGACCATTTTTTGTCCTTTGATGTTTCCTTGACCATCCCTAAAAACATGTGAAAAATTATACACGCGAATTTTAAACCCTTAATCACGTATATACGTGGGTTTGACCACTAAAACCATGTACATCGAGATGTGTACAAAATCCAAATCCTTTTGGAGTTTTCCTTGACATGGATCCGACTCACTTGACTCCTGGCCTTCCTTATGCCTTGAGATT
>LPNX010180808.1:102742-113588 GCA_001517045.1 Pseudotsuga menziesii | reverse complement strand
TATATATATATATATATATATATATTCTTTCTCAAGGGCCTTAGTGGAGAAGAGTATATGGAGGTTGATTAGCGATTTTTTCCTATGGAAAGAAGTTGTTCATAAAAAGCACAAAGGATCAATGACTATTATTGAATTGGTATGCAAGCCATAAAATTCCACACACAATGTCTCTGTAATTTGGAAAGCATAAGTTCTTACTTTCAACCTAATTGGTAAAGGACTTGCATGGAAAGTTGAAGACAAATACAATGTTCAAGTGGGGGGGGGTCTATGAATAGGGAGTGGATCACTTCATATTATTTTGATCCATATACTTAATCAACTCATACTCAAAGGTTTTTACATGCTCAACAACATTGTTTTCCATGCATCTTCCTCATTAATGGGCCAAGGGTGGGTGCGTGCTAACTACATTGGTTTCAAGGGGGAGATAGCAAATGTTAGGGATCCTTTATTGATCGACTAAAAACAAGTCAAGTTTGAATTAAGTAGTGTAAGGACTCTTTAGTATGGACATGTTCTAATTTTAGAGTTTACTCTCCCAAAGTTGGTTACAACTCGTTATTTATGACATAGTATGAGGTGGTCCTTGTTTGGTGGTGGCAAGTGATTTGGAAGTTTCAATTCCCATCTAAGGCCAAAATTCTTATGTGCTTTTTTATTCACAACGAATCTTTGAATTGGGATGTATTTCAAAAGAGAAATAGGGCAGGACTAGGAAGATGCTACCTATGCAAGCAAAATGAAGAGACAAACTGCCATCTAGAAATGGAGTGCACATTCATGCAATAGGTATGGAAGGATTTAGAGGTAATATTAAGGATAAGGTGTTTATGGGATGAAAGAACTATGGAGGATTGCTTAAGGACATGGTGGTCCAATTCATCTTTAAAAGACTACAGGGTATTGCCACTAGTTATTGTTTAGCGAGGAATTCCATTCTTTTCAAGGATAAAATAATTTCTCCATTTCAATATGCAAGTGAAAACATTGCCATATTATAGAACTTTCCTCCATATAGTCATAATCTCTCTATTTGATAGGCGACCACCGAGGTGATAAATCAAAACGAACCTTAGGATTTCTTTGATGTTCTACACAGAGAGAACCTTGTCCAAGTGGTGATGGAAGTATTCTACACCTGACAAAGGAGCATATGATCAGATTTAGAGCAGCTCTAGGAGCGAGAACAAACAATTATGCCAAATTGAGTGCTCTTAGGCTAATGTTGAGTCTGGCATTGGGAAAAAATATCCAGTTCTTATAATTATTTGGTGATGTGATTCTTGTTATCAAATGGATCAAAGAAAAACTTGGATGCCATAACATATATTTGGGTCCATTATTAGAGGGGACTAAAATATTAAAATCACATATAGAGAAGGCTACTTTTACACTAGTGTACAAAGAAAGGAACTTTGATCCAAATGTGATATCAAATAATGGGGTGAACATGGAGCATGTATAATGGTTTATAATTGAGGAGGTGGTAGGTTTAACTTTTTGAGTATTGCCATCCACCTTTTCATGATTTTCCTTGATAATTCACGTGAGGGGCTGAGAATGACAGTCTAAAGTTAAATATGATAATTGTTTTTGTGTAATTTCTAGTACATGTGCCTACACTATATAATTGATGGAGAGGCTCATATAATATTTGAATCCTTTGTAGGATAGAGATATGCATGCAATATTTATTGTTTTGTAGGAACTATATCTTCAACATGATCCACTTCTCCTAGAGAGGATTCAAATGATGATAACGTAGGATATACTAGAGAGAATCTAATTTGGATATTGAAGTTCCTATAGGTTGCAGGAGACTCATTCCTATAGGATGCAGGTGATCCTGTAGGATGTTGTTGCAACAAGTATTTTGTCTAGATGGCCTAGATTCATGGAGAAGCTTTAAGTAGGTCCTTGAAGACTGTGTAGGATATATGGGTGTATATGTTGTTTAAGCATGATGAGAAAGCAACTATTGTGAAGCAGATGGCTATTTTGTTGATACATAAATGATGTTGATTTGTATAGGATAGTCAATGTACGGTATAAGATTGAAGGTTGTATTATGGATTCTATTGAAATCTTAATGGCATACTAATAAGCATCTGAAAAAGGTAACTTTTTGTCAATGAATAAAGTTATGGTTTTTTTTTTTGGAAAAAAAATATTTATATTTTGTTTATCTAAATTTAATAGTTAAGATTGAAAAAAGCTAAACACTTTATGTTTTCATCTTTTTTTTAAGTTAATAGCATAGATCTATTACTCTAGCATTATATCCATACAAGCAACAATAATCATGCAAGAACAAGAGCACAGTACACCAAATATACGTGGTAAAACCCCAAATGAGTAAACATCCACATAATCTTACAATATAAGGCATCTTCATATATACATCACTATCCATCTTCACACCATGTCCCAATCATTGATATACAAATGACATACCTATTACTCTATCATTCTATCCATGTAGGAAACAATAATCATGTAAAAACAAGAGACAAGAGAATAAGAGATCAATACACTAGATATACGTGGTAAAACCCTAAATAGATTAACATCCACATAATCTTACAATACAAGGTATCTCCATATATACATCATTTTCTACCTTTACATCATATCACAATCATGTATACACAAATGAGACACACAATATTTGATATATAATTTAATAATATATTATAATATCTTTATGCTCTTCTCTTAATTATCATATGTTATCATATGAATTGTTTAATGGTATTTTATTTTTTAATAAAAAAGAGAATTCACAATCTTATAAATGATATTTCATTTTACAAAATAAACTATTAGTAAGAATACCCTATATTTAACACCTTAAGAACAACTACTACTCCTACTTTTGTACAATCAACATAATTATAGATTTATAAAAATAAAAAAAATTTACTCACCATTATTTGGTCCCACATACCCTTATAAAAGTTGTGAGATGAGATGATTCATATCCAATAAAGGAAACAAACGTTGGTCTAATTAGACCAACTCCACCTTCTAGTCAAGGTGGTTGCGAAGGGCTTAGGGAATATGCCAGTCTCGATCATGGCCTTTCTCGGTTTCCCGGTTAGGCAATCATGTACATGTAGACATTGAGGGAGACAACACTTACACTACAAAACAAACAACGAAGGAAACTTTATAATATTATTTGTGGGTCATCAATGATAGTTATGTAGACATTTAGGGAGACAACACTTACACTACAAAAGAAAAAACGAAGGAAACTTTATAACATTATTTGTGGGTCATCAATGATAGGTTTGGGATCGAGGTGGGGCACTACTTCACATGATCACCCAAAAATACTATTTTATCTTTTTTACTTTTTATTTTGAAAAAAAAAATATAATCATTGAATCTTTATATTACAATTATTTAAAACTCTTTTTAACACGTCGCAAAGATGTCATGGCGAACCATTAGCATGGTTGAATAAATGAATGAGGAGTTGTCTAACAAAGGGACGATTTGAATTTAAGGTTGATTTTATGTTGGAATTCGGTGGATTTAATTTACAAAATTTGTAATTTATGTTGTTTGTTGGGCGATTTTAAGCTTAGAAATGAAATCAGAGGATAGGAAAATCCTCAACACCCACACTCTGTAGGATCTAGCAGTGTTTTTAGACGTTTTGATAATCCCGTGAATATTTATGAAAAAAAAACTTCTTAAAAACAGTCGGAAACAGAGATAAAAAAAAGTCCCATGTTTACACAACTCGAATGAATGATCTTGTTCCTCTAGCTTTGTATCCCTACTCCAATTGTGGTGAAAACATTGTGTCACTTTTACTCCATTCAACCTAAAACTACAATTTCAACAATTTTAAGCATATTTTGGTTGAAAAATCGCCAAAAAGTGTGTGCAAATTATCGATCATTTAGCTTAGACCCTTTTCTATGGGTGGAAGATCATATGAAACGTGCACAAAGACATTTTTTACTACACCATAACTTACAATTTTTAATTACACCAAAAACATTCTCTTAATTATATAAACACATTTTTATTATATTGCTTTTATTTGAAATTTAAATATTAATATTACCAAACATTTTTTGAAATAACATATATAACAATTATAAAAAACACTAAAATCTCATTTCTTGCATCATATTGAAATGTCAAAGTTGTAAAGATCTTGGACTAACCCAGATCATAAATGATCTTCAGCATAATAGAATAAATGTTTTATTTATCTGAATGCTAAAAATACATAAGAGATCCCCGATTTATAGAATTGAGGAGGCCCAACAAACACATAGTACAACCCAAGAACTAAATTGCAAAAACAAATCTTCCACGAGAGAGAATGAACGCATTCCAATCTAACAGAGAATAGGCTTGTAAAACCACTCTAATACCATGTAGAGATCCAAACTAACCCGTATCATAAATCATCCTCATAATATATGAAATAATATATTAACCACAATTATATAAATACATGAGACAACTTCAATTTATAGGATTGAGGAGGCCCAACAAACACCCAAGAATAGTTGGGAGGTAGAGAGTGCCTATGTGAGATTAAAACTCACACAAGATGGAAGCATTGGAAAATGCTAACACTAACACACACCCCCCCCCTCCCCAATAAGCAAAATGAAGGAAGAAAACAAACATGGGTCCCAACAATGAGGCCTTATAAGGTACCTATGTACAAATTCTCATAAGCAGAGGAAATGATTAAACTCCATGGGAAAAAATTCCTCTCCAAAAGAGAGAAAAACACCACTCCTGAAAAAGGGAATTGGAGTTGAAAATGAAGAAGATCTCATAATGATCTAGTGAATAGAGAGAGTACAAGACCCACAAAGACTAAAACCTCCAACCAAAAAATTGAAGAGATCCAAATAACCTCAATGAATATGATTGAAATTTGAAGAAGTGCATAGGTTGCAGAGGCACAAAAATGGCAAACATTGACAACCACCACATGATTGCTCCAAAGAAATAAGTGTTGGTTGGGAACTTGAACAAGGCTTTGAAAAGAAGCGAACGCCATCAACCATCAAACAAGCAATGAGGCCTATGGAAACTAAAAAGGTCCAAACAAAAAGAATGACTGAAACTCTAAAGAGGGCCAGGAAACCCCATGATGTTAATGGCATCAAAGGTAAACGTAGAAATACAAGTAGTAAATTTCAAACTCGTGAGTATTGAATGCATGTTCCAAACTACCAAGGCAATGAGAGATAAATGCACACCCCCAAAATAAATTGATCCTCTAGAATGAATCCTGACACAAAAATCTAGATGAGGTACTCATTGACAACTAAGAAAAAAACATATTCTAAATGTTCCTATCGACACCAATCCATCTCAGTGGAGTGCTTGGGTCACTAGCCACTGCAACCTTTGAGTAAATATAGGAATCAGTGGTGTGTACAAGGCTCAGTCTAAAGATGGATCTTGATTAAACATGGTGAGTAAAAAATCACCTAAGAAAGCATTTCTAAACCCCCCCCCCCTCCCACAATATTGAATTGGGTGGAGAAGATGACAACAATGAATGTCACAACTAATAGTGAATATATGGAGATATGAGCTAAAGGTGGAAAACATGCAAAACAACCTAAGCAAGAAACACTCCAAAGTGGCGAGCTCCAGTATATTACGAAACAAGGTAATATAGGGAGACAAACGCTTGGTTACACTCCTAAGACTATCTGCTTGAGTGGCATAGAATACACTACTCAAGTATGCAGAATGAAAGGTACCATAAATAGCCATCATGGACAACAATCCTTGATATGGGTCCTAACAAACAAGGCCATGTCAAGTACCCATTTACAACAGAAGAATCAACATATGTTAACATTGATCTCATGAGATGAATACTGCTATCTCGAAAACAAATCAAGGTGGTGTGCAACCACTAATTCGAAAGAAAGCGAAATTCTTTACACAACAACTTAAACATAATAGCAAAAGGAAGTTGCATTTAAGATTTATGGTAAAAACAATGTCAATGACCTCTTACAACAATCTGGAAAAAAAAACTATACTAGAAACATCTCCAATCAACAAAATCTAGAATGCAATAGATCCAATCTCATCAAACCATACACCATCTCTTCCACCAGCAGGGACTTTGACAGGAACAAAATAATGAAGATAAAACTATACCTACAAATGGGAATATGACAAGTCAAAAAGTGAGACAGATCATGTACACACTCTAGCTGAGCCAATCCCCAAGAGAAAATTGTAAAACAAACTCCATGATCCAAAGTGCCAAAATAAATTATTTCCAATGCCAAAACTATGCTCACATGAAAAAAATGAGCATGAGGTCAACGAAGGTTAAAAACTCCAATCAAGAAAACTATGAAAAGTTCCAAGAAACCCGGAGCTTGATATCCTCCATAGAAATCAAATGTACAAAATAGTGCTCCATGAATCTCATGAGAGATAAACTCAAATAATTATGAAGCCTCAAAACAACTGGAAGAGAAGCAAAGTATCCATCTGGATTCAAGAAATTCGCACCCTCCAATGCCCTAGTCATGGTTGTTAAGAATTGTAATCTCAATGGTCCACTATGGTCAATAATGCATTAATTAGTTGGTTAGTATAGTACTTGATTTGTTCACCTTACATAGAATTAGTGACCCATGGTATTCTTGTTAGAATTTGAATGCAATTTAGATCTTCAGGCAGAGAGTTCTAATTATGTTGCAGCAATTGAATGGAGAATGAAAATACAAATCCAACAAGACAAACCACACAGGAAATTGACAAGTAGTGCTCAGGAATTTACAGTATATCCATCATCATAATATATAGTGTACAATAGATTACGAATAGGTAGAATTCAAATGCATGAGTAATGAATTTGAATCCTCCAAGTGGATAAGACTGTATCTAACTGAATCTCTAACTCAAGGTCTCCCAATCAATATCGGAGTCCAAATAGACAACTCCCTGATAACCAATAACTCCAACATGCAGTAACAACTAGTTAACTCAATGCAACTGAGAGTGAGGTAGGTAGGAGAAGCGCTCCTTCCCATGCAACCATGCATTGTCCATGCGTTAGTAGCTCTAGTCTAACTGACTGTGAATTAACTGATTGTAACTGAGGGCTAGCTAAGACTAACTAGTGCTAACACCAACTGACTGAAGTAGGTTGGTGACGGGACTCCTAGTGGTTCCTAAAATGTAGGGATTGGTGTAGGAGGCGCCCCCACTGATGCATGCACATGCAGTAAGTGGTAGTTAATCTCTAGCATTGTCCCCCACACTTCAATGACTATTACATGTGGTCCCATTGGGCCATGTGGACTCAATTGCACCAGTGGACTCATTTAATTAATTTAAGGTTCCTAAGTTAGGAAATAATTAATCTAATAGAAATTTGACCAAGGGAGGATTATTAATCCTAACACCCCCCCTGAATCCTACCTTGACAACTGTGGGCCTTGGTAACAAGACCATAGGTCACCCAAATACAATCTAGAAGATAATAAAAAATGTTGCTTAGTACAACTGAGGAAACAAGGGAAAACCTCATGGGAAAAACCCCCCCTTAAAAATAAGCAAGAAAATAGCAATCAGCAAGTTATCTTTAGAAGAAAGTAGCTTCCTCCTTAGAAAATTAACTTGAGTAAAACACTGCTGCAAAAAATTTCAGCTCTATGCAGCAGCATAGTCCATCAGTGGACCTCTCAATGTACTTCTGAACTGATGACTCTGTTTGGTTCTGCTGGATGGTGAAGGTAGGGAATGATCAAATATCTGCTTCTATGGGCCATGTAGCTGATCATTCACCATCATCAAGTAGCATCAACCTGGAGCTTTGTTGCACCATTCTGTGAGAGATAGTGCAGCATGCTCATTCTAATACTAGGACCTAGTTTTTCTTTTGTCTTCTGAAACTCCAGCACCACTTCCGGATGCATCAAGAAGCTTTTGAGCCCATATGGGTTTAGGCTTTTGATTTGGAATGGGTATTAGATTTGGATCTAGAATCTCTTGAGATTCATTCTCAATAACAGGTTCATGTTGTATGTGATCTTCTTCATATGAATATGAAACCTCTCTCACATCATCATCATCATCAAAAATAGGAGGAGAAATGGTTATACCTTCCTGTGCTGTTGGAGGAGTATCATGCAGTTGATATTCTTCGAACTACACACTTATTTCAATGAAGCATCTTCTAGTAGCAACCTCTATCAGTTTGTAAGATTTGTCATCATCTGCATATCCCAGTAGAATGCATTCGCTACTTTGGGCTTGGAAGGCCTTTCTCTTGTCAAGTGGTATCCTATCCCAAGCTTTGGAATCAAAAACTCTCAGATGAGAGACATTGGGCTTATACCCATGCAGTGCTTCGAATGGAATCACCCCAACCACTAACTTGTGGGGCACCCTATTCTGTAAATACGAAGTGCAGTTTACTACTTCAACCCAAAGAGAAGGAGGTAGATGCTTTCCATGGAGAAGGCATGTTGCCATCTCTTTCAGTGATCTGTTCTTCCTCTCAGCCACACCATTTTGTTGTGGTGTGTATGGAGCTGAGTGTTCCATTCGAATCCCCTTTGATTCACAGAAATTCTAGAAATCTCTTTTGACATATTCTCCTCCTCCATCGGATCTTATTGAATTGATCTTCTTATTGAAGTTGTTCTCAACCATAGCTTTAAAACTTTTAAAAGTCTCAAAAACTTCTGATTTTAGCTTCATGAAGTAGATCCAGCAGTACCTAGAACAATAATCAATAAAGGTAAAAAAAATACCTGCAACCATTAATGGATTTTGTGGGCATAGGTCCAACTACATCATTGTGTATCAAATCAAGTGTATAGACAGCTCTATGAGCCTTCCCAACATCATACTTCTTTTCTAGATGCTTACCTACCAAGCACCCAGCACATACTCCATCGGAAGTTTGGATGGAGGGAAATCCTTCAACCATGTTATCACTATGGAGCTGCTTCAGATATTTTAAATTGAGATGGCCAAATCTCTCATGCCAAATCTTGTTGGTGTTGTTAGCATGAGATAACAAAGTTGTAAGAGGAGAAACAGACAATAATGTGAAAACTCATAAGCTTTGGTAGAGTGATTTGCATTACCTTTCGCTACAAGCTTTCTAGTGGCGTTTTCTATAATCTCAACTGAGTCTGAATCGAGTGTGACCCTCTTGGGAGAGCTTGTATGTGTCATTTGGTAAACAGATAACAAGTTAGCAGCAAGGGAGGGCACATATAATACATTTTTTAACTCACCATACTTCGCTCTTACTGAGCCCCTTCCTTCTGTTGGAATCTGGGAATCATCTCCCATGTGAATATTAGGTCCCTTTGATAGTGAAAGAGTAGAGAAGGATTCTTTGGAGGAAACCATGTGGTTGGAGGCTCCAGAATTTATAATGTATGCTGAGGATGGAGAGAAATTTTCTTTCAAAGCATGACACCTTTCGGCATCTTCTGTTAGTTCTTCTTCATCAGGTTTCTTTTCTCTTGGAGGAGCAATGTTGTGCTTCTTTAGAAGAGCATACATCTCATCAAGTTGCTTCCTCATACAATGTTCTTCAAGATGGTACCCCTTTTCACAATACGGACATAACTTCTTTTAAAATTTCTTCTTCTAAGAGTCGGAGGCCCCTTTGGAAGCTTGTTGATTTGGTTTAGGCTTCAAAACAGCTGCCTTGGGCTCCTTCTTCTTTGATTTCCCCTTTTCTTGCGCTTTAGAGGAGTCAGTAACCAAGAGAGATTGATCCTTTGAAGTCTGGATGACTCCCATTCGAATTAATTTGTCTTGTTCCTTGATTAAGGACTCGGAGAATGAATCTAAAGAAGGAAGTTTCCAATCAGGAAATCTTTCCTGCTTGGAATGAAACATAGAGACATAGATAGAGTACTCAGAACCTAGTTTGTTGAGTATTGAAAGGACATTCTGCTCATCCTTCTGCTCTATCCCACAGTGTCTGCATTGTAGCACTCGAGACTTGAATTTGGAGAAGAATTGCTCAATAGTCTCAAAACTGCTAGGATGTAAAGATACCAACTCATTCTCCAGAATGTGTCCCTGAAGCTCATCTTGTTTGTTAAACAAGCTATCAAGGTTCTCCTAGGATTCTCTGAGAGTCCTCAATCCTTCTACATGAAAGAGGAGATCTCTAGAAATATAAGTACATAAGTACCTGAATGCTTCATCACAACAGTTTAGGAACCTGTTCCGCTCTACCGGCGAATGAGGCTCAGCCTCCCATCCATGTATGATCCTGTGGTAGCCATGCTTGCACAAGGCCAGCTGCATATCAATCCTCCAATCAAGGTAATTGGAAGTTGTGAGGATCCGTGGCTCAGGAGTTTGAGAACTAATAATTGCTCCGGTAGGGAGACTGCAAATACTTCTTTCAAGCTACGTAACACTTGTCAATTTCACTGCATATAACACTAAAACATAAGAACTTTTATATTCATGATTTTCCTCTAGACATGAACATGTTTTTAGGGTCCGTCATGCCCTCTCCACTATTCTGAATGAATCTAGAGCTAGAAAATTTTCATAGGGGACTTCTATGGAAACCCAGCTGCTTCTGATGTTCGATGAGGAGAAACAATCATGAATCCTGCCTGCTAAGGCTCTGATACCATGTTAGAATTTGAATGCCATTTATATCTTTAGGAAGAGAGTTCTGATTATATTGCAGCAATTGAATGGAGAATGAAAATACAAATCCAACAAGACAAACCACACAGGAAATGGACAAGTATTGCTCAGGAATTTACAGTATATTCATCATCATAATATCCGGTGTACAATAGATTACAAATAGGTAGAATTCAAA
>LPNX010180808.1:77137-93767 GCA_001517045.1 Pseudotsuga menziesii | reverse complement strand
CATGTGATTCACATCACAATTTTGCAGCTATTCAGGGAATTGGGTGTGAAATAAATTGCCTTATTTTTTGTACTCTTTGGGAAGGAGTATGCACAAATCTATTTTCCATTTTAGATTATGTTTGTAGATCAGAGTTTGATAGAGCAAGAAGCATTCAGATAATGCTCCTACTTCATGAGATGATGAGATACAAGGATTCTCTCCTCTTCCTTCTTCCAGGTTCTACACTCCAGCACATGATCATGGAGTTCATGATTTCTTCAACAAGTCTTCCATCCAGAAGCAGTTCACTCAGCTGATTCAAGTGAAGATAAGGATATCCTGAAGACATATTATTCAAATTTTGTGCCTTTTCCTATCTTGAGGGAGGATTTTCCCCATGTGGTTTTTCCTCTTTCCTCATTTTTCTGGACATAATAATTGTTAAAAGGTGACCATAGCCTTGTTGCTGGGCCCTATATGCATCCATATGCATCTATATTTTTTGTCATACCATCATAAATTCAAACTTATAGGGGGGTGTAGGAATATATTAAACCCACTCACAACTTAGGATAAAATAATTAATCATTATTTGATTAATTATTCACCCACTAGCTTAATTAGTTGGCATCCACTTGCACCTTAAAGTCAATACATGCCATCTATATCCTAGGAATGATTTATTTCCAATTATGGGTTGATCTTGACCACCTTTTGACCATCCAGAATTAGCATACAGGACTTTACAGCAGATTCTACTTTTTCTGCTTTTTCTTCTTTTCTATGGATAAGATAAAAGCTAGTCAACTAGGAAACTGGGAGCTTTTGTTTCCAACCCATCCTCCATTAGTTTTTCTCCATTTTCTAGGATTAGCATGTTATTTCCATCTCCTTGACAACTTATTCATGCTTTTTCCAACTCATGAGGTCATTGATAGATTTAGTAAGTGCTTTATCCACCTATGGGGGTTTTGCTATATTTTGGTAACTCAACCTTTTTGAGCTTTATGAGTTGTTTCCATACAATTCGATTTTCCTATGAGGTATGTAATATTTATGTACACTATTATTCATCATTATTAAATGGAAGAATACACACCAATATTCATCTCTTCATTCATGTGATTCAGTCTCTTTTCTTCTCTCTATTTTTCCTGTGTATGCTTGTGAGAATTCTTAGTAGAAAGATATATTTCTTGTCCTTATTCTTAGCATCATTTCACATAGCATTGATCTATTATTTCTACATCCTGCAGATTAGAGCTACGCTAGTTTGAAAAGATATGAGAAAAAGGTAAAAAATTGACACCGACGCAAATCCCCCCAGGGGGGATGGTGAATAGGCTCGAAAGAGCCTATTCGAAAGGACCCTTTATTTTTATTAGCAGTGATTTATAATATCAGAAAATTAAAATTGATGCACTTTGGTCCTTGTTATCTGGGATCGAAAGGCTTACAACAAGCTTGTAACAAGCTAGAATTAAACAAGGTGGTGGGGGAAGCTTCCGAGAAGCTCCGATTCATCCAAGAGTTGGAAATTTGGCAGAGTTTCCTCCTCTTTTTTGTTGGACCTGCTAAAAAATAGTGAGCAATCAGAATAAAATATGCCCAAACACACTTTGAAAGTGTTTTGGGTTACTACACTAGTTATCAAAAAAAGACTTAAGTAAAATATTGTTAAATTGGGGTAATCTAGTTATGCAAAAAGGAACCAAGGAAAGAAAGCTTTCCTTGGGATATTGGCTTGATGTTTGGGCAGCCAATAAGATGTGCACTTTATTGCAGAATATGAATCTTTAAAGAACAAAAAAGAAACTACCTTATGAGCAAGTTTTAGATCTATGACTTGGCTACTTGCAAAAAAGGCAATTCCTACACCTAGATCTATCTTTATGAAATGATATTCTTTATGAAATTGCAGATCTAAGAAGCAAGACTCTTATGAAATAGATCTAATAATATATATTCAATTCCTATAACTAGATCTGATCATAAGAAGGAGAGACAGGTAATCGAAAGATTGATTTTTTTAAGAAATGAGAAGAAGAGGAGAGAAGGTCGGCTCATTGCTTGAATGGAGCAAGCTGAAGGAGGTGATCACTCATGGGTTTACATGGTGCTATTAGCTTGAAAATGAGCACCTACATGACTGAACTGATTATTTGGCCCACTTTTATTACAAAATCAATTTTTCCAATTAAACTATTAAAAAATAGCCTAAGTTTTGGAAAATATTTTAATAAAAAACACTGAAAAAACTAAAAAAATTGAAAAATTGAAAAAACCTAGGGGGACTTAGACATGTTCATATGACTCGACCATGATGTCTAGAATGCTTATACATTGACACATAGACTCTAATAACCTCAATAGGCCTAAATTCCAAGCCGACCACCCCAACTTTGGAGGTATGGAGTGAAAAACTCAGAAATTATCAGTCGTTTATTCAACAACCAATAATAACCAAGGGAAAAAACACCCTAGGCTGATTGGATTGACAAATAAATTCTAAGAGACCGAGTCTTTTATAGACACTATCATGCTAGAACATTTATTACAATTCCCCCATGGGGTATGAACATGTGATATAGTACAACAAGCACTTCCCAAAAGTACTTCCAAAGGTCTTTTGAAGTCCGAAAAAGTTAACCCTGTCCGGTTCACCAGGATCACTTGATAAAAAACCACTAAGTACAACTTAGGTGGTAACATTCTGGCTCCATCTAGGGACACATTCTCTAACTGATCTTCTGTTTAGAGGAGAGGATGTGAGAACTCTGGAATCTCTGGGTCCTGCATAGAAATTAGAGTTTGTTAGTAACATGTATACATAAGAAAAAATTAACTATAAAAGCAAACTAGTGTACATAATTAGTCTATGATGTGCAAAAAGGAATATTTTACAAAACTAATATACAAAGAAAAATTTTCCAACATGGTACAAAATAACTATAATACAACAATATCTATGATACAACAATATGATATATAAAATTTAGAAATACATGCAGAGCAAGGTTTAGAAATTGGCCCTGAAACCACCAATGCCAATAAAGGCATTAAACTATCTCGACAAAAAACAACTTGAGGAGGAAACCATTCACTGGCAAGCTCAATCTTTCTCCTTCTAGGTCATTTAGATAGAAGGAGTTCGTTCCTGTTATTTCATCAATGATGTATGGTCCCAACCACAAGCTGTTGAGCTTTCCATGTTTCTCAGGTTTTTCCCATCGTTTGTCCCAATGTAAAATCATGTCACCTACTTGGAAGGACCCTGGCCGGGTAGACTTATCAAAGGCTCTCTTAACCTTGTATGAATTTCTGATACTATGGTCAAGAGAGTTTCTTCTGCTCTCATCTAGCTCAATCAACTGGTTTATTCTATTCTGGATGGCCTCTTGATCTGAGTTGAAGGTCTGGAGAAGCTGATAAACTGGAAGCTTTAGATGGACTGGTAAGGTGACATCAAGGCCATAGACTAGTTCAAAAGGGCTTCTCCCGGTTGATCTTTTTTTGGTGATTCTATCGGCCCACAATGCTAATTTGATCTTGCTATCCCAAGCCTTCTTATTGTCGCCCACAATTTTTTTTATTATGGTCATTAAGTTCTTGTTACTTGATTCTGCTAGACCATTTCCTTAGGGATAGTAATTGGATGAGTGGGATAGGATAATGTCGTACTTGAAACAGAAAGATGACATCTCGGAAGAAACAAAGCATGGGCCATTATTCGTGATGATTCTAGCTGGCACACTGAATCTTGTGAGAATCTTATCTTCTAAGAAATCCATGACTATAGCATCGGTTGCCTTCTTGGTGGGTATCGCCTCTACCCACTTGGTAAAATAATCAGTGGCGGTAAGAATCCAAGAATAACCATTTCTAGAGTTATCTTTGAACTTACCAATGAATTCAAACCCCCACTGTTGGAAAGGGGCTTGGACTACTATTGGATTTAGAGGCAAGGCTTTCATTTTTTGCTTTCCGATGAATAACTGACACTGGGGGCAAACTCTGACAGCCTTATGCACATCTGAAAATAGGTTTGGCTAATAGTAGCCTACTCTAAGGATATTGTGGGCGGTTGTTTTTGCTACAAAATGTCCACCACAAAATCCTAAATGGAACTCAAGCATGAGTTTCTTGGCCTCGGGTTCATTGACACATCTAAGTATTAAACCATCGGGGTTTCTCCAACCCAAACCATCTTTTGTCAAACAATACTTAGTTGCTTTCAACCTTACTGCTCTTCTTTTATGGCCAAGTAAGTGATCGGGGCATGTAAAGTTGCAGAGGAAAAATATGATGTCGGTGTACCAAGGGTGCTACTCTAATCTCTGAAGCTCGTCTGATACACTTTGCTTTGAATCACTGTTCTGGCAGATTATTCCTAAGGCCTTTTCATTTCCTTGGGTCAACATCTTTGCAAGACCCTGTCCCTTAATTAATTTAGTAGGTTTTATCTCTAAATCATATTCCTGAATTTTTGAAACCCACTTACCCCTAATTCCTAGACAATCCTGTTGAGACATGATATCCTTGGCAACTGCATGGGGTACAAATCCAATGATTTTGGAGTAACCTATATAAGTTCTGAAATGTTTAAGGGACTTGACAAGAGCATAGGCCTGTTTCTCCATCGTGGTATAATTCAACTCTGAATTTTGTAAAACTGTACTCATGTTGGATCAGGGTCCCGCAGCTCCAGGAAAAGCTGCTACATCGGGACAGGGAAGTCAAAGAAGACAGTACCTGAGTGGTTGAGAAGAGAGAGCTCAACCACTGCACTTAAGGCAGTGGTGAAGACAGGACTGCTCAGCTACCCTCATAAAGGAAAAGGAGCAACGGCCGAGGTATTGAAGACAAAGGACAGTAGGAAGCAGCGCCCATACCCACGATCAGCGCCGAGAAGCATGGAAGACTGCAGAAAGATGTGGTGTGATGGTAAGCGGCAGCCCACAGTACAGATGCGCCGACTGTCACAGTTAGGGTTTTTGGGTTACTGTTGGGAAAGGCCCATAGTTTTGTAATGGCGAGACCTTTGGGCCACCTATATAAGCATGTATTTTGTAATGTAAAAGGTTAGACAATTGGGTAGCTGCTTAGAAAGTTAGACGTGGAGTAGCCACTAAGTCATTTATCTAGCCAAGTGTCTCTAGAGTCTCAGTATTGTAAGAGTCGAGCTCTAGTCCTGTTAATCCACCTGTATTATCTTACTGTAACCAGTAGCTGGCTCCTTGAGCATGTATGTAACAATCCGCAGGGATTGAGAGAAAGAGAGAGAGAGAGAGAGGAAGAGTATATTGTAAGAGAAGGCAATATAAGAGAAGAGATATAAGAGAGAAGGGCTCTTGGTTGTGTGCGAGGATTTTCCCAGAAGATCTCAAGGTTGCATATCAGGTTGCAACGGAACTGTGTTTACTCTCTCAAGATATAATATAAAAACCAGTTCCCGTGGACGTAGCTTGCCCCCTGGAGGTGAACCACGTAAAATCCGTGTGTTGTGCAACTATATCATGTGTTTGTGCTTTACTTATGTGTTATCTGTTACTTGAATGTTGCTTATCAGTTGATGGACGCATGTATGTTATGCTTCAGTTATAGTACATAGAGGGTTAGACGCAAGTTGAGGGTATCAAGTAGCCTGTATATGAGTTATCAGTGCTTAGTTCATAACAGTTTGACAATTATAGTGTTAAGTGACTCTGCTATATGAGTTCTGTGAGTTCAGCATAGTTGATGTTAGCGTGTTAAACTGCAGAGGTCTAAGTGAAGTGGTTTAACTATCTTGTGAAGGTCAACAGAGTTAGTAGACCCAGGAAGGAGGTCCCAGGACCTTGAGAGCTGTTACGCATATTGAGCCTGATTATAGGACACATTACATATTAGAAAGGCGATATCGCATCATCTGGGGAGCTGCGATGTGAGATATCGCAGGGAAGGAGATTAGCAGAAGAGTAAGTCTGCGCATCGCCAAAGAAGATGCAATGCGATAAGAGTCCGCTCCCTATCAGCACCAGCTAGAAGGAGAGTTCGCTTCCGCAGAAAGATCCCACTAGCTAAGAAGAGTCATGAGACCATAGGATGCTACAGAACCCAGTTGAAGACACCTGATTCTTCAGCCACCCCATTTAAGATCACTTCGGGTGAGAATTCAGGCCGCTCTGCGGTCTGTCACCGAAAGGGCCAGTGAACTAGGGGTTTTGTTGGTATAGTAAAGTAAACCCGGGTCTACCCAGTCAGAACCAACAAATGTTTTCGTTTCCGGCTTTGAAAACATTGACAAGCTAATGTTATGTTGGCATCCTACTAAAGAAGAACTCAACTAGTGGGTTGGGTCTAAGGAAAAAGAATTCGTTGCGACAGAAAACAAGAGTCCTAGACTGAGTACAGAGGACTGCTTACAAAAATATATCTTCACAGATCTGCATGAGATATTTTTTGTGACCTATGCAAATGAGTTGTACGACTGGTTATCAAAGTTGACTGATAAGAACATATTCAAGAAGAAAAGAAACATAGTCTGGACACCGGAGCTGATCCAGACCGTGAAGAGCGTTGATAATCCCATTTCACGGACTATAGACTTCTAGCTTCATTACAGAGTTCGCAGTCGATCAAAGAAAGAGTTTCAGCAAAGCAGAGAGGTAATTCTTCAAAGGATATCGTGGTAAGTACCTAAGCTATTTAAACTTGTTCATTAAGATGTTATTGCATGAAAAAGGAGTAATGGATTTATCCTCAGATGAATAAGCTAAGTCAGTGTAATGTCACAAGAGTTTGAGAGTGATTTTGATGAAATTGGATGTACACATAGTAGTAAGAAATATAAAGTAGATTTCAGATCTTCTCTCTTTGAAAACAGTTCAGACAGCATTAGAGAAAAGAGTCACAGTAATACAAAGAGACCAGTAGGAGGTATCCCTTACCACCCTTATACCCCACAGAAAACAACTGGGACTCAGAGTAATCCTGTAGGAGCTACATCTAGTAGTTCACATACAGTACATACTACCACTACATCACCTACACCTACACCGTCGAGTGGTAGTAATACAGCAAATCAGCATCCACCATGTAGAAACAAAATGGGGGATGACATGAAGTTACCTACCTTCAAGGGTACAGGGGCAGAAGACCCGAAACAGCATTGGTTCCTATGTGAAGCTGTATGGACCATTAAAGGAATCCAGGATGATAATATTAAACTTGTCCAGTTGGTCAGTACACTTAGAGACAGAGCTTTAACATGGTATATGAAGTATACAACAACACCAGCCAGAATGCTTGCACAGGTCAAGACCGCAATGATTAAAGAATTTAAGAAACCTAAGTCTGAGTCACCGTGTATCACAGAGCTTAAAGACATTAAACAGTTACCTACAGAGTTAGTATGGGACTTTGATCAGAAATTCAAAGCTCTTATAGACCAGGTTAGCTTTGATTTTGCGCCGGAATAGCATAAAGAATGGTTCATCGCAGCACTGCTTCCTCACATCAGACTTCCATTAATGCAACAGAGACTCCGTACGCAGGATGAAGCATTGGAGATGGCAATGAAACTAGAGGCTTCACCTCTAGCTGAGACCAGTACAAGAATGACAAACCTGCAGAACCAGTTAGCTAATCTCACGTTATAGATGCATGAGATTAAGAAAGTAAAAGAGATTGCACAAGAACTATGGTGTATAAAGTGTAAAGGACAAGGCCATACTAAGGATAAGTGTCCAGTATTTGTAGAGTATTTAGCAAGTGGGGCTCCTAACCCCTTATTACAGACTCAAGGGACGTGGTGTGAACTCTGCAGAACAAGAGGACATCGACCACCGGAATTCCCTTTACTTCAGAAGTATGTACAAACCCCTAAGAACTTATATTGTAACTTCTGTAAGTCATTAGGTCTTGATGAACATAATTGTCGAGCTTATGATCTTATGATAGAAAGAAAACATGACGTATACAGAGTTCAGTCGGAAACACCAGGTCCAGCAGCAGGACCACAACATGAAGAAGCTCATGCTGGTCGAGGAGGAGGATTCAGAGGACGAGGCCATGGAGGAGGCTTTGGCCATGGAGAAGGCTTTGGCCATGGCCGTGGACCTATTACTTGTTACAATTATGGAATTGTAGGACATTATGCTAGGGACTGTCAGAACCCTAGTACGACATGTAAGTATTGCAAGTCCTATGAGCATATTATAGAAGAGTGTCCGATCTTGATAGCCAAGATTAGAGACCCTAAGCCAGCAGTAAACCAGAACATTTAGCTTATTGCTGCTGAACAGAAAGAGCCAGAACCAAGAGTCCATATTGTGACTCGCAGCGGTGCTTCTACTAGTAGCACATCGCAGGATGACGCAAAGAACACAGGTCCGGAGTGGGTGCACAAAGCAACTAATAAATCAACACCACTCGACCTACAGAAGAACAAAGAAACATTTCAGAAAGCAAAAACTTTCTTTACTAAACCTACAGCATCGAGATCGCAGGTACTACCTTGTAGGGATGTACCGCAGTAAACACCTTGTGGCGTTAGTCCTGTACAAATATCCCAGGCTACCACATCGGGAAGGTGTGAAGAGGATGAGTCGACGGCAAGTGTACAATCATTCCTACAGAGTTGCTTGAAACTCGTTAGAAATGAGAAAGATATCAAAGAGCTTCAGTGCATCATAGATCAGTGTCAGCCATCTTCTTCCATGAACAGTGCGCAGCGTACTGTTCATAATATTATGGGACATACAAGAACAGGAAGAGAGATGACACTCACATCACAAATTGGAGAATTTGAAATGGACGAGGTAATCCTAGATTTAGGATCAGAGGTAAATGTTCTGACTAAGCAGACATGGGAACAGATGGGTAGCCCTAAGTTAGCCAGATCACCTATCCATCTGCATTTAGCCAATCAGCAGCGGGTATCACCACTGGGTCGATTACCGCAGGTGCCAGTTGATATTGATGGAGTTCGCAGCTTTGCCGACTTTGAAGTTATAGAAATCATTGGCGATAGTAGAACATATCCAGCTTTACTAGGTATTGATTGGGAAATTGATAACATGGCTGTTATCGACTTAAAGAAAAGACAAATGACCTTTGAGGATACACAGATATGGGTCATCGCACCGTTGGATCCTTTTCAGGGTCCTCACTATATTAAACCTATCCGAGCAGAGGAGGAGGCACGTAACATGGAAAGCCTTTATCAGATGACTACTAATCAGAGTGATTACATCAACCCTACAGCAGAAGGAAATATCAGTTGGGGATGCGATAGCTCATGCGCATCAGATTCAGAGGTTGGTTTAGAAAATTGGTAGAATAGACTTTACGAAGTCTCAACTCGCAGATGTGCATTTATGACTAAGTCACTACGTCAGATTGGCACCGAGAGTATTGACATTCCATCATTTCATGGCCTAGCAGATGTCAATGACTTTTTACAGCAGCTTGAACAAGAAATTCCTCAAGAGCAGAGGATGACAACTATGGAACTTGCAGTAAAAGCCACCTGCAAGATGGTGGCACGCACATAAAGAACATATCGCATCATGGGATGATCTTAAGAGACTGATGGCGATCAGATTTTCTAATGACAAGGATCCTTTACAGCAGAAATACACAGGAGAGAGTGACCCCAGGTCACATATTCAGATTTGCGAACAGAGTTGGTCAGCAATTCCAGGGGATGAATGGGTTCACCTATTCATTCACACTTTAGACACAGTGCCAAGGAATTGGTACACGGAGACAGAATTGCGCAGAGGAACCATAACATTGCCACTTATGATAGACAACTTTCTACTCACTTTCACTTTTGAATCTGAGTATCCAAGCATTGATCAGGACCTAGGTGTTATAAAAACCAAGATATTTGATGACTGTACCCAATCAGTGTCTGTTCAGTCTTATTGGGCTATCCAGTTAGAAGATGCGCTTGAGTGTTACAACTTCGCAGCAGAGCCAGATGATGAGGACGAGAATCCTCGTAGTGTCAACATTCCCGAGTCAGAAGGGACTCGCGATGTTGATGGACCAAAACTTGAGATTCCAGCTATCACAGACCCCATAAAGATTAAAAAGATCAATATTGGCACAGAAACAGAACCAAAGTTTTCCTCTATTGGAGACTATTGGGATGATGAAACAGTAGGACACATCGCAGATCTCTTACATGACTATCAGGACCTATTTCCCACTAAGTTCACAGAGATGAAGGGAATAGTAGGAGATTTGGGAGTCATGCACATACCATTGAAAGAGGATGCTAGGCCAGTTAAGCAGCGTCCATACAGATTGAATCACCGCTATAAAGAAAAAGTTAAGGATGAGATCGATAAGATGCTAGCAGCAGGCATCATTGAACCTGTAGAAGAGAGCGAATGGGTTAGTCCCATGGTCGTGTAGGAAAACAAAACCAAAGGATAAATCAGGATTTGTGTCGACCTGCGCAAACTCAATGACGCATCACTTCATGACCCATTTCTGACACCTTTCACTGATGAAGTTTTAGACAATGTGGGAGGACAGGAGGTCTACTCCTTCACTGATGGCTTTTCAGGCTATCACCAGATCAGAATCCATTCAGAGGATCGACATAATACCACCTTTGCGACATAATGGGGCTCATTCCAATATACGGTAATGCCCTTTGGTCTTAAAAATGCACCAGCTATCTTTTCTAGAGTAGTAGTTGCTGTATTCAAGGAATACACTCATAAATTCTTAGAAGTCTATTTTGATGATTGGACTGTATTTGGATTAATCTACAAGCATATAGGAGATTTAAGGCTCATGTTAGAGAAATGTAGGCAATATCAAATTTCTCTTAACCTGAAGAAATGTATATTCTGTGCGCCATTTGGTATTTTGTTGGGTCATATTGTTTGCAGACAAGGATTGATGGTAGATATTGCAAAGATTTCCATCATTATACATCTCCCAGCACCCAACTCAGTCAAGCAATTGAGAACAGTGCTCGGTCATACCGGGTACTATAGAAAATTCATCAAAGGTTATGCGAAAATCACAGCACCTATGGAAAAGTTGTTAAAGAAAGACTGAAATTCTTATGGAATGAGGAATGCCAACAAAGTTTAGACACACTTAAAGAGAAGATGGTTACAACACCCATCTTAGTATTCCCATATCGGAACAAGCCATTTCATGTCAATGTGGATGCATATGGCATCGCACTGGGGATCGTCTTAACACAGCCAGGAGAAGGGGGTATCGATCACCCTATCGCGTACTCAAGCAAAAAGCTATCTACCACATAAAAGAACTATACCACTACAGAAAGAGAAGGATTAGCTATGGTGTATGCTCTACAGAAGTTCAGGCACTACCTGTTGGGTGCCCCATTCAAGATGTTTACTAACCATTCTGCTTTAAAGTATCTGGTCAATAAACCAGTATTAGGAGGAAGGATCTGTAGATGGTTACTCTTATTTCAGGAGTATGATTTTGAAATTATTGTAAAACAAGGAAGATTAAATGCTAGACCTGATCATCTATCGCGAATAGATTTAGGAGAAGAACCAAGTAATTTAGAGGATAATCTGCCAGATGCGCAATTATTTTCTATCCAGATCGCAGATGAGTACTATGAGGATATTATTTACTTTCTCACTACAGGGTGGGCACCAGTTGACTTTACTAAGCAACAAAAGATATAGTTAGTTGCGAGAGTAGCAGACTTCACTTTGATCATAGGACATCTATATAAGTTAGGTCCAGATGAAGTCCTGTGCAGATGTGTGATGCCGCACGAGAAAGAGACCATTATCAGGGAAGCACACTCAGGTACTGCAGGAGGTCATTTTGCAGGAAAGCCGACTGCTCATAAAATCATGACTGTAGGGTTATGGTGGCCTACTTTGCATAAAGACACTAAGGAGTTTTGTAGATGCTGTGATATCTGCTAGAGGGTAGGAAAACCTTCACGGAGAGATGAAATGCCGCTGTGACCACAGATTACGCTGCAGGCATTTGACAAGTGGGATATAGATTTCATGGGTCCTATCAACCCACTAGGGAAACGAACTGGTGCGAGATACATCATCACAAGAACAGAATACCTCACCAGGTGGGCGGAGGCAAAAGAAGTAAGGAATTGTGATGCTACTACAGCTGCACAGTTCATCTTTGAAAACATTATAAGCATATTTGGATGTCCAGTAATCTTGATGAGTGATCAAGGCACACATTTTCTGAACCACACTATTGAGGCCTTAACGGAGGAATTTTAGATCCAGCACCATAAGAGCACTCCCTACCATCCTCAAGCTAATGGTACGGTGGGGGCCTTTAACAAGATTCTAGAAAATGCTCTTACAAAGATCTGTGATAGCCAAAGAAATCATTGGGACCTCAGGGTTAATGTTGTATTATGGGCTTATAGGACTACATGTAAGAAACTCACAGGATACACACCTTTCAGCTTGGTGTATGGACAAGAGGCTGTTATGCCTATGGAATATATTATTCCCAGTTTAAGAGTTGCTCAAATTACCGAGATAGCTGATACAGATATGATGAATGAAAGACTAGCGCAACTGCTTACCTTAGAAGAAGATAGATTCATCGTAGGATTTCATCAGAAAGTGCAGAAGGCACGAGAGAAAGCTTGGCATGACAGGCACATCAAGAGCAACAGTTTTCAAATAGGAGACCTAGTGCTCCTATATGACAGTAAGTTTGTTAAGCTTCCAGGGAAGTTCAAGACGCATTGGTTGGGGCCATATCAGATTCAGTATGTTACAAAAGGAGGTGTCTTTCAGCTCAGCAAAATGAACGGGGAGCTTCTTCCCACTTTGATTAATGGCAATAGACTTAAGCTTTATAGTGATAGCCACTCCACCTCCCAACCCTAACGCAGACAGTTTAAAGGACTGCAGATGCCCAGTGTAGTTGAAAGGAGGCATCGCACCGGTAATTAGTCTACACCGGCAGGTAAAGAGTTCTAAGTATTCTAAGTATAAGGAATCGCATGAGGAAATTTTATTTTGTGCAAGTCACAGGATGCTTGCGAGGGGAAAAAAAGGTTATGTTGCGCAAGTTTTGAACGTTGCGGAGTTTTATGCCAACAGGTTGGTTCAGAACGATGCAGTGCGACATCATAGCAATGCGATGCTCCTCGTGCCACGTAGACAAGTTTGAAAAGAGACAGAGGGCCAGTCACTTTTCCTTCTGATAGGCAGTTATTCCAAAAATGACCGGTATACGTTCCCCTAGATTTGGTAACAGTATAATGATTTTCCCAGATTTTCTAAATCTTGGTCGATACCGGTGCCTATACACAAGTTTCGAGGGAAATTTGATCGGATTTCAGAAATTAATGAGGATCAAAATGACGGGTATTGTCTTGTCCATGCAATTAATACCACTGACGGGTCTAGCCTAGATGACTGTTGCTTTAGAGATTATCGCTTTCGTTATAAATTCAAATATCATTCATACAGAAGGGTTACTTTTGCGATTTTTGAGAGTTACAGAGCAATTTGGAGAGTTGTCCTGTGCAGAGATACTTCAGTTACAGAGTGCTAGTTTTCCCCAATTTCACAGCCATTGCCCGTCCAGAGTATTGCACCGAGTGGTTTCTGTCTGAGACGGAGCCTTTAGAGGACATTGTGCAAAGATTCCAGCGTGGTGGCCTTGCGTCCAGTATGACGACGCCGCCCAAGGTTGTGAAATTAGGTACACCACAGGTCAGATAGCCGCCAAGGATGAGGATTCAAGTGCAAGATGTAGAAGATGTCATCAAAGTCTTTGCTATAGAAAAGCAGAAAGACGAGAAGATCACTGAAGATAAGAAAACAGAGCAGAAGAATGATGAGAAGAAATCTACAGCCAGGAAGAAAGTAAAAATGAGAAAAAGAAGGAAACGGGAGAAGGAAGCTGACCTATCTCATCACCTAAGAGAAGAACAAGAGATTGTAGAGGCAAAGAAATGAAAATATGAAGATCATAGGAAGCATGAAAACCTGGAGCGATTTGTTGAGGAGAAAAATGAAAGGGGAAAACCAACCAACAAGCAGAACTTCAGAATGTAGACAAAGGCTTGTTCTCAGAATGGAATTCATGGTTTGTATAGTTTTCATATAAAAGGATCCAGACTGAGTGAAATGTTTAAGAAGGCTGGAAGATACAAATTTATATTTTCTTTGGGATACGAGTTCTAATCTAGCTAGAGAGGAGTTCTTGTGATACTAGGGATTTGAATCCCCATGGTGAAGAAAGGGATGGCAGGTCTTGCAAGCGACGAGAGCAAGAGCATGATAATAAGGGAAGGAAATATAAGAGAGACCTACGAACTAAGTTTATAGAAGACTCTAGCATTAGTCAAGCTATGCTTGAAACGACACAAGAGTGTGTCGAAGCTATGAACAACGAAGTCGCAAGAATTCGAGAGAGATTTGCAAGGACTTCGCAGGAAGCCAAGGAGAAGCTACAACATGAGAAGCCAGCTGTTAGTGGCTCAGGGACGAGCCACAAGTAAGTGTTAGGGGACTGTTGTAGCAGGTTCCCGCAGCTACAGGAAAAGCTGCTACATCAGGAAAAGGAAGTCAAAGAAGACAGTACCTAAGCGACCAAGAAGAGAGAACTCAACCACTACACTTAAGGCAACGGTGAAGACAGGAGGGCTCAGCTACCCTCATAAAGGAAAAGGAGCAACGAGCCGAGGTATTGAAGACAAAGGATAGTAGGAAGCAGCGCCCATACCCACGATCAGCACCGAAAAGCATGGAAGACTGCAGAAAGCTGTGGTGTGACGGTAAGCGGCATCGTACAGTACAGATGCATCAACTATCACAGTTAGGGTTTTTGGGTTACTGTTGGAAAAGGCCCACAGTTTTGTAATGGCGAGACCTTCGAGCCGCCTATATAAGCATGTATTTTGTAATGTAAAAGGTTAGACAATTGGGTAGCTTCTTAGACAGTTAGACATGGAGTAGCCACTGAGTCATTTAGCTAGCCAAGTGTCTCTAGAGTCTCAGTATTGTAAGAGTCGAGCTCTGGTCCTTTTAATCCACCTGTATTATCTTACTGTAACCAGTAGCTGGCTCCTTGAGCATGTATGTAACAATCCGCAGGGATTGAGAGAAAGAGAGAGAGAGAGGAAGCGTATATTGTAAGAGAAGGCAATATAAGAGAAGAGATCTAAGAGAGAAGGGCTCCCAGTTGTGTGCGAGGAGTTTCCCAGAAGATCTCAAGGCTGCATATCAGGTTGCAGTGAAACTGTGTTTACTCTCTCAAGATATAATATAAAAACCAGTTCCTATGGACATAGCTTCCCCCCTGGAGGTGAACCACGTAAGATTCGTGTGTTGTGCGACTATTGCATGTGTTTTTGCTTTACTTATGTGTTATCTATTATATTTTATTTGTTACTTGAATGTTGCTTATCAGTTGATGGACGCATGTATGTTATGCTTCAGTTATAGCAAATAGAGGGTTAGATGCAAGTTGAGGGTATCAAGTAGCCTGTATATGAGTTATCAATGCTTAGTTCATAATAGTTTGACAGTTATAGTGTTAAGTGACTTCGGTATATGAGTTCCGTGAGTTCAGCGTAGTTGATGTTAGCGTGTTAAACTGCAAAGGTGTAAGTGAAGTGGTTTAACTGTCTTGTGAAGTTCAACAGAGTTAGTAGACCCAGGAAGGAGGTCACATGACCTTGAGAGATGTTACGCATATTGAGCCTCATTATAGGACACATTACATATTAGAAAGGCAATATCGCATCATCTGGGGAGCTGTGGTGTGAGATATCACAGGGAAGGAGCTTAGCAGAAGAGTAAGTCTGTGCATCGCCAGAGAAGATGCGATGCGATAAGAGTCCGCTCCCTATCAGCGCCAACTAGAAGGAGAGATCGCTTTCGCAGAAAGATCCTACTGGCTAAGAAGAGTCGCGAGACCATAGGATGCTACAGAATCCGGTTGAAGACACCTGAGTCTTCAGCCACCCCATTTAAGATCACTTCGGGTGAGACTTCAGGCCGCTTTGCGGTTTGTCGCTGAAAGGGCCAGTGAGCTAGGGGTTTTTTTGGTACAGTAAAGTAAACCCGGGTCTGCCCAGCTAGAACCAACAACTCATAAAGGCTATAGGTTGCTCTTGTCCCTCCTTATTCTTTTGAAGCAAAACACTGGCAATGGTGTCTTCTAAGGCAAAGGAAAATATCTAGAATCCCATGGAATAATTCGGACTAATCAAGACTGGGGACATGGATATGGCATTTTTGATAGACCTGAATGCAACTTTCCTTTCATCTATCCACTCAAACTTAGCATCTTTCTTTAATAACTTTTGTAAAGGTTTCATTAATTCTGCTAAATTTGGGATGAATCTTCTTATGAAATTGATTTGACCATTAAAGGACTAGAGAGCTTTTAGATTCTGAGGCAAGGGGACTTTCTTAATGGCTTCAACTCTCTCAGGATCAACCTTGACACCATCCTTAGAAATGATGTGCCCCAACAACTTTCCTTCATCAACTCCAAAGATTGACTTGGCGGGATTCAAGGAAATACCATATTTCTGACATCTTATAAAAACCTGCCTAAGATGACTTATGTGGTGAGATCTTTCTTTTGAAAAAACAATTAAGTAATCTTGATATATTTCGATTATTTTTCCTATAAGTTA
>LPNX010180808.1:52946-68304 GCA_001517045.1 Pseudotsuga menziesii | reverse complement strand
TGCCAAGCCGACCACCCCAACTTTGGAGGTATGGAATGAAAAACTCAGAAATTATCAGTCGTTTATTCAACAACCAATAATAACCAAGGGAAAAAACACCATGGGCTGATCGAATTGACAAATAAAGTCTAAGAGACCGAGTCTTTTACAGACACTATCATTCTAGAACATTTATTACAATTCCCCCATGGGGTATGAACATGTGATATAGTACAATAAGCACTTCCCAGAAGTACTTCCAAAGGTCTTTTGAAGTCCGAACAAGTTAACCCTGTCCGGTTCACCAAACTCACTTGATAAAAAACCACTAAGTACAACTTAGGTGGTAACAAGTTCTATATTAATATGGATGCCTTGCAAATAAGAATTGAAATTACAATTATGAATGTGACAAATATAACTCAATCTGACAATTATTCCTAACTAGCAATGTGAAAATGTTAAAGAAGAAAATAAAAAGTTGAAAGAAATAATTAGTTAAGAAATATTGATCTATTTTTTCTTGGTTGTAGTGAGCCAATAAATATTGATCTCACTTTTCTTAGTTGTTGTGGAGCAAGGGTTGATTGAATCTTAATACCCACCTAAACCCCAACCGAAAAAAAATATTCTAAAAAAAAAGACTCTATAAGTTTAGTGATTTGGAGGTATAAATACAACCCATGATTTGGAGGTATAAATCTAGCCCGTGATTTGTGGTGATTTATTAGTAGAAGTTAGCACTAATATGATTCCATGCAATGATTTGGAGGTATGAATTGATCCCATGATTTGGAGGTATGAATATATCTCTCGATTTGGAGGTATGAATATATCTATCGCTTTGGAGGTTATTCCTCATCCCACCAAAATAAAATAACCCCAATATTTATATTACTATGTCAAATTAAAAATCCCCCCTTGACACCTTAATCTGAGGCAATATATTTTTGAGGTTTTTAGGAGTATTCAAACCCCCAATATGAATGGACGTGATATAATATTGCCTCACTAGTGAACCCCCCGTGGACCTCTTCCTCGTATCCCTAATGATTTAGCCAAGACATGACATATTTATGTAAGCCTTACTTAAGTTGCAGGTTGTTATGACTAGAGTATGAAGCAATCTTATAAAGCCTCTTGTCTCCCATGTTGTTTCTCTTGTTCTTGTGAATTAGGTACCTAGTCATAGCCATGCTTATAATGGAATAGAGACTCGCTTCTATGAAAATGATAGGATATGTTGTATTTCCTTTAATTTTGAGATTATATGTTATAAAATGGCTTTGGATTTTCTATATCATTCTCCACAATACTTTAGAGATGGTGCAACCCTAAACTTGACATCCATATAAGATAATAGGAGTGATGAGAGTCTCAAATAGGAGTTTCTTCTTATCCCAAAGCCAAAGATTTGATACTTTACAACTAAGTAATGATTGAAGATTAACATATCAAAGTTTCATCAGAAGAATAACCCCACATATCGAATTTGAGTAAACTTAAATGTTTTGCAAGGAACAAGAAGGTGGGAATAGCATCTTTTCATACATTTTGTGAATGATAAGTTTTCGATCTTAAAATTGGCCATTCACTCATAGCTTCTCAAATTTATTATGATTATTTGTAACCACGGGAACTTATGATTGAGAGTTACATCTAACTAAGGATACTTCCCTAACTAGTTAGGGAATATTCCCTCAATAATCATGATGAACCAATGCAAGTTGTTTGACTAAGTTACTTCCTAATATTTATGATCTTGTGTTTTATACATTTGGTTTTAAAAAATAAAATCCATTTTACAACTTGAATTTTGATGTTACTTATAATCTAGAATTTTGATATTATGTAACTTAATTTTTTTACACATAGAATAACCATTTTTTTCATATCAAAGCCATATATATATATATAATGCTAGGATTTTCCTTACTTGCAGGAGTGGCCTTTGGTTTAAGAAACCATGACCAAGGGGCATCTAAGCCGTCAAAATCACATGAGGATTACACCTGGCCTGGAATATACCAACCTTCAACTGGTTGGACTTTGTGTGTCTCCTTCCAACTAGCTCACCCCTAAGAGGAATTGAATTGGAGTCGCCTTACTGACAAGACTCACACTTTAACCAAATGAACTAACAATAATTGATTAAAAAATTATAGATTTAGCAAAGATATAAGTTTCTAATGAAATTGTTTATCTGTTTCAATGTAATACCATTTTAATTTCATAAGAATTCCCCTTTGTGTTTTAGGAGTGAATCATGTCGATATTATTCAATGATTAAAATTTGCATTATGTGTTTTGGGGTTTAGTGACCTAATTATTTTAAAAAGTTCCTTTCAATAAAATATAATGTGATTAACCTTTTTTAGATAATAATTATGAAATCGATGTAAAAGATTCATTACACTACAACTAGCATTTGCCTCAAAAGGTGAAAAGGAACGTCGAAAGGAAAAAAATAGGTAGTAAGGTGGATGTGATGAAATGAAAAAGAAAACAATAAAAAAGATTCCATGAAAAGCCTCTTCATCATTGAAATTTCATGAAGAGAATAATAAAATAATAGAAAATTTTTGGTGGTTCACTTCATTTATGAGAAGATATAAAGACAAATGTTTCACTACTAATAAGTGATTGATAACCTTACACAAATCAAGAAATGAGAAAATGGGATGCAAACAAATGGAATAGAAACAATTGGGTGTCCATGGAAAAGAGAGTAGTGCACTTGATTATCTTTACTTGTTGTTATTTAGTGTTGCACCCAACCTCTCTCAAATGTGATTGTTGTTGTTACACATCTTGAGAAGATACAAAAAAACAAATTTGGAAACCAATTTTTCTTTATATGCAAGCTTAATTACCTTAAAAATTAGCTCATGCCAAGTAACAATTCTAAAAGACACATTGATTGTACCATTGATTAAATATTCTAGTAGAATTTATTGAAAAGCACCATTGACTATAGTTTATATTTGAAAATTTGTTAAGGGGTGGGAAAACTGATAGAATTGAAAAATTTTGAAAATTTTGTGTTATGTTCATCCCTAGTTAATCAAACTTGGAAATACTAGATCGACAGACCTTGGATCGATTTTGAGGTTAGCATACTAACGTCAAAACACATAAATTTAACATTCTTGAAGTAGCCATTTGTTTCTTGGCTTTGAACAAAGAAAATAATGGTTATTTGATTTATGTAAATCTTTTCGAGTTTCCTAATTTAGATTTTGAAGTCTCATTTATGAAAACTATAGTTTTGTGGTTTCTACTAATTCAAAACATCATTTGGATAATCCATAATTAGCTTCATATATACAGAGCTAATACTTAGTAAGTATCCATATACATTTATATCGAAACCTTACAATTTTTAAGGATAGATGCGATTTGAATTTTAAATATATTTAAACATTGGCATAATTTATACTTTAGGCCAATCTTTCAAACAATAGATGTTTGTACAGAAGCCCCTCCATAAGAAAATGAAGATAGTTGGATCAAGATATAGAGAGGAAATTTCATATCCTCTGTGTCACTTTCTAAAAACTATTTCCAAGGTATAAATCATAAGGTAAAACTCCTAGTAAGATAGAAGATGATATTAATAAGGTCCGACCAGAAAAATCTGAAGCATATATTCTCATATCAACTTGAATATGAATATGTTATGCATCTTCAAGGCAGAAAGAATAGAGTAAATAAAGATGCTTCAAAGTGACCTCTTGTAGCCTTGAGAAAGAAAAGAAATACTTCAAACCTTAAAAATAGTGACATCATTTTCATGCAATATGAATTAATCTATTGATTACTATAATGAAATGTCTGTTAAAACAATCTACAAAATTCTTCTAAATTGTTAAGCAAACTATAATCCTTTTCCCAAAGCTAGAGATAGTCAAACTCAATAATGTGAGGATTCTTATCACAGTGTTTCTAATATATAAAAATAAAAATAAAATTAAGAGTTACAAAGGTTTTGGTTTCATATCAGAAATTTTCTATAATAGATCCACAATCTATAGTTGTCAAAAGAATATTTTTAAACGTTGAAATTACCTTGATCTATTGTATTCCACCTCCTTTTCAGACTTCAACAAGTTATATTTAGCCTAGGTATAAGAATCTCATAAAACCTACCAAAAATCCATCTACACCACATTGAATTCAAATTCAAAGAATGTCCAAAAGCTTCGGAAGAAAGAATGACTATTTTCTCCACCTTGTTATTATTTGTTTGCACATCAAATCCAAGAGGCATTGTAGCTTCCTCGACTTCTAATGATGTGCATTTGGAAGAGTGTTTAGACTTGAAACTTGTTCCTCACTTGATAGTTCCGTGACAGTAGCACATTTCCAACAAACATAATTAAACATTTATAATAAATAAAAAAAGATAATATAGATGACAAACTAAAAAGACACATTATTTTAAAAACTTTAAGAGGTGCCAACATGAAATGATCATTTGTTTCTAAGACAATGTGTTATACCATAACTAGTACAAAAGCAAAAGTAGGCTCATCCTTATGTGTATTTGATGCAGTGTTGCAAATATTGTGAAAAATATGGATGAAATGTCATGGTACCCATACATTTGCATCAAAATATTGCAATTATTTTTATTTGTTAATATTAAATATGTCACAATTGCAATGTCAAACATTTTTTAAGATTTCATGCAATAGTTTAATAGTTTTCATTGACTCTTGGCAACACATGTTTCAACTAACTGTTTTGACAATGTAGCAAAGGATTCTAGGAACCAAATTTTCTTCCTCAATCATGATCATTAAACATTAGAAGAAACGGGGGCAAAGAAGGGATGCTCAAATAGACCGTGACTTTCATGGAGAGAGATAGTTTTTTTTTTAATATTTATATTTTGTTTATTTAAATTCACAAATATAAACATTTATATTTAGATAAACATTTAATGTTTTATACAAAAATATTTATATTTTGTTTACCTAAATTTAATAGTTAAGATTGAAAAAAGCTAAACACTTTATGTTTTCATTAACAACAAAGATCTATTACTCTAACATTCTATCCATACAAGAAACAATAATCATGTAAGAACAAGAGACAAGATATTAAGAGAACAATACACTAGATATGCGTGGTAAAACCTCAAATGGGTAAACATCCACAGAATCTTACAATACAGGGCATCTCCATATATACATCACTTTCCATCTTCACATCATGTCACAATCATGTATATACAAATGACATACCTATTACTTTATCATTATATCCATACAAGCAACAATAATCATGTAAGAACAAGAGACAAGAGAATAAGAGAACAATACACTAGATATATGTGGTAAAACCGTAAATAGGTAAACATCCACATAATCTTACAATACAAGGCATCTCCATATATATACATCACTTTCCATCTTTACATCATATCACAATCATATATATACAAATAACATACACAATATTTTATATATAATTTAAATTCATTGATGGTATTTTATTTTTTAATAAAAAATAAATTCGCAATCTTATAAATGATATTTCATTTTAAGAAATAAAATGAAAGTATGAATACCCAATATTTAATACCTTCACATAAATAATTATAATATAAAAACTTGTGTACAATCTTAACATAATTATAGATTTATATAACCATTATTTGGTCCCACATTACCCTTAAAAAAGTTGAGTATTGCTAATTAAACATGGTGTTCCACATCATTGACCATGTTTTTTTACTTACACCATGATGAGATGGGATGATTCATATGCAATAAAGGAACCAACCGTGACCAAGAGGAAGCTTTGTCGTTTGGTTTAATCATGAGGGACTGTATTTTCCAAAAAGACAAGGCAACACAATGAATGAAATTGTGAGTAGTGTAGTTTATGTAATGGACCGACTCCACCTTCCATTCAAGGTGGTTGCGAAGGGCTTAGGGAATATGCCAGTCACGATCATGTCATTTCTCGATTTCTCAGGGAGACAACACTGACACTACAAAAGAAACAACGAAGGAAGCTTTATAATATTATTTGTGGGTCATCAATGATAGGTTTGGGATGGAGGTGGGGCGCCACTTCACATGATCACCCAAAAATAGTATTTTATCTTTTTTTACTTTTTATTCTGAAAAAAAAATATAATCATTGAATCTTTATATTACAGTTATTCAAAACTCTTTTTATCACATGTCACAAGGATGTCATAGCCAACCACAAGCATGGTTGAATAAATGAACGAGGAGCTCTCTAACGAGCGGAGGATTTGATTTTAAGGTTGATTTTTTTTTGTTTTGTTGGAATTCGGTGAATTCAATGTACAAAATCTGTAATTTATGTTGTTTGTTGGGCAATTTTAAGCTCAAAAATGAAATTAGGTGACAGGAAAACCCCCAACACCCATACTCAATAAGATCTAGCAGTGTTTTTAGATGTTTTGAAAATTCCGTGAAGATTTATGGCAAAAAACTAGTAAAAACCAGCTGGAAACAGAGGTCAAAAAGTCCCCTGTTTAGACAACTTGAATGAATGATCTTGTTCATCTAGCTTTGTATCCCTACTCCAATTGTGGTGAAAACATTGTGTTACTTTTACTCTATTTGTGGTGAAAAAATTGGGTCAATCACTTGGATCATAAATTGGTATGTTAAAATCAATAAGGGGTATGTTAAATCAACGAGAGGATTTTAGTAATTTATGAGAGTGAGTTAAACCGTAGATGATTTGTACTTTTTTCACTTACTTTTATTGGAATTTGGGGATGTGATTTTTTTTATCAAATCATAATTTTCATTTTTTAAATTGCAATTTTGATTGAAAAAATGGATTCAATGCCCTTGATTACTTTTGAGCACCTTGATTATGCATTCAAACAACCTAAAACTACAATTTCAACAATTTTAAGCAAATTTTGGTGGGAAAATCGCCAAAAAGTGTGTGCAAATTATCGATCATTTAGCTTAGACCCTTTTCTATGTGTGGAAGATCATATGAAACGTGCACAAAGACATTTTTTACTACACCATAACCTACAATTTTTAATTACACCAAAAACATTATCTTAATTATATAAATACATTTTTTATTACATTGCTTTTATTTGAAATTTAAATATTAATATTACCAAACATTTTTTGAAATAACATATATAACAATTATATAAAACACTAAAATCTCATTTCTTTCATCATATTGAAATGTCAAAGTTGTAAAGATCTCGGACTAACCCATATCATAAATGATCTTCAACATAGTAGAATAAATGTTTTATTTATTTGAATGTTAAAAATACATAAGAGAGCCCCGATTTATAGGATTGAGGAGGCCCAACAAACACATAGTACAACCCAAGAACTAAATTACAAAAACAAATCTTCCACAAGAGAGAATGAACGCATTCCAATCTAAGAGAGAATAGGTTTGCAAAACCACTCTAATACCATGTAGAGATCCAAACTAACCTGGATCATAGATCATCCTCATAATATATGAAATAATCTATTAATCACAATTATATAAATACATGAGATAACTTCAATTTATAGGATTTAGGAGGCCCAACAAACACCCAAGAATAGTTGGGCGGTAGAGAGTGCCTACGTAGCTTACAACTCACACAAGATGGAAGCATTGGAAACTGCTAACACTAACCCCCCCTCCCCAATAAGAAAAATGTAGGAAGAAAACAAACATGGGTCCCAACAATGAGGCCTTATAAGGTACCTATGTACAAATTCTCATACGCAAAGGAAATGATTAAACTCCATAGGAAAAAATTCCTCTCCAAAAGAAAGAAAAACACCACTGCTGAAAAAGGGCATTGGAGTTGAAAATGAAGAAGATCTCATAATGATGCAGTGAATAGAAAGAGTACGAGGCCCACAAAGACTAAAATCTCCAACCAAAAATTTGATGAAGAGATCCAAATAACCTCAATTAATATGGTTGAAATTTGAAGAAGTGGATAGGTTGCAGAGGCACAAAAATGCAAACATTGACAACCACCACATGATTGCTCCAAAGAAATAAGTGTTGGTTGGGAACTTGAACAAGGCTTTGAACAGAAGCAAACACCATCAACCATCAAACAAGCAATGAGGCCTGTGGACACAAAAAAAGGTCCAAACAAGAAGAATGACTGAAACTCTAAAGAGGGTCAAGAAACCCCATGATGTTAATGGCATCAAAGGTGCACGTAGAAATACAAGTAGCAAATTTCAAACTCTTGAGTATTGAATGCATGTTCCAAACTACCGAGGCAATGAGAGATGAATGCACACCCCCAAAATAAATTGATCCTCTAGAATGAATCCCATCACAAAAATCTAGATGAGGCGCTCATTGAAAACTAAGAAAACAACATATTCTAAATGTTCCTATCGACACCAATCCATCTCAGTGGAGTGCTTGGGTCACTAGCCACTGCAACCTTTGAGTAAATATAGGAATCAGTGGTGTGTACAAGGATCAGTCTAAAGATGCTTGATCTTGATCAAACATTGTGAGTAAAAGATCACCTAAGAAATCATTTCTATCCCCCTCCCCTCCCACAATATTGAACTGGGTGGAAAAGATGACAACAATGAATGTCACAGCTAATGGCGAATATATGGAGATATGAGCTAAAGGTGGAAAACATGCAAAACAAACTAAGCAAGAAACACTCCAAAGTGGCGAGCTCCAAGATATTACGAAACAAGGTAGCATAGGGAGACAAATGCTTGGTTACACTCCTAAGACTATCTGCACGAGTGGCATAGAATACACTGCTCAAATATGCAGAATGAAAGGTACCATAAATAGCCATCATGGACAACAATCCTTGATATGGGTCCTAACAAACAAGTTCATTTCAAGTACCCATTTACAACAAAAGAATCAACATATGTTAACATTGATCTCATGAGATGAATACTATTATATCGAAAACAAATCAAGGTGGTGTGCAACCACTAATTGAAAAGAAATTGAAATTCTTTGCACAACACCTTAAACATAATAAAAAAAGGAAGTTGCATTGAAGAGTTATGGTAAAAACAATGTCAATGACCTCTTACAACAATATGAAAAAAAAACAACTCTACTAGAAACATCTCCAATCAACAAAATTTAGAATGCAATAGATCCAGTCTCATCAAACCATACACCATCTCCTCCACTAGTAGGGATTTCGACTTGAACGACATAATGAAGAGAAAACTATACCTAGAAATGGGAATATGACAAGTCAAAAATTGAGACATATCAAGTACACACTCTAGTTGAGCCAATCCCCAAGAGAAAATTGTAAAAGAAACTCCATGATCCAAAGTGCCAAAACAAATTATTTCCAATGCCAAAACTATACTCACATGAAAACAATGAGCATGAGGTCAACGAAGGTTAAAAACTCCAATCAAGAAAACTATGAAAAATTCCAAGAAACCTCAAGCTTGATATCCTCCATAGAAATCAAAGGTAAAAAATAGTGCTACATGAATCTCATGAGAGATAAACTCAAATAGTTATGAAGCCTCAAAACAACTAGAAGAGAGGCAAAGTATCCATTTGGATTCAAGAAATTCGCACCCTCCAACGCCCAGTCATGGTTGTTAAGAATTGAAATCTCAACGGTCCACTATGGTCAATCATGCATTAATTAGTTGGTTAGTAGAGTTGTTGATTTGGTCACCTTGCCTAGAATTAGTAACCCATGGTATTAACCCATGATTTTTCTATTATGTAGTCCTGTAAATATTTGGGTTAATATGGAGAAGGCATTCTATTGTCCATTGTATGTTGTCATATTTTCAGCTTCATCTCTTTGTTAATATTTAACAATAGTGAAAGACCAACTACACCCATAACTTATGAGGCACATGAGAAAAGATGACATAAATGAATTTATATGAATAAACAAGTGTTGGCTTCATGAACATGGAAACAAATCCCTGGAGCAGTTGCCAGATCTTCACCAACGTGAATGAGAGGCCACGAACCACTGCGAAGTTCTGAGCTTTATACTCAAAGATGGGAAGAGTCTTTACAGCGTGCACATCCAAAAATTATGTTCTAAATGCCAAAGAGATCATCTAGGGCACGAATCGATATTCCATAAACATGCATGATTTAGATTGTTATTATCATCTTCAGATCAGGTCGCTCGACTAAATGGAATGAAAGTCTAATCCAGAGTGCCATTGGATCTTGTGAGAGAAAATATAAACACAAGACCAATTCCAACACAAAAAAAAAAGAATTTGTGACAGTTCCTGCACAAAAAAACATTGTAGAATGGTCACATTGTGTGTACACAAGCAATGCATATCTCGTGTAAAGATATGAAAAGTGGAAGGATGGCATGCACAAAAATTATCCAAAAGAGCTAGCAACCACAGTAGCACAAAAAAGTAGGACCAAAAGCAGGAAACAATGGCCGCGTTTATATATGTACAACCACATGAGTGGAGAAATGCAACAGATCTGATTTGATTAAGGGACAACTTGGATCATAAAACTGGAAAATGAAAACCAAGTATCTCAAGCATAGAAATTAATAATAAAGGAGACACAAAAACGGAAAATTCCAAAGAGATGTTTTTATAACTGGAGCACAACTCAGAAAATAATGCTAAAACCAGGGTGGGAAGCGCCTTTTCTGGTACCATGTAAAGATCTCAAAGTAACTTGGATGGTAGATTATCTTCATACTAGAAAAAATAATTTATTAATCAGAACTATAAAAATGCATGAGAAAGTCTCAATTTATATTTATTTTTATTTTTATATTTATATTTATATTTATAAGATTAACAAGATTAACAAACATCCCAAAAATAACTCTAACAGTTGAGATTACCTATATGACCTTACGACTCAAGTCTACTGTCAGCATTGAAAAATGCTGACACCTGTAAAATCTTGCCTCACAAGAGATATATCAATACTTTTCTTTATAACAATTTCCATAGAAAAGATATAAAGAAGATTATAGATAGGAATTAGGATCATATTTTGCTAAGTCACAATTTTCAAATTTTTAAATTGGGAATTTTGTAGATAGTAATTATTGACTATCAAACTATGGCTAAATTATAGCAATTTCCATAGAAAAGATATAAAGAATATTATAGATAGGAATTAGGATCATATTTTGCTAAGTCACAATTTTCAAATTTTTAAATTGGGAATTTTGTAGATAGTAATTATTGACTATCAAACTATGGTTATTTAGCCATTTTTTTTTGTAATTTCAAATTTCAATCATTCAAATCAGTAATTTTATGATAGTAAATTTTAATTTAAAGTTTTGACTTTATTTTTTTCTTTTCAAATTAAAATTCTAATTTCATAGATTTTTTATTTAAAAATATTAGGCTGCCAAATTGAGAAAAAAACATCTAACCCCAGAGCAAAATTACTTTACACACTTTTAATCATAATAAAATTGCATATAAAAATATATTTATAATAATTTTAAAAAGTAAAGCTTTTAAGATTAAATCTTAAATTCCCATTATAATATATATCAAAAAGTTATGAAAAGAAAAAGAAAAAAAAAATTAAGAAAAGAAAAAGAAAATATGTTATTAGTTACTTTAATTCTTTATATTAATTAATAAAATTTTATTAAAATATAATTTAAATTTTGGATAATAATGATTACGATAGTTATTAAATTCTATTAAAAACAATTTTAGTTATTAAATTCTTTTCATAACTATTTTTAGTAATCGCATAGAGTTTATCTTAGCCAGAAGGACATAGCCAGTCAGTTATAGAAATATTATCAGTCCTATAAAGATGCTCTCATTGGATGCTTTACTCAGTGCATTAAGCTCTAGTTCGTGCCCACTAGTCCACATATATCCCATCATGATACATAGGTGCAGTTCATATATACAATATATGCTTAATACTCTTACAGTAAAATACAATAGCTACAGTACATGCACGCTGCGCGTTAAGCTAAATAAAACGAAGGTTAAAATGCTATGGGAACTTTTGCTGGGACGAATGCTTTTACTGGTGATGTTGCTGGTAGGGCTGCTGGGACTCGACATCCGGTGGAACGCTGTTTAGCTCCGGATGTGATCTGAAAGACCTAGGTGGGTGCCTACGAGAAAGACACTTGACCTGCTCGGGATTGTCTCCTTACACAGATATGAAGGTGTCTTATGTCCCAAACAGCGGGAATCAAGAAGCCTTTGCGCTGAGCTTCCTTATAACCCCCGCCATTCTTGCTTCCTTCAGGCTCTTCCCCCATGAGGTCAGTGGCGCTTACGACCCACTTTGTGGGCTGGGGCCAATCATGAGATGATCCCAACAAACCCTGTCAAATTTTTGGATCGAGACTCGACCAACCTCAAATTGCGGATTCATCCAATGGATTATATTATCTGCAACCCCCCCCCTCCGTGCTTGGTTGCTTCTGAAAAGAGTTCCCAATTACTATGGGCATTCCATGTGTAACCACTATATATTCAATAAGCTATTGCTTCTATCCATATCCAGAAATGCTATAATGAACCAAGTTGCCTAACAAATAAAGAGAGTGTTTTCCCCCCTATAAAGATTGAAAATTGTTGGACAAAACTAGTGAATGAGAAGATTTATATATTATATATATTAATAATAATAATAAGATTTATATATTAATTTTTTATTTAAAAAAATTAACCAAATTGAGAAAAAAACATCTAACCCAAAAGCAAAATTACTTTACACACTTTTAATCATAATAAAATTGCATATAAAAATATATTTATAATAATTTTAAAAAGTAAAGCTTTTAAGATTAAATTCCCATTATAATATATATAAAAAAGTTATGAAAAGAAAAAGAAAAAAAAGTTAAGAAAAGAAAAAGAAAATATGTTATTAGTTACTTTAATTCTTTATATGAATTAATAAAATTTTATTAAAATATAATTTAAATTTTGGATAGTAATGATTACGATAGTTATTAAATTCTATTAAAAACAATTTTAGTGTTTTTAACCTTAAAAAATGTAAGAAATTAGTTAGTTTTCTTAGAATTTTTTTTTTGTGATAAAAAAGCTTTAAGAGAAGCATTCCTAAATCATCATTGTTATGACGAGTTAAAATGTTAGGAGGGTCAATGTTGTAAAATATATTTTGAAATTTTGCTTTAATGTGGTTGTATGCAAGGAATTCTATAAGAAAGAGATTTTAATCTTCAACCCTTTTAGTATCACAAAGATGAGAAATTATTTCATCCCATGATGTTTTAGGAATTGTCCAATGCCATGTTTCATTATGGAGCTTGTGAGAATTTGTTCTGATTTTAGCAATGTTGATTTTCTTCTTTATACAACTTAAAACTTAGAGATACTTCGGATCTTCTATATTAGCGTTAATAACCTCCTTATAATATCTTAATTTTCTTTTATCCGCTAATTTTTTATTGGATCATAATTTTTCCTTAAATTTCGATAAATAATCATTTTAATATTATCACTATTATACAGAGTAACCTCTTCACAGGGAGTTCACTCAGTGAACTTGTTGTATAGCACGACCTTTCACAAGATATTAATGAATATCCCTAATTTCACTAAATATTGGAAAATGCCCTCTAAAATTGTATTGTTGAACCCCCCTCCCAATATATCTTTCCAATTAAGAAAACCCCTAGTTTCACCATATATTGTAGGTATCCATTTTTATCAACCCATTTTTAGTACCCCCTTTATATCATATTATCAAGTTATAACAAGAAGGAGCCCTAATGCATCTCAGTATAAGCAAAGAGGATACTAAATAAAATTTTAGTATAATTCTTATAATGATCCCATTAGGATTGCAAGGGTGACTGATCAATTTGTAGCATTGGATAGTGGAAGACCCAACAAAATAGTAATGGGGAGTAAAAGACAACCTAGTAAAGAGATCAATGCATCAAAGAATGTAAAATATTGATTATCTAATTGTCAGTGTAGTTCTTAGAAAAGATGAGAATTGCAGATGTTTCACAGAGCATCCTACCAATATACCACTTTTATATCATGAAAATACAAGTCTATCCATAGAGATCTCATGTTTTCTATAATATTTATAAATTAAATTCCATAAAAATGCAAAATTGAAACAATTCGTGGATGGACTTTCCTACCTTCCTATCAAAACAAGCATCATTGATGTTTGAACTTAAATGAACATAGAAAAAGCCCTCATACTTTGCAATAACATCATATGATCATGTCCATAACTTGGATTAGGTCATTCACAAGGTGCAATGAATTGCCTCCACTTCCTCTACATTTATTCTTGCAATCAAGGGAATTAACAACAATTAGTTACCTTTTTCTTGGGTTACATCTACTTTTTTTTACAGGAGAGGGAAATATCTCCATTGTTAAGTTTCAAGCATGTAACAGTTATAAAGATACACAAATGGTGAAACTTAAATGATACCCTTTCATGGTAGTGATAACACAAAGGGTGTGCAAATAAGAATTTAGATTTTCACCTGTGTTCATGTCAGTTCTATATTAATATGGATGCCTTGCATATAAGAATTGAAATTACAATTATGAATGTGACAAATTAAACTCAATCTGACAATTATTCCTAACTAGCAATGTGAAAATGTTAAAGAAGAATATTAATTTGAAATAAATAATCAGTTAAGAAATATTGATCTATTTTTTCTTGGTTCTAGTGAGCCAACAAATATTGATCTCACTTTTCTTAGTTGTTGTGGAGCAAGGTTTGATTGAATGTTAATACCCACCTAAACCCTAACCTAAAAAAATATTCTAAAAAAAAGGACTTTATAAGTTTAGTGATTTGAAGGTATAAATACAACCCATGATTTGGAGGTATAAATCCAGCCCGTGATTTGGAGTGATTTATTAGCAGAAGTTAGCACTTATATGATTCCATCCAATGATTTGGAGGTATGAATCTAGCTTGTGATTTGGAGGTATGAATTGCTTCCATGATTTGGAGGTATGAATATATCTCTCAATTTGGAGGTTATTCATCATCCCACCAAAATAAAATAACCACCAATATTTATATTACTATGTCAAATTAAAAATCCCCCCTTTACCCCTTAATCCGAGACAATATATTTTTGATATTTTTTAGGAGTATTCAAGCCCCCAATATGAATGGATGTGATATAATATTTCCTCACTAGTGAACCTCCCGTGGACCTCTTCCTTGTATCCCTAATGATTTAGCCAAGACATGACATATTTATTTCAGCCTTACTTAAGCCGCGGGTTGTTCTGACTAGAGTATGAAGCAATCTTATAAAGCCTCTTGTCTCCCTTGTTGTTTCTATTGTTCTTGTGCATTAGGTACCTAGTCATAGCCATGCTTACAATGGAATAGAGACTCGCTTCTATGAAAACGATAGGATATG
>LPNX010180808.1:0-52735 GCA_001517045.1 Pseudotsuga menziesii | reverse complement strand
TAATTTTGAGATTATATGTTATAAAATGGCTTTGGATTTTCTATATCATTCTCCACAATACTTTAGAGATGGTGCAACCCTAAACTTGACATCCATATAAGATAATATGAGTGATGAGAGTCTCAAAGAGGAGTTTCTTCTTATCCCAAAGCCAAATATTTGATGCTTTACAACTAAGTCATGATTGAAGATTAACAGATCAAAGCTTCATCAGAAGAATAACCCCACATATCGAATTTGAGTAAACTCAAATGTTTTGCAAGGAACAAGAAGGTGGGCATAGCATCTTTTCATACATTTTGTGAATGATAAGTTTTCTATCTTAAAATTGGCCATTCACTCATAGCTTCTCAAACTTATTATGATTATTTTTAACCACGGGAACTTATGATTGAGAGTTACATCTAACTAAGGATACTTCCCTAAATAGTTAGGGAATATTCCCTCTATTAATCTGTCACAATAATCTAGGGACTAAAACACAGTCTCATAAGAGATTTAAGACAATTAAGCATGAAAATGGCATAATGATGCTACAATTAGAATGTTGCAGTTCTGTATAATCAATAAAAATACAATGGTCATGCAGAGTGCATGAATTCCAAGACAATTCGAATTCCCAAGGAGGTCATTCGAATTGAATGAATAGGTGTAGCTTAACTGAATGTCAGCCACAATTGACACACATAGTTAACCACTGAGCTAATCCATAATTGACTCTCACACTAAGTCCTAACTGAATCAGAGTAGAATAGATGACTGAGTTTAACTGAAAGTGACTCATCACATGTAATTACATGTCCAACTGAAGGAGGTAGCGCATCCATAACTCCACGTAGCTCCGATGGAGTTAACTGAAGTGACACATGTCATTAGAAGTGGTTGTAGGCACCAGTGTTAGCTCCAGTTCATAAATATTGGCCAAAAAAATCAAATAATGAATGGAGGCACCTTCACAACTCAGCTTAACCGATTGTTAGGTGAAATGTTTACCACCTAAGTTGTACTTAGTCGGTGTTATCAAGTGAGACTGGTGAACCGGACAAATATGATTTGTTCGGAATTCAGAAGACCTTCAAACTTGCTTCTGGGAAGTGTTTTTTTTATCACATGTTCATACCCCTTGGGGGAGTTGTAATAAAATTTTCTAGCATGGTAGTTTTTGTAAAAGACTTGGTCTCTTGGAATTTATTTATCAATTCGATCAGCCCAGAGTTTTTTTTCCCTTGGTTATTATTGGTTGTTGAACAAATGACTAATAATTTCTGAGTTTTTCACTCAATACCTCCAAAGTTGGGGTGGTCGGCTTGGCATTTAGGCCTATTGAGGTTATTAGAGTCTGCGTGTCAATTTATAAACATGCTAGGAATTATGGTCAAGTCATATAAACATGTGCTACGTACCCCTATGTTTTGTTTTTTTTCAATTTTCAATTTTAATTTTTCCACAAAAACTTAGGCTATTTTTTAATAGTCTAATTGGAAAAATTGGCCTTGTAATAAAAGTGGGGTTAAAAGTCAGATTCAGTCATGGGGGTGCTCATTTTCTAACTCGGAGCACCTGGTAAACCCTTAAACCCACTCTTCCTAAGTTTTGAGTGATGTTTCCATCACTCAAGTGTGAAAATCCAAAAAAATCAAATATTAATTAATTTAATTAAATAATGGAGCAAATCCAAATTCCTAAATCAATGGATTTTGCTCCGTTTTGATTGAAGTCATTCTCATCGGCTTCAAATTGATCAGGAGTTCCCATTCCTTGACTAAAGGCATGATCAGGGCTGAAGAGGAGCTTAACTGGCTCATGCAGATCTAGGGTTGCGCCCTCCTTTCTCTCTCCTCCACACATGTGGATCAAGCTAGGAGTTGTTTGTTGGTTGGTTCAGTTCACTGAGTGAGGTGTCACTTCGATTTGTAGTTCTAGTCAAGTTAGACTCAGTTCATCATTAGATCAGGCTCGACTTGACTCTCTGTCAGCTTCAGTCTCTCTTTCAGTCAGGCATGCGCCCCTCTTGGCCAATCTGACTATAAATAAAGCATCTTTTTCATCTTCCAAGCTAGTTATAGCTGAAAAGAAAGGCTTGCTATTGTGTAATATTGTATTGATCATCCTTTTTGTTGAAATAAATACAATCTTTGGAGGCAAGATGGTGTCATGTTATTATGTGTGGATGAGCATTGCCATGTTTCACTGAGGTAACCTGTATCTATGTTCATAACTTGCTTATTTTGATATTGTGGATCCAGTTCTAAAAGATTGATAATAATTTTATTATGGTATTGATAGGAAAGAAATTTTTTAATAATTTTATTAGCTATCTCTTTTTCTTTTATGCATGTCTAGAGATCTAGATTTAACATGCTTTATAAGATTATATGCATGCTATTCTAATATCTCTGTTTAAATATTAACCGGATCTCACAAGCATCTTGGAAAGCATTTGTATTAGTTGCAGGTTCCTAGCTTAGAGAGGGTGTTGATCTAGTTTGATTCCTCACTTTCTCCAAACTTTCTCAAAGGCATAGTCCCTTGACATTCCACCGGAAAGCTCCACAGTTGATCATTCGGGCACCAAGACACCTCTTCACTCTTTCTCCTTTTTTATCAACACTTCCTTGGTTACTTGACTTTTATATTTTAGATATGCTCTTTCAAGTCTGATATATTTATAGATCTGAACATATAGGAGCTGCATGCATATATTTAAATTCATTTAAGAAAAAGATTCAAGTCCTTTCTCTTTAAAAACTAGATCTAGCAGTAAAAGTCTTTCATTTTTTATAAGCAGTTTTAAGCCAAATAAAAAGCTTGTTTAAAGTGAATAGTATTTCTTTATTAAAAGTTAAATCCAGCATCTAAAGTGCACATTGTCTTCCCCAAAGCTAGCCAATATCCTTAAGAGGACTTGTCCTCTTTAGTTATTTTTGTCTTTTATTAAAAAGTACTTTAACTTAGACTTTTTCGGTAGTTTTTTGCGGGCTGTCCAAAGACACTTTTAAAGTGTTTTTGGGAACTTCACACTAATTAAAGCTTGCTGGTTTTTAGCAGGTCCATCCAAAAATAGGAGGAGGTACTGTCCGAAAAGCAATTTTTAGGCCATTTGAAACCCCCCAGGGGTCTCCCCATCTTCCATAATAATTATTGTTGTACTTTGTAAGCCCTTGGGTTCGTTCAGTATAAGAACCAAGTGGCATTTTTTCAATTAATTTGCTGATATTTGTAACCCTTAATAATAAAATTAATTACTTCGAGTAGGCTCTTTCAAGCCCGCTCCCCATACCCCCAGGGGGGATCCTACGTTTTGTGTTTTTTGCACTTTTTCGCTCTTTTCTACTTTTGTCTTGTATTGCAACATTATATAATTTAAATTATAAGAATTTCAATATCTTTCACAAATTCAAAGTAATCATACTACTTACCCCACGACTTCTCGATTGACCCGAAAGGGGAAAGAGATGCGCGGTAGGACTAATTATGTAACCTATGAGTTGTGTTTGATGTTTGTTTTACTTTTATTTGTTATCATATAAAATTAAACCCTCCTCACTTTCCCGATTGAGTTCCACTTGGACCAAAAGAGATTCTTGGAGGTTCTTTTTTTTTTACTAAGAACACAGCTTAAAATCCTTAAAAAATTGACAAGACAACAGTGTGTATGCTCTGTACTTGGCTGTGGTTCATCCGATCAGTCAAGCTACATCAAAATCAACGCAAGTGACTAGAATAATTAGGATTCACTTTCCCTAATTAACCACCTCAGGAGAAAATCCAACGCCTTGATTAAACCATAAACGGTGGCAAAATACCCAAAGGAAGTGGGAACTACTAGATAGTGACCTTGAGGGGCCGATCCCTATTACATCCTAGAGGGTGTATTATGAACACAGTCTCAGAGACTACATTCATCCCACACATTCCTTGCAAGTAGTCGTAGCGGTTGTTACTTTTGGACATACTCCAAGTACCCCCTGGGTATATCTGGAGTCTCCCCCGCCTAATTTAATTCACTCATCATACATTAACTTAAAATTTGACCAAGAGCACTTGCAACACCTATTTGTATTTTCAACAGAAATCTCATTTGTGGACTCCATTATTGACACTGATCTATTTTTATATTATCATATGTTTCCGCATTACTGCTTATCAAGTGTTGATTTCTATGTTGTTGTGGTATAACAAATATTGAAAATATCTTGTGTCGAATTCATTTGTCAAAACTCCTAAAAAACTTACTCATCATCATCTAAGTAACCAGCCTTAGTAACTCGTAGGGTCTACCCCCCTTGTCTTCATTAGGATTTTTCTTAAATGGAGGAGTCAAGAACAGGGTGACAGCCTTGACTCGAGACTTTCCCCCAAGGACACATAGAGTGGCTTGAATATTTCTGCCACATTCCCCCCTAGGTGTGTGAAAGGCAGCAATAGAAACAACAATCAGTTAGCAATTAGGTGCATTTATGACACTTAGATCACCCCAGAATTGCTCCATGTTTGAAGGAGGAATCCCAGTTAGCCTCCTTGAATGAAGGAGAAGGCTTAGTTGGCCTCTTTGATTGAAGGAGGGCATGGGTGTGCTCATGATGATGTCATAGTGTGCTCATCTGATGCCAAGTAAGTCAATTAAACTTAGGATAGTGGGTAAATAGGCCAAAATTGACCAAATAAGTGTGCACGTTGGGTAAATGACTCCAACACCCCCCCTTAAGCTATACTCAGAAGGAGTAAAAATAAAATGCATGAAATTCTAGGGCCCCAACAACAAAAGCCATAGGTCACCCTATACAATAATGTAACTCAAACAATGCTCAAAAATAAATCTAAGTGAGGAAAGAGGAAAAACCCAATGGGAAAAACCCCCCCTCAAGCTGAACACTGGAAAGTAATCTGATCACCCTGATGAACTCACCCCCAATAGTGAACGAAGGTAAGTGAACTTCTTCTCTGAAAAGATATTGGTGAAGATGTCTGTAATATGCTCATCAGTAGGGCAGTATTGCAGAATGATGGTCTTGTCATGCACCAATTCCCTGATATAGTGCATGTGTATCTCTACATGCTTGGTCCTCTTCCTGGTAACTGGATCTGTGGAGATATTAATATCACTTTGATTGTCACAAAAGAGGACAGTGGACAAATTACTATCAAAATCAAACTCTTAAAGAATGTCTTGCAACCAAACATCTTGGATGCAAGCATTCACCACTCCTCGGTACTCGGTCTCTGTTGAAGACAATGCAATGGCGGCCTTATTTTTGCTAGACCAGCAAATAGGGCCACCACCAAACATGAATACAAATCTGGAAGTAGAATTCCAATCAATAGAATCTCCTGCCCAATTTGAATCTGTGTAACCAACCAACTCTAGCTTAGAGTCTGCAGCATAGTGAATGTCGTAGGTCCTGATGCCCCGAATATACTAGAGGATCCTCTTGGCTGCCTTCCAATGAATATCATGAGGATTCTACATGTATATTGATACAACATTCATGACATAACATATATCAAGCTGAGAATGAGTCAAGTAAAGAAAGCTACCAATCAGCTGGCGGTAGATTGTGCAATCCATGGGTGGAGTGCTTTTTCCTTCTTCAAGGTTGATCTCTGAAAGGAAAGGGAATGGAGCAGCCTTAAATTCAGCCATGTTAAACTTAAATAATAGGCCTGATATGTATTTATACTGAATTACCATTATCCTATCAGAATTTTGGGCAAGTTCAAGCCCCAGAAATTGCTTCAAGAGCCCCAAATCGCTCATCCCAAATGTATCATGGAGGGAAGTTTTTATGACTGAAATGGAAGCAACAGTGCTACCAGCAATAAAAATATCATGAACATATAAAACAATGATAAGAAAATGACCATCATACTATTGTAGATACACATTCAGAACTGATTTACATCTTTGGAAGTTTTGCGAGAGAAGGAAGGCAACCATCTTGGAATACCACTCTCTTGAGGCATGTTTTAACCCGTATAATGACTTTTTTAGTTTACAAACCAAAGATGAATCTTAAATTTATCCCTTGGGATGCTTCATTTATATCTCCTCATGAATATATCCATGTAGAAAGGCATACTTAACATCCATATGATGCACTTCCCAATGCTTGGATGCCGCAATTCCCAAAACTAAGTGAATCGAGTCCATTTTTGCAATCGGTGCAAAGGTCTCATGATACTCCACACCTTGGACCTGGGAGAACCCTTTTTCTACCAGCCTTGCCTTATATTTATAGGTTCTTCCATCAGAAGCAACCTTTTTCTGAAACACCCACTTGCATTGAACTAATTTCCTCCCCGGAGGAAGAGAAACTAGCTCCCAAGTAGCATTCTTTCGAAGAGAATTCATCTCTTCGTCCATGGAATATTTCCATCTTGGAACTTTCCAAGAATGGTAGTAAGAGTTAGGATCTGAACTTATCATTAAATAACAAGTTTCAAACAGAAAATATTCATGACAAGAGAGCACAATACTTGCTCTTTGGAAATCAGACCGAGTTCTTCTTGGATCATTAGGATTTCCAATGTTGTCACCGGTAGAAGAAAGTGTCTGTCTGGCCCAAGTTGGGAGATGTGTTTGCACTTAAGGTTATGAACATGAAATTGATGCTTTATGGTCACTAATATCAGATATCAAAGGTTCCAAATCAAGGTCATCTCCCCCAATTTCATCATCCAAATATTCAGCAGAGTAGGAAGGAAATTCAGCAGTTTTCTCCTTCACTAGTTCTACCTCTTGAAGATGCTCATCGAACCGGACATTTATTTCATGATGATTTGTTTTGTTCTGATATCTAGCAGATTGAAACCTTTAGATTCTTTAGGATATCCAATAAACAAACATTCAATACTTTTTGGTTGCAAATCTTTCCTCTTATCATGCGGCATTCGGGCCCATGTAGTGGACCCAAACACCTTGAGATTCGACACATCCGGCTTGTGTCCAAAGTAGGATTCGAAATGGTTCTTCCCTTTCACGGATGAGTGAGGCACTATTTTCCAAATGGATACAGCATCATTCATGGCCTCAGCCCATAAATTTGCAGCCAACTTCTTGGCTTCCAGCATGCAAGTGGTCATCTCATTGAGAGACCGATTCTTTCTCTCTGCTACATTGTTCTGCTGGGGAGTGTAGGGGACTGAATGTTGAATCTGAATGCCACTGTCAGAACATAGTTGCAGTAACTCATTACTAACATATTCCCCACCATTATCATATCTCAAAGTTTTGATCCTTTTCCCAGATGCATTCTCAATCAGTTCTTTTAATTCAATGAATTTTTCTAAGACTTCTTATTTTTTCTTGATGAAGAAGGCCCATGTATATCTAGAAAAATAATCTATAAAAGTGAGAACATACTGAGATCCATTCAAGGATGTGATGGGAATTGGTTCGCTGATATTAGAATGAATTAGCCCCAAAATTTCTAATGCTCGGCTTGCCTTCCCCCAATCAAACTTATGCTCAGGATGCTTGCCCAAAATACAACCTTTGCAAATTTTGGTGGTAGCTTTGATGACCGGGAGGCCTTCAACCATGAAATTTTTCTGTAATTGCTACAAGTATTTGAAGTTTATATGGAAAAATCTCTCATTCTAGATCCTACTAACCTTATTTCCATGAGTCAGTAGAGCTGTGGGCTTTACATCCTCCACAAAATGGGAAAACTCATAGTCTTTTGCATGATGATTTGCAGAGCCTTTTGCAACAAGTTTCCCATATGCAAGTTCAGTAATTTCTACATCATCTAGGCTGAAGGATACTCTCTTGGGAACTCCAATATGGGTCATTTGATAGACACTCATGAGGTTTGATGCAAGAGATGGTACATACATAACATTGGAAAAATAACCGTGCTCAAGATTTACTGTACCTTGTCATTTTTAGATGATGGTAGAGTCATCTCCCATGTGGATGGGAATGCTCTTGCTGGAGTCAAGAGAAGAGAAATATTCTTTGATGTCCATCATGTGGTTCAAATATCCAAAATCTATGAGTAGATCCTTGGACTTCGAAGTGCTTGCCATGAGGGCATGACCTCTTTCATGCCGGTATTCTCGATCTTGATTTTCTTTCCTCCGAAAGCTTTCTGGAAGAATTATGTTATTTCTATAAAGGAGAGAAGTAGCTTCATCAAGATTATTTTCCATGCAGGCATGTTCAGGGTGGAAGCCCTTCCCGCAATATGAACACTTGACTTTTTCCTTCCCATGGTGGCCTTTGTTTTTGTTCTTCTTCAAGCCATAAGGCTCTTCTTGCTGTTGGTTTTGAACTTTAGGCTTAGGAGCTTTGAATTTGGTTTTGGGGTTCTTCTACTGATTTCCTTTCCCCTTCAGATCCTTGGGTCCTAAAGCAAAGAGGGCTTGATCATGGGAGGATCCGATGATCCCCATCTAGACAAGCTTATCATTCTCGCTTGTTAGGGACTCAATGAAGGCATTGAGTGAAGGAATCTTCCATCCAAGGGTTGTGATATTCCCCACACGGAATGTAGAAAAAAACACTGAATAGTTAGCTACAAGTTTTGAGAGAATGGCGAGGATGAGTTGATCATCCTCCTTATTCACCTCACACTACTTCAGTAGAAGGAATATATGCTTGAATTTTGTGAAAAAATCATTAAGGGTCTCAAAATTGTGAGGTTGAAGAGATATCAACTCGTTTTCAAGATGATAAACACTCAAGTCATCCTTTTTTCCATACAGGGAGGAAATATGGTCCCAAATCTCTTTCAAATTCTTCAATCTCGAGAGGTGGAATAGAAGATCTTTGGAGATAGAGAGACACAAGAAACCGAAAGCTTTATCTTTCTTATTAAAAAATCTAGCCTTGTCTATAACATGAGTAGGCTCTTCTTTTATGTCCATAGTGACCTGGTAGAATCCTCTGTCATGTAGCTGGATCTCCATGTCTCCTTTCCATGGATGGAAATTGAACGGAGTCAAAAGATATACAAAATAATCCATATCAAACTGTTGTAGCGAATGCAGTGAGCCTGTAAAACCTACAAATCAAAACAATAAAGTCACTGTAAGGTCGAATAGCCTGCATATTTCAAGTTTTCATCACACCCAACATAATTGATCAAGCAAGCTTGATCAACAATTCCTTTACTTGGGGTATTAAGTGGTAAACCTTCGGCTTCTGGTGCAGTGCTGGAATTTGAGCTTTTGCTCAATTTTTCATGCAAGATCCATCAAAAACCATGTTTTTGAAGAGAATGAGCTTCGTCCTGCCATGAGCTCTGATACCATATTAATCTGTCACAGTAATATAGAGACTAAAACACGGTATCATAAGAGATTTAAGACAATTAAGCATGAAAATGGCATAATGGTGTTGAAATTAGAATGTTGCAGCTCTGTATAATCAATAAAATAATTATAGTACAATACAATGGTCATGCGGAGTGCATGAATGCCAAGACAATTCGAATTCCCAAGGAGGTCATTCGAATTGAATTAATGGGTGTAGCTTAACTAAATGTCAGCCACAATCGGCACACATAGTTAACCACTAAGCTAATCCATAACTGACTCTCACACTAAGTCCTAATTGAATCAAAGTGCAATAGATGACTAAGTCTAAATGGAAGTGACTCATCACATGTAACTGCATGTCCAAATGAAGGAGGTAGCACATCCATAACTCCAAGTAGCTCCAATGGAGTTAACTGAAGTGACACATGTCATCAGACGTGGTTGTAGGCACCAGTGTTAGCTCCGGTTCATAAATATTGGCAAAAAAAATCAAATAATGAATGGAGGTGCCTTCACAACTTAGCTTAACTGATTGTTAGGTGAAACAACAATCAGTTAGCAATTAGGTACATTTATGACACTCAGATCACCCCAGAATTGCTCCCTGTTTGAAGGAGGAAGCCCAATTATCCTCCCCGAATGAAGGAGAAGGCTTAGTTGGCCTCCTTGACTGAAGGAGGGCGTGGGTGTGCTCACACTAATGTCATAGTGTGCTCATCTAATGCTAAGTAAGTCAATTAAACTTAGGATAGTGGGTAAATAGGCCAAAATTGACCAAATAAGTGTGCATGTTGGGTAAATGACTCCAATACCCTCAATAATCATGATGAACCAATGCAAGTTGTTTGACTAAATTACTTCCTAATATTTATGATATTGTGTTTTATACATTTGGTTTTAAAAAATAAAATCCATTTTACAACTTGAATTTTGATGTTACTTATAATCTAGAATTTTGATATTATGTAGTATATTTTTTACACATAGAATAACCATTTTTTTCATATCAAAGCCATTTACATGTTAAAAAAAAGTATATATATATTGCTAGAATTTTCCTGACTTGCAGGAGTGGCCTTTGGTCTAAGAAACCATGACCAAGGGGCATCTAAGCCGTCCAAATCACATGAGGATTGCACCTAGCCTGGGATATACCAACCCTCAACTGGTTGAATTTTATGTGTCTCCTTCCAACTAGCTCACCCCTAAGAGGAATTGAACCCGAGTCGCTTTGCTAACAAGACTCACACTTTAACCAAATGAACTAACAATAATTGATTAAAAAATTATAGAGTTAGCAAAGATACAAGTTATTAATGAAATTGTTTATCTATTTGAATGTAATACAACTTTAATTTCATAAGAATTTCCCTTTGTGTTTTAGGAGTTAATCATGTCGATATTGTTCAATGATTAAGATTTGCATCATGTGTTTTGGGGTTTAGTGACCTAATTATTTTAAAAATTTCCTTGTAATAAAATATAATGTGATTAACCTTTTTTAGATAATAATTATGAAGTCGATGTAAATATTCATTACACTACAACTAGCATTTGCCCCAAAAGGTGAAAAGGAACGTCGAAAGGAAAAAAATAGGTAGTAAGGTGGATGTGATGAAATGAAAAAGAATACAATAAAAAATATGCCATGAAGAGCCTCCTCATCATTGAAATGTCATGAAGAGAATAATAAAATAACAAAAAAAAATTGGTGGTCCACTTCATTTATTAGAAGATATAAAGACAAATGTTTCACTATTAATAAGCGATTAATAACCTTACACAAATCAAGAAATGATAAAATGGGATGCAAACAAATGGAATAGAAACAATTGTGTGTCCATGGAAAAGAGAGTAGTGCACTTGATTATATTTACTTGGTTTTATTTAGTCTTGCACCCAACCTCTCTCAAATGTGATTGTTGTTGTTACACATCTTGAGAAGATACAAAAAAACAAATTTGGAAACCAATTTTTCTTTATATGAAAGCTTAATTACCTTAAAAATTAGCTCATGCCAAGTAACAATTCTAAAAGACACATTGATTCTACCATTGATTAAATATTCTAGTAGAATTTATTGCAAAGCACCATTGACTATAGTTTATATTTAAAAAAGTTTTGAGGGGTGGGAAAACTGATAGAATTGAAAATTTTTGAAAATTTTGTGTTATGTTCGTCCCTTAGTTAATCAAAATTGAAAACACTACATCAACAGACCTTGGTTCGATTTTGAGGTTAGCATACTAACGTCAAAACACATGAATTTAACATTCTTGAAGTAACCATTTCTTTCTTGGCTTTGAACAAAGAAACTAATGGTTATTTGATTTATGTAAAGCTTTTTGAGTTTCCTAATTTTGATTTTCAAGTCTCATTTATGACAACTATAGTTGTGTGGTTTCTACTAGTTCAAAACATAATTTGGACAATCCATATTTAGATTCATATATACGTAGCTAATACTTAGTAAGTATCCATATACATTTATATAGAAACCTTAAAAATTTTGAGGATAGATGAGATTTGTAATTTAAATATATTTAGACATTGGCATAATTTATACTTTAGGCCAATATTTCAAAAATTAGATGTTTGTATAGAAGCTCTTCCATAAGAAAATGGAGATAATTGGATCAAGATATAGAGAGGAAATTTCATATCCTCTGTCCCACTTCTTGAAAACTATTTCCAAGGTCTAAATCATAAGGTAAAACTCCTAGTAAGATAGAAGATGATATTAATAAGGTTCGACCAGATGTCATGTCCCCACCACTCTACTAGAGAGGGAACGTGACTATAATGCTATCAAACCCGACGAATTTAAGTCCCATGAACATGATAATAAAATTGCGTTCAACTAACAACATGTACAGATGCATAACAGTTGCAAATACATCGGAAGCAATTACATTTATGTAAGCATTCAACATGTTCATCATATTTCATTAAGCAAATACAAATGTAGATATTGACACAAGAGATACTTATCTTATGAAGAAGCTTGTTCGCAACTAGCTATGTCTTTGCAATGTTCCACCCAACCATAGGCCAGCATGCTCCTTAATCTCTCAGCATCACTACGACCCCCGAGTTGGACATGATTCCCACAAGGAACTAGGGGACACAAACTCACACACCATAAGACTATACACCCACAGACAAGCCAATAATCACATCCAAACACAGTCAGCCCAATAATAGATGGGTTCTTCGACTTACTCATCAAATCCAACACAAGGATGCACTACACAACAAAAGATAAGTTTTGGGTATGGACAAAAACGTCTTGGGAACCCAAAATAAAAAATGGAAAATGGGGAAAAACGACCCAAGTGGCCAAATCACCTCAGAAAATGTTTGATGGACTTCCAAAGGAAAAAATGACCTCTATTCACACCCAAAGCGTGGGTCTACCCTCCCATCCACAGAAAATAACCAAAATTGATGGGTTTGCAACCCAAACGGACTAGTAAAATTGGGAAAAAGCGACCCAGGATGAGCAATTCATTTAAGAAACGTTCTATGGGCTTCATGTGGGAAAAAACAAACCCTTCAATTCCCCAATTCATGGATCTACTCTCCCTTGACTGTGAAACACCCAAAAATAGTTTTCTCAGCCGGGTAATGAGGAAAACAACAACCAAAACGCCCAGCAGAGATCCCAGCCACTGAATGTTAACAAAACAACTTCCCAGCCATGGGGAAAACATAAGAAACTGCAAAAACGTGAATGGGAATGCACAGCAGCTCCAAAAACGTGAGAAGGAGAATAAACGTGGATGCATGAAGGAATGGGCAGCATTCTTGGGTGTTAACTTGCCCCGTAAATCAAAATCACGTTTCCCAAAAAGTGATGGCTCCTCCAATTCGAATTTGGACTACCATACTCTTCCCATCCCCATGCAATAACTAACTCAATCATTTTCTGGTAGTAATAAATGATACTATGAATAAGACAAGAAAGGCAGTTGACAACTTGAAGGGTTCTCCCTTTGACATTTGGATTTCCCCCATTGGCTCAAAGGTTTGAATATCCCCCCCCTCTTCCTTGTGAAATCATGGCCCCATCTCTTTAATGTTGCAATATTGACATAGCTAGTTGTGGGTATTTTATTAAGTGCATATTTACATGGTGTAGAAAATTATATTGTGCCATCAACATCGATTTTAATTGCCGAAACGTAAAATGCTAAATTGATGGTAGGCCTTTTCCTTGAGCTCCACACCATGATTTAATAACGCTATTTACATCATATATAATTTAATGCAATTGGGGGTCAAAACCGGGGTGTTACACCAGAAAAATCTGAAGCACATATTCTCATATCAACTTGAATATGAATATGTTATGCATATTCAAGGAGGAATGAATAGAGTAAATAAAGATGCTTCAAAGTGACCTCTTGTATCCTTGAGAAAGAAAATACATACTTCAAACCTTTAAAATAGTGACATCATTTTCATGCAATATGAATTAATCTATTGATTACTATAATGAAATGTCTCTTAAAACAATCTGCAAAATTCTTCTAAATTCTTCTAAATTGTTAAACAGACTATAATCCTTTTTCCAAAGCTAGAGATAATCAAACTCAATAATGTGAGGATTCTTATCACAATGTTTCTAATGTATAAAAATAAAAATAAAATTAAGAGTTATAAAGGTTTTGGTTACATATCAGAACTTTTCTATAATAGATCCACACTCTATATTTGACAAAAGAATATTGTTAAACGTCAGAATTACCTTGATCTATTTTATTCCACCTCCTTTTCAGACTTTGACAAGCTATATTTAGCCTCGGTCTAAGAATCTCATTAAACCTACCAAAAATCCATCCACACCACATTGAATTCAAATTCAAAGAATGTCCAAAAGATTCAAAAGAAAGAATGATTATTTTCTCCACCTTGCTTTTATTTGTTTTCACATCAAATCCAAGAGGCATTGTAGCTTCCTCAACTTCTAATGTTGTGCATTTGGAAGGGTGTTTAGACTTGAAACTTGTTCCTCACTTGACAATTCCTGACAATAGCAGAACATTGCTAACAAACATAATTAAACATTTATAATAATAATAATAATAGATAATGTAGATGACAAACTAAAAAGACACATTATTTTAGAAACTTTAAGAGGTGCCATCATGAAATGATCATTTGTTTCTAAGACAATGTGTTATACCATAACTAGTACAAAAGGAAAAGTAGGCTCATTCTTATGTGTATTTGATGTAGTGTTGCAAATATTGTGAAAATATGGACCACATAAGTCATGACATTTTCAAGGTACTCATACTATTGCATCAAAATATTGTAATTATTTTTTATTTTTTAATACTAAATATGCCACAATTGCAGTGTCAAACATTTTTTAAGATCTCATGTAATAGTTTTCATCGACTCTTGGCAACACGCGTTTTAACTAATTGTTTTGACAATGTAGCAAAGGATTCTAGGAACCAAATTTTCTTCCTCAATCATGATCATTAAACATTAGAAGAGACAAGGACAAAGAAGGGATGCTCAAGTAGATCGTGGCTTTCATGGAGAGGGATGGTTTTTTTTTTAATATTTATATTTTGTTTATTAAATTCACAAATATAAACATTTATATTTAGATAAACATTTAATTTTTTTACATGACATTACAAAATGTAATAAAACATTTTGTTTACCAAACAAAAATATTTATATTTTGTTTACCTAAACTTAATAGTTAAGATTGAAAAAAGCTAAACACTTTATGTTTTCATCTTCTTTTTTTAGTTAACAACAAAGATCTATTACTCTAGCATTCTATCCATACAAACAACAATAATCATGTAAGAACAAGAGACAAGATAATAAGAGAACAATACACTAGATATACATGGTAAAACCCCAAATGGGTAAACATCCACAAAATCTTACAATAGAAGGCATCTCCATATAGACATCACTTTCCATCTTCACATCATATCACAATCATGTATATACAAATGACATACCTATTACTTTATCATTATATCCATACAAGCAACAATAATCATGTAAGAACAAGAGACAAGAGAATAAGAGAACAATACACTAGATATACGTGGTAAAACTCCAAATAGGTAAACATCCACATAATCTTACAATACAAGGCATCTTCATATATACATCAATTTCCATCTTTACATCATATCGCAATCATGTATATACCAATGACATACACAATATTTGATATATAATTCAACAATATATTACAATATCTTTATACTCTTATCTTAATTATCATATGAATTCCTTAATGGTATCCTCTTAATTATCATGTGAATTCCTTGATGGTATTTTTTTTTAATAAAAAAATGAGTTCGCAATGTTATGATATTTCATTTTATTAATACCTTCACATTAACAACAACAACAATAACAACTACTTTGGTACAACCTTAATATAATTATAAATTTATAAAATAAAATAAAAATAAATAAAAACATTAACATTTTACCGACCATTAGGTCCCACATACACTTATAAAAGTTGAGTATAATTATTTGGTCCCACATACCCTTATAAAAGTTGAGTATTGCTAATTAAACATGGTGTTCCACATCATTGACCTTGTTTTTTAACTTACACCATGATGAGATGGGATGATTCATATCCAATAAAGGAACCAAACGTGATCCAGAGGAAGCTTTGTCGTTTGGTTTAAATTGTCAGTAGTGTAGTTTATGTAATAGACCAAGTTCCAACTCCACCTTCCATCCAAGGTGGTTGCGAAGGGCTTAGGGAATATGTGAGTCTCCATCATGTCCTTTCTCGGTTTCTTGGTTAGGCAATCATGTACATGTAGACATTGAGGGAGACAACACTCACACTACAAAAGAAACAACAAAGGAAGCTTTATAATATTATTTGTGGGTCATCAATGATAGGTTTGGGATGGAGGTGGGGCACTACTTCACATGATCACGCAAAAATACTAATTTAACTTTTTTTTTACAATATATATATATATATATATATATATATATATATATATAATCATTGAATCTTTATATTACAGTGATTTAAAACTCATTTTATCACATGTCACAATAATGCCATAGCCAACCACAAGCATGGTTGAATAAATGATCTTGTTCCTCTAGCTTTGTATCCCTACTCCAATTGTGGTGAAAACATTGTCACTTTTACTCCAGTTGTGGTGAAAAAATTGGGTCACTAGGTTGGATCATAAATTGGTAGGGTAAAATCAATAATGGGTCTTTAGTATGGTAAACCAAGGAGGGCTATTTATTACGAGGTTATGAGGGGTTTTTAGCAATTTATGGGAGTAAGTTAAACCGTACATGATTTGTAGGAGTGATTTTTATTGGAATTTGTGGATACTCTTTTTTTTAATGAAATTATAGTTTTTAATGTTTAAATTGCAATTTTGATTGAAAAAATGGATTCAATGTTCTTGATTACTTTCAAGAACCTTGATTATGCAATTCCAACAACCTAAAACTACAATTTCAACAATTTTAAGCAAATTTTGGTTGGAAAATCGCCAAAAATTGTGTGCAAACTATCAATCATTTAGCTTAGACCCTTTTCTATGTGTGGAAGATCATATGAAACGTGCACAAAGACATTTTTTACTACACCATAGCCTACAATTTTTAATTACACCAAAAACATTATGTTAATTATATAAATACATTTGTTATTACATTGCTTTTATTTGAAATTTAAATAGTAATATTACCAATCATTTTTTGAAATAACATATATAACAATTATATAAAACACTAAAATCTCATTTCTTGCATCATATTGAAATGCCAAAGTTGTAAAGATCCTAGACTAACCCCGATCATAAATGATCTTCAACATAATATAATAAATGTTTTATTTATCTAAATGCTAAAAATACATAAGAGGGCCTCAATTTATAGGATTGAGGAGGCCCAACAAACACATAGGACAACCCAAGAACTAAATTGAAAAACTAAATCATCCATAAAAGAGAATGAACACATTCCAATCTAACAGAGAATAGGTTTGCAAAACCACTCTAATACCATGTAGAGATCCAAACTAACACAGATCATAGATCATCCTCGTAATATATGAAATAATCTATTAATCACAATTATATAAATATAAGATACAACTTCAATTTATAAGATTGAGGAAGCCCAACAAACACCCAAGAATAGTTGGGCGGTAGAGAATGCCTACGTGAGCTTACAACTCACACAAGATGGAAGCATTGGAAAATGCTAACACTAACCCCCCCTCCCCAATAAGAAAAATGTAGGGAGAAAACAAAAGAAAACAAACATGGGTCCCAACAGTGAGGCCTTATAAGGTACCTATGTACAAATTCTCATAAGTGGAGGAAATGATTAAACCCCATAGGAAAAAATTCCTCTCCAAAAGAAAGAAAAACACCACTACTGAAAAAGGGCATTGGAGGTGAAAATATAGAAGATCTCATAATGATGCGGTGAATAGAAAGAGTACGAGACCCGCAAAGACTAAAAGCTCCAACCAAAAATTTGAAGAAGATATCAAAACAACCTCAATGAAAATGGTTGAAATTTGAAGAAGTGGATAGGTTGCAGAGGCACAAAAATGGAAAACATTGAAAACCACCACATGATTTCTCCAAAGAAATAAGTGTTGGTTGGGAACCTGAACAAGGCTTTGAACAGAAGCGAACACCATCAACCATCAAACTGTGCAATGAGGCCTGTCGACACTAAAAAGTTCCAAACAAGAAGAATGATTGAAACTCTAAAGAGGGTCAAGAAACCCCATGATGTTAATGGGATTAAAGGTAAATGTAGAAATACAAGTAGCAAATTTGAAACTCATGACTATTGAATGCATGCTCCAAACTACCAAGGCAATTAGATATAAATGCACACCCCCAAAATAAATTGATCCTCTAGAATGAATCCCAACACAAAAATCTAGATGAGGTACTCATTGAAAACTAAGAAAACAACATATTCTAAATGTTCCTATGGACACCAATCCATCTCACAGGAGTGCTTGGGTCACTAGCCACTTTGAACCTTTGAGTAAATATAGGAATCAGTGGTGTGTGCAAGGAAAATTCTTGGTTACACTCCTAATACTATATGTACAAGTGGCATAGAATACACTACTCAAAGATGCAGAATGAAAGGTACCATAAATATCCATCATGGAAAACAATCCTTGATATGGGTCCTAACAAACAAGGCCATGTCAAGTACCCATTTACAACAGAAGAATCAACACATTTTAACATTGATCTCATGAGATGAAAACTACAATATCGAAAACAAATCAAGGTGGTGTGCAACCACTAATTGGAAAGAAACTGAAATTCTTTGCACAACACCTTAAACATAATACAAAAAGGAAGTTGCATTGAAGAGTGGTAAAAACAATGGAAATGACCTCTTACAACAATCTGGAAAAAAAACAAAACTCTACTAGAAACATCTCCAATCAACAAACAATAGAATGCAATAGATCCAGTCTCATCAAACCATACACCATCTCCTCCACCAGCAGGGACTTCGACACGAACGACATAATGAAGAGAAAATTATACCTACAAATGGGAATATGAAAAGTCCAAAACTTTAGACAGATCAAGTACACACTCTAGCTCAGCCAAACCCCAAGAGAAAATTGTAAAAGAAACTTCATGATCCAAAGTTCAAAAACAAATGATTTCCAATGCTAAAACTATGCTCACATCAAAACAATGAGCATGAGGTCAACGAAGGTTAAAAACTCGAATCAATAAAACTTTGAAAAGTTCCAAGAAACCCCGAGCTTGATATCCTCCATAGAAATCAAAGGTACAAAATAGTGCTCCATAAATCTCATCAGAGATAAACTCAAATAGTTATGAATCATCAAAACAACTAGAACAAAGGCAAAGTATCCATTTGGATTCAAGAAATTTATGACCTCCAATGCCCTAGTCATGGTTGTTAAGAATTGTAATCTCAACGGTCCACTGTGGTCAATCATGCATTAATTATTTTGTTAGTAGAGTAGTTGATTTTTTCACCTTACGTAGAATTAGTGACCCATGGTATTCTCTGACCCATGGTATTCACCCATGGTTTTGCTATTATATAGTCCCATAAATGCTTGTGTTAATATTGAGAAGTAATTACATTTCCCACTAGTGTTCCATATTTCTTCTTCATTCCTTTTCTAATTTTTAACATGGTATCAGAGTGCATGGCCTGATCCATTCCTTATTGTCTTGGGTATGCATTTTCACATAGTGAAATCACACATAGTAGAAAGCACAAACATCTAGATCATATCTTACATTTGGAGGTTTCTTATCGAGACGGGAACACATCGCATCTTCATCTCTTTCAAAGGAAAATTGTAGAATATTGAAGAATATTGAAGCTTGAAGATGGAACTACAAGAAGCATTGTTAACAATAAAATTAACACCCTTGAAAGTGTTGGTCCGAAAACATATTTCTATTTCTCCTACAACATGAAGATCAAATTTTTTGAACAATTGAGAGCTTCAATCTCTCATTTGACCACTGCTTCCACAAAGGAAGAAATGTTTGAATACAAAGTGGCTCTAAAGAGGCCAAGTCCATGACCATATAAGGGCCAAAACCCAATTCCTATAACTTACACAGTGGAAAAAATGCCTAACATGGGTATTAATTGTCCTAGAAATATTGAAAATCAAGTTTGATGCCTAAAAACTAGGTAAAGTGGGTTTTTTGAAGGAAATGATAAAAAATCTTCAAAAATCCTAATCCCACATTCATGATTATGAGATTGGGTGCACAAAACCCAATCCTATATAAGGAAGGCATATGAGGTGAATTAGGGGAGACAAATTAGACAACAAAGGCATGGTGGGGGAATTGAGGGCTAGAAATCGCTTTCTACTACAAAGTTTTTGGGGATCAAAGTCATGGATGGTAGAGGAGTAGGTCTAGGATATGGAGGATGAAGGAACTTGCAAGGGTTGTAAATATTTCTCCATGTTCATATATTATGAATCAATTCAACTTTCTTCCCAAATCTTGTTCAATGTTTTCCATTCAAGTTTCATGTTGATGTAGAATTGGTAGGCAATTAGATCTAACCCATATTTCTTAAAGATTGTTTGGTAGGATAGTAAGAATTATTTTGTGGTGAGATTTGCATGTGTGAAGGAGATATGAGGAGCTACAAGGACAACCATTAAGGAACTCCATCAAACTCCAAGGCTACAAGATGTATTCTCCTCTCTTCCTCCCCTTCTCAAACTCCATGAAAGAAGGTTTAAGATATTAGGATTATTGTGATAATTGATTTGTTTTATGTCAATTGGGATTACCCACCCCATAGAAATAGGAGAGTATGATATAACTTCAGTTGTAGAATATTCCACTAACAAAATGGAGACTCCACTAGGGAGATTGGGGTTTTTCTCTTGAAACAAGTTTTCTTGAGTTTTCCCCTTGCTTGGGTGTTACTTACCTTTTAAAATATCTTAATGCATGCTTGATATTTGTATTTAGAGGCTTTAGTTCAGTTCCAGAGCCTAAAATCGGCCTAGATCAGCCTTTACACAACCAAATTTTGAAAGATTTAGATGGTGTTGAAAGCTAGGCTTTCACATCACATTCAAGCATACATTAACGCTCACACAAAACCATCAAAAACAAATATTTGGGAAGGGACGTCCAATCCGGCTTTGTATTCATCTTTGATAATTATTTATACATCATGAGAGAGGTTGGAGCGGTTATACCCACTCCAAATAATCATTTGTTAAGGTTACATTTATCCTTTAAACTATATAATTACATAAATATGATGACATTTAGGAGGTTAAGTGGCCCCCTCAAAATATCCCCCACCAACAAAACATTTGTTTTTCACGAAGAGAACAAAGAAATATGCATCAACATCCTGGGTCTCTTCTCCTACAAAAGTAGTCATCACTGTGCACCGACTATACATATTGGTATGCATAGGTAACTCAGCTACAACAGCCACCAACTTGATAAGAAAACACACGTGTGCAAGGCTCTACTATGACTAGTTATTCTTCAGCCTCCATCTTTAATCTGGCAGTAGTCCATCGAAGTCTCACCCTCTCCAACGGGGGTCGATTATCATCTTACGCAATGAGGTCTTTTGGTTTAAAGCCTCACCCTGGCTCATATAATCGGCATCTCCATCGGTTCAAGCATGTGGGGCCTTTTGGATCTTCAACTTTCTATGTCATTTCTCTATCTTCTGGCTCTCCGAGGTCACAACTCAAGAATAGTTTCAACATTTTGATATTGAGGGGTTTAAGCACATTGTCATCATGTCTCATTGGAGCGCATTTCTATGTAGGTGTATGATATCTGCTTGAATGTAATTGTCATCTTTTGAAATTCCTTCAAGATTGTGTGATTCCTGCTCCTGTGCATGATTTTGGTCATGACCGACTACTTGTAGTTCGACCAACTTAGCATGACTTGAATTACAATGGTTGGAAAGAGACCAACTTGATTTACATAAAATGGAGGGGATCTCCTGCCTCTATTGAGACTCACATTTAACCCCCTCTTGAATTCAAAAAATTAGAGTCACGTTGGTAAAGTGTCTTAGCCGACATAACATGGACTCCAATGTAGACTTATTAAAAAAACTCCAATAACATTTGAATTATAGACACTTTTTAAAATAGACCACTGACTAATTTTACAATGACATATATACCCCACTTAAATGTTTATAGAGAGAATGAAAAAACTGCGCTAGTTGGAATATTATCTCGGTGTTTCGAGCCACAAAATAGGGCTCATCATCAAGAGAAAGTGTCTCAATGAACAACTTAAATGTTTATATTCTTGACCAAAAAGGTACTTGGACCATCACACTAGGACTCGACTAATCACCATATATTTTTACAATATCGACCATCGACTCAACTAGCCTTTCCATGCCTATGACCATGCCGACTATTTCTTGAAATATACGAGTGGTAGGGTTGACCCAAATTATATTGTGCAAACGTGACGATGGATTATAATTCTGGGAGCAACTGAAAAGAAGTCTTATAAGCATCTGATTGATTGTCAGATTGATATCTGACAGTCGATGTTCACTCTTTAGTGTTAATTAAAACATGCTTGCACTTGGTCGGTTGCATATCGACTAGAATGGTCTGCTTCTAATCGACTGAAGTGGTCGGCTTTTGATCGACTGAAGTGTTCGGCTTCTTGACGCTAATTGCTCAAACACTGGCTTTCATTTAAGATGGTGCTCCATTCAGAGTCAAGACACCTGGCCTCACTCAGTCATATTATAATATATCATGGTCGGCGCGCTGCAATATTTTTAACTATATGTAAGCCTTCAATGTAAATCCCACAGCATTGTCTTTTTTTTCTGCAATCTACTTCTGCCGACGAACAAGAGTTACACAACAATGAAATATTTGATTGACAAGTGTTCAGTGCGCAAGCTCTTCATTACTTATCCGACATATTCTATTCAATAATGGTTGAAGTTCTTGGTTATTGACAATACGCATGGAAATAATATTTCTGCACTTTATGTCAAATACACTTTCAAGATTCCACATCTTTAAGATTTTCTTTGCATTTTTCTTCGCATCCTCACGATCTCCTTCGATGGACGGGCTGGATTGGTTGACTAATCACGATCTTATATTGATTGGCTCTTAATTTTCTTCAAATAGTCGATTCTACTGACTACAACAAATATACTAGCAGACGTCCAGTCGATTGCATTCTTTGGTCAATATACTAGCGATATGCTTTAGTCAACAGACGGTATCAAATAGACTTTAAAACTGGAATTATTCATCTTTATTCCTTCAACATGATACACCATGTTGTCGGCTAACCTTCAACCAACACCATCGACCACCAGTCAATGTATATCACAACATTCTCTGTCGCAACTTTTGGTAGTTAGCTCCAAGTCAATGAAATAATTTCTTTGAGATACTAACATCAGAAAACATGAAGATGTGTAGTTTAGCCCATAACATGAACAAATTCCTAGGTTAGTCATCATTTATAGCATTCAACCATCCTAACGGGAAGAACTTTCCAAACGTCGATGAGGTCTTCAAAAGGAAGATGATGAGTCTAGTCTGTTGTTTTATTATCCAATGGATTTGAAGTGGTTGCTTGGAGGACAATAGTTCTAAATAATAGGTTTGCTTGACTGATACACCACTTCGCTAGTTGACAGGTCTGCACTGGTTAACAGTGAAGTCATGGTCGTCATTGGTCATTTGTTTGCAGTTGGTGTATCTACAGGCTCCTACACTGCTTGGGTCTCCTGGCTTCTGGGAATGTCGACCAATACCTTCAGCCACCACCATCGGCTTGATTGTCCTCCAATGGTTGTAGATAAGTAGTCGATCTGCAACAAAGGTGCTAAACAGAAAGGTCTTCATTAACATGTATGGTCCCTCATGTGGATGATATATGGATATAGGTGATTTTGATTTGCACAATCCAGCAACGCAATGCACTGAAGCATCACCCTTCCTTAATATTTACATAGCATCAATAGTCGACCTTCCTCAATATTTCATGCAGCATCAATAGTCGGTTGTGTTTGAGCTCCGTAGGTTGTGTATCAACTCAAGAACATATCACTCCTTTTACGATAACAGTATTTAAGCTTCTCCTTGCAGGTATTTTTTGATAGCAGTCTTTTTCAGATTCACGAACACACGAGCAGTATTTTAATATTCATGATGTCCTTATTTTCGATCCAAGTTCGAGCCACCCCACTCGCTGATGTTGTCACCCAGCCGAGTGAAGGAGGCAACGACGCTAGATGTTGAAAGTTGGCCTTTCATGTCACATTCAAGCATACATTAATGCTCACACACAACCATCAAACACAAATATTTGGGAAGGGACGTCCAATTCAACTTTGTATCCATATTTGATAATTATTTATACATCATGACAAAGGTTGGAACGGTTATACCCGCTCCAACTACTCATTTGTTAAGGTTACATTTATCATTTAAACTATATAATTACATAAATATGATGACATTTAGGAGGTTAAGTGGCCCCTCAACAAATGGGATATTGGGTTTATTAGAAACACACGGGTAAAGGAAATGTACAACCACATTTTCCATCGAAAAATTGTGGGTTCATGCTAGTAAATTCGTGAGTTCCTTGGAAACTCGCGGGTTCAGGTCATACACAGTCGCGAATGACACAAAGTTTAGTATTTTGGGCATAAAATCCTAATTTCTTGTCTGTTTTGAGTGATTTTATTTGCTATCTAAAGCTTCAGAAACCTTCTAATTGATTTTATAATATAATTTCATCTATGTTTGGTCAATATTTTAGTATTTGTTAATATTTTAAAGAGTTGTGTGCTTACTAGCTTGAAAATTGTCAAAAGTTGTCAAAAAATAGGAATCGCAAATCACTATTTTAGGCCTATGTTTAGGGATGATTTTGAACTGTGAAAATTGATAGATTATGGTAGATACCTGTTTGGGCCTTTCATGAGAATTTTTTAAGGATTTAGGATCAATTTCACTTGAATTTGGAAGTCTTAGAAACCTCCTTAAAAAGATAGGAAAATCACCTTGATTAGTAATTTTTTGAGTTTTGTTCAAGTTTTTTCTTTAAACAATTTCTCAGATATGAATGTTTAGGAAATATTTGACATTTATATCCTTTATTTCAATATTAATGGCTGAAATTTTGTTTGATTTGGTCACTTTAATCACTTGTTTGCATCTAAAAATTATCGGAAAAATTTGAAGAACATGACACATTGTTTTGATTTATGAACCTCTAGGCCATGAATTTTGAGTTCCGTGAACTTGATGAATTGACACACAACATGAAATCACAGCTAAGACACATTTAATACCATCATTTAATTCAAATTCATGTAAATTCTAAAAAATACGGACCTATCAGTTAAGATCAGTTCAAACACAATGATAGGACCTTGTTCATTATTTTAAAAATTCTTGATATAAGTTGTGTTTGAGCCCTATGTATCCTATTCACTCGAACCTTTGGGAGATATTGTAAAAGAGAAATAGGGATCTCAAGTGTAATAGTCTAGCTTTATTTTTTATCAAAATTCTGAGCCCTGTGTATCCCTTCACTTGACCATTTGGGTGCTCCTGTGAACAAGAAACATGGATCTCAAGTATAATAGTGTAGACTTTATTATGAAGCATATATTTTTTGAGCTCTATGTATCCTCTTCACTTACAACTTCGAGTGGACCTGTGAACAAGAAACAGAGATCTCAAGTGTAACAGTTGATCAAACCTCAAAAATTTATTTCAATGAAAAAACAAGTTGCTTCATAAACCTCAAAGACTCATTAAAGTTTTTGTATCACCTTTTTTGATCCATTGAATATTTTACTTGATTTAGGGATATTTTTGTTTTAAATATTTTGGAAAGTGGGATACACAAGCATGTTTGAAATATTCTCGAAGAAACCTCTTACCTTGATTTAGTATAAAGAGTTCATTGAATGAAAAGATAGGTTTAAAAGCATATGTGCATTGGATTGGTTCAGTATCATAAGTCGCAACACCATCAGTTTCACCACCACTTCTTGAAACTAATCGAATTACCTTTAAAATCAACGCTTAATCTAAAATCAACTAAGATTCTATTTTTTATATCACTAACAAGATTAGGCTAGGGATTTGGGTTAATATGGTGAGTTAACACTCCAAAGCCACAAAAATTTGAAGCTAGTATTGATTAAAGAGAATTAAATCCATTAGTAGAAAAGAGTGCATGCCGGGAAAGCGCTTCTAACACATGCATTAAGCATGAGGTCAATTTGAATTAGTAAGGGAGGTACCCCCCTCTTGCTTATTTGGTGGGAAATGGGCACATTACATTATTTCAGTTAAGTGACAAGTTTTCGGGCTGAAATCACTTTCTTGAGATATCTAGTCTATGTGTGTTATCCTAGACTAACGAATGTCCTACCCGACCACTGATTGTGAAGTGGTAACTGTAGTTTCTTTTCCTAGGGCATCACAAAGACTTTTGTGAGTGGGGGGCACTTGCAATACCTAAGATAGACACAAGGTTGTTTCATCTCCTTGGGAGGGTGAGTAGCCAAGAGCTAACACTTGCACCCCTGGCGATTGAAGAATAGTGTAACTGGTTCTCATACCTTCACTATTTAGTAATTTTTTAGGCGTGATGTCCCTCAAGAGCTACTAAGTTTTGGAAGGCCGTATAAAAATACAACTTTTCACTAAACCTTGGTTTTTTCGAAAGAAGTTTGCTTGTTGTTTCCTTAGGGACATTTTTAGTGGTGTGGACACTTTTATTTTGGTTGGAGTCTAGATTGCCTTTAGAATTATTTGATTACATTTTGGTATATTTTTTCAATTCTAAAACCTCAAACATCAAAGTGGCTTCTCTCCCAACCTGCCAATCACGGTGGAAATGAGCTAAGTCACCAGAACTTGAAGGCCCCGCTAAAACAAAAAGACGAATACAAAAAAAAAACTCAAGAGGCTTTGAAACTGAACTATTTTTAAATTCAATTAAAAATAATAGAGAAGATCAACATCAACCTAATCTTGAACCATCTACTGAAACAATTGATACTCTTTCTCCATTTGAAATGCAAAAAAAAGAAAACCATATAGCTGATCCTGCTAATCAACCTTTGAATCTTTTAGACCCATTAATACTTGCGGTAAATGAATCATCGGATAACCTCAACCCTCTTTTCACATATTCAAATAACATGCAAAATCCTACACTTAGCCCTTTGGCTTCTTTAGATTCTCTAGGAACCACACCAGTTCAGCCCCAAATGGTGGTTGGAGGAGTTAGTACCTCCAATTCAACCCCAATGACAATCCCAACGGTTAACGTGCATGTTAATAACATAATTTCAACCAACACTTCAGTGTCAGTTGGTACAGTTCTAGGTTCCAATCCTAGATGTACATCCACTTCATATACATGTATCCCTGCTGGAGGATGTACCTTACCAATAATGGGTTTCCCATATGGTGGGGCTTATCAAGGTCAAAACTTACAAGGAGTTAATTTGAATCCTTTTGGTCAACCTAATACTTTTCTAGGTTCCACTTCTAAAGGAAACTTTACACCTTGGAATGGTAAAATTCCTGATGGAGGAAATGGACCTTGGAACATGAATACCAATTGGAGCAATCATCCACAAATGAGTGGAAATTTCTTGGGGGGTTATCCTCCTACTAATCCTAGCACAATGTCCGGGGGTAACCCTACAGCCCCAATGACCACTATGCTACGGGGCATTCCACCTATCAATCTTGTCTCAAACATGAGTGGTATGGATCTTGGAAGTAACTAATATTTAGGGAACCTACCCCCACATGGGGGGGAATTCACATTGAAATACTTCTCAATTACAAGGACAGTATCCTTGGAATGGTCAAATCATAGGGAACTATCAACCTTGTTGGAGTCCACATCCACAAGGAGGAAATTCAACTTTCAATGCCATCCCACAATGGAATGGACAAACTCTTGGGAATAACCAATATTTTTTGGGTCCTCCTTTTCAAGGAGGAAATCCACCTTCAAACATAAATCAAACCCCATGTCATTAGAACTATTAAGTTCCAACCACATATCAAACACCTATGATGGAACCTATTAGATCACCATTTATAACCACATTGAATCTACTGAATTTATCTCGATTGACTAATGATCATGTTCTACATATGAATGGATGGCCAACTATACCAACCAAACTTCCTTCAGACATACCCAATTTTGATGGACGACCAGGGGACGATCCATCAAATCACATGATGACAGTTAATTTTTGGTGTTCATCCAATTCCCTATTCGATGATAGTATTAGGTTGAGGTTGTTTCAGCAGACCCTCATGGGAACCGCTGTGAAATGGTACATTGAATTGTCGTGTAATACATTCACATATTTTTCATCTTTAGCCATGGTATTTTTGACACATTTTCAATTACTGGTTTGCTATGAGACAGGTACCAAACTTTTTACTTCTCTTAGGCAATCCTCTTATACTCATATATCTGAGCATATACATGAGTGGAGGAGACGTCGAAGGCTTACTAAAGCAGAAATCCCAGATCAATTCTTAGCATATTAGTTTGTAAAATTGCTATTTCCTACTCTTTCCAAAGGTGAAGCTATGTCAGGAGCCATGACTGAACAACAACGTGATTCAAAGTGCCCAAAAAATGGATTTGATATATTCACAATTAGGCACTCTTTATGAATTAATACCTCTTGTTGTGAGACCTACGTCTGATCCATCAAGGCCATAAAAAGGAACTCATACCGATGGTTTGATTGGCTCTATCATCCCAATTGATCAACTTACCCAGCAAATGGTACAAGTGTCAGTTCAAAATTCTCAACCCATAGCTGGCCAGGAAAAATAGCAACCTACAAATCCTACCCAAACTTCGGAAATCCTAACGGTCCAAGCCATTGACCAAAAAGTAAAAACTATGAAACAAAATAAAATTCCAAATGCTAATGTTGGGATAGGAGATGCACCTAGAAGGAATAATCAATCAGAAGGCAATCAAGAGAAATAGAAAAACAAGTATCCTTGCAAAATTTGTCAAGGAGATCATCCTACTCACCTATGCCCTCATATGGATGGCATTCATCAAATGTTATTTCAATGCAGTGGACCACAACAACCTGTTGTGTTGACTCAACCTTTTCCACAACAATAACAGATGGTTGTTGTAGCTCTGGTACCCCTATAAGGGGGAAACTAGGCAAACCCTCTGCAAGGGGGAAATTGACCCATTGTCGACATATTTGGATTAAATCATGAGGTTAATGTTCAAACAAGGGCTCATTCCTATGACACACCACCTAGTGTTTCAGGCCCATCATGACCAAAACCAAATGGTTCTCTTACTATCGAGAAACCAACCATTGACATAGTTCCTCGACCCCCCAAAGGGATTTAACGTAAATCAAAGCATAATCCTAATGCGAGAACAAGTCAAAACTATAGTATAGTAAAAGACTTAGCTTAAGAACCTTATGCCATGTCGGCCTTGGAGTTATTACAAAGTTTCCCAACTCAAAGAAAATCACTATTGTCTTCCATAGGCGCAATCGATGTGAATGATGCTAGTTTGATCAACTTTGAATTAGAGAAGTCAACAAGTAGGATTCCATCACATGTCACTTTCTAGATTAAAGCGTTATCACATGGGATGAATATTTTTTGAACTATTATAGACGAAGGAGCCTCTACTTGGGTCATGTCTTTAGGATGTTGGAAAGCCTTAGGATCACCCACTTTGAAACCATCCCACACAATACTTAAAGCATTTGATGGACACTCGTTCCCACCTCATGGACTCATTACGGCTTGCCCAATTGAATTGGGAGGTAAAATAGTTCAAGTTGATATTGAGGTAGTGGATGCACCCATAGATTACAATCTGCTATTGGGATGTAATTGGATACATGCAATGACGATAGTATTATCTTCGGTATTCTGATTAATTAAGTTCCCCTACCAAGAGAAGATTATTGCAATCAATAAGTTAGATTACTGCACACCTGAAACCAATATCCACTCAAATGTACCTTTTGTGGGGAATTCAAAAGTAGTGATTTAAGATGTGGGAGTTGGGATGTTTAAATACTCTTCCCTCATGGGAACCTTCACAATCCCACCACCAACATCTACCCATCAAACTGCTCTAGTTTTCACCATTACATCAAAAGTTAACTTTTTGTTAACCGTTTTGACCGAATGCACTACAACGATGGGTTCCACTTCATCAAATGGAACTACGGTGAGAGACATCCAAGTTCAAACTAGTTAAGGAAAGGAAATACATTCAAAAAAACTTGGAGAGACTAGGAGTAGTACACCTTTGTCTACCATAGAAATGTCATATCAAGCAATTCAAAATTCTTTAGCAGACTTGGATCAAAATACTTCTAAATTGGAGGAATATGATTTGTATATGCTACCTGTATGGGATATTGATACTCCCAAAATTCATGAAATATTATATCAAACCTTTTCATATGATGAAGCTATCATGGAAGTCATGAATATCTCATAATGACCCTCGGAGGACATGCATCATCAATCAACATTTCTTTCTAAACCGGATTCATTAGAGGTTAAACCTGAAATTTTTTATCTTGATGATGATATGGAAAGGTACCAATGCCATGTCCAAATACACAATGCTCTTTCAGAAGGAAATTTTACAAACATTTCAAAAATAATTCCTATTAATATATCCATTAAGCTTGACATCACCAATATCAATATAGGTGCCAATTGCTCTCTGGAGGAGGCATCGATCCTAGCATTGCCGAACATGAGATAAAAACCTATCCAAATGTGAAGCCTGTACGACAAAAATTACATCCAATAAATCCTAAGAAATATGTTTCCATCAAGGCAGAAGTGGAAAAGCTGTTGAAAGCTAGCTTCATTTACCCTGTACCGTTGACTGAATGGGTATCCAATCCTATTTCGATCAATAAAAAGCAAGGGACAATATGAGTCTGTACTAAATTTAGGGATTTAAATTTGGCTTTCCCAAAAGATAATTATCCCACACCCTTCATTGATCAGATTATAGACGAGTGTGCCAGTAACAAAATCTTTTCATTTATGGATGGATTCTTCGGTTAGAACCAAATTTAGATTAAGAAAGAAGAGCAACATAAAACGGATTTCATTTTCCCATGGGGAACTTTTGCGTATCAGAAAATTCCTTTTGGACTTAAAAATGTCGTAGCTACTTTTCAAAGATCCATGTCATATGCTTTCCATTATATTATGAAAATCTTCAAGGTTTATCTCTATGACTTGAAAACCAAATCTAGGAGAAGAGCTGAACATTGTGCACATTTACGTGTTGTTTTCCTTTGATGTTGACAATATAACATTACATTGAATCCACATAAATGCATATATTATATGGAGTCTAGGAGGTTACTTGGTTTCATTGTATCTAAGGATGCGATACGGGTAGATCCCCTTAAGGTTGAGGCAATATTGTAGTTTCCCTCCCCGAAAAAGATTAGACGGTTTCAAAGCCTACAAGGAAAAGCAACATTATTAAGAAGATTTATTGCTGATTATTGTTGATTATGATCTTTTGATGTAGTGAAACAAGCCCTTGTGTCAACCCTGGTGCTTAGTCCCTCGGACTACCAAAGATGTTTTATTATATTTGGTGGCAACTGAATCCACTTTAGGGATGGTTTTGATCCAAGAGGATGATTCATCTCGAGAACATGTCATATATTATATTAGTAAGGGCCTTGCTAGCCACGAATTTTGATATTTCCAAGTGGAGAAGTTATCCCTGGCAGCAGTTCATGTTGTCCAAAGACTTAGACATTATATAATTCCAAGAAAAACGACTATAGTGGCTGAAATGAACCCCATGAGACACATTTTTTCATGTCAAATCATCGAGGGAAAGTATTCAAAATGGATAGAGAATTTGATCTCGAATTCATAAACACCAAATCCAAGAAGTCTTTAACATTTGTAGAACTAGTGTCTGAGTTACCCGACAATAAAGAGGAAACAATAGAATAAGAGTCTTGGGAAGACAAAAAATTATTTCTCATTGCCACTACTGATCCTTGGTATGGAACATCAATTATATATCTCCAAAACTAAAGGATTGATGCTCAATTTTCTAGCATTGAACGACGTCGCATCCGATACCAAGCACGAAGATACCTTATTATTGGGGATACTTTATACCGTAGAGGAATAGACTTAATTCTAAGACATTTTTTAGAGCGGTCATCTTTCTGGATGGGAAACTGCCCAAAAAATATTGCATGCAGGGTACTTTTGACCCACAATCTTTAAATATTGCATTAATGTCATTAAAAGTTGTCATCCTTGTCATATATATACAAGAAAAATGCATGCACATATCGCCTCATTACACCCTTTAGTAACCGTGGGCCTATTTTCAAAATGGGCCATTGGTTACATGACAATCAACCCACCTTCATATAATGGACACCACTACATCATAGTAGTAGTGGACTACTTTACAAAGTGGGCTAAGGCAATGCCTACATTCGACAACACAAAAAAAACAGCAACATATTTCTTATTTAATTATGTGATAACTAGGTTCGATGTACCCAAAGAGATCATCACAGACAATGGTATCCATTTTTGAAATTCGTTTATGGATGAACTTATGACCAAGTTAGGCTTACAGCAGGATTTTTCCTCGCCATATTATCTGCAATGCAATAGTCAAGTAGAAGCCATCAAAAAAAAATTGAAGACCATGATGCAGCGAATGGTTAATAAGAATAAAACTAACTGTCATGATAATTTTCTCTGCTCTCTAGGCTTATCATACCTTAGATAAAACAATGACTGGTTTCACTCCTTTCCAGTTGGGTTATGGAGAAGAAGATGTGTTACCAATCAAATGTCAGATCCTTTCATTAAAACTGGCTATCAAACTCTTACCTAACACTTCTACAGAAGAATAAAGACTCCTCCACCTTCATTCTCTCGATGAAACTAGAAGAGAGTCCTCATTAAATGTAGAAGCACACAAGAAAAGAGTCAAATACCAATATGACAAAGTATCCCGTCCTAGAGTCTTTTCAAAAAGAAATTTGGTTTTGGTTTATGACCAAGACAACGATAAAATAGGAAAATTGGAAATTTGTACCTAAATGGTTTGGACCACTTGTTGTCAAAACAATGTTAAAAAGAGGTGCATTTGAGTTATTCAATTATGATGGGTACCCCTTTTTGGAGATAAAAAATGGTCTCTATCTGAAGAAATACTTTGCATAGGCACTGAGGCCTTGCAACAGTTTTGTTTTATTATGTTGTATTTTCTATAATAAAAAAATTGTACAATAGCTATTTCATGCACACACTTAAATTGATTGGTATATGTACTTGGAATATGTCATTGGAATATTTCACTTATTTGGGATATGCGGATGGCACCAACCGTGGCTCTCGAAACATTGCTTCCGCCACATCGGTAATATTCACACCTAACAATCAAGTTCTTAGTTCGGGAGCCTCTTTCCTTGGACCTGCGACCAATAATTTTGTAGAGTATAGTGCAGCCATTGAGCTTCTAGTTGAGGCTAACACCCTTGGAATCCAACGAATTGTTGTTAAAATAGGCTCACAACTTGTTGTATCTCAGTTAAACACTCAGTATCAGGTTCGCGATCCTATACTGTTTAGAAAGTTTCTACGAGTTCCTCTTCTAGAACATCATTTTGAATCAATTGAGTATATTCATGTTCCTAGAAGTTCAAATAGTCTAGTTGATTCCTTAGCTAACTATGTACTTGATTGGCATCTTTTTCATACATCATTCCAATAAAGCAAGCATGTATTTTTAATGCATGGCACCATAATTGAGAAAATCTTTCAAAGCATAAGTAAAATTTGCAGTAACATTCCTTTGTATAAAGTAAAACCAATTACATCATAAACCAAAAAGTGTGTTTAAGTTCAAGACATTTTTGCAATAACTTTGCACACACAAAAAAGAGTAGTATAAGCGCTTTCTCCCTTTTATATTTTTCTATAAAATAAAATATTCAAAAAAATTCATAAAAATTCGAATATACGGAAAATTCAAAAAACACTTTTGAATTATTTCGACTTCCTGATCCAACATGAAGACTCACCTACAACTGGTAGATTAACGAGTAAATGGCTCATTGCTTCTAAGATACATCCTCGAAAGAGGTGATTCCTACAAGAACGATAAAAAAATGAGTGCTATACTTATCTTTGTTATTTCAGATATTAAATGCATATATTGAAACCTATTGGTTTCCTAAATTGTTGGTTTATGATTACTTTTACAAGATGTTGGAGAAATTGACATGTTAAAACTATTTGATCTAGGATTTGAAAGATATACCACGATTCATGGTGTTTTATGGTTTTGGTCATTTTCACAAGAATTGGTTTGAAGTACAACCACAACCCCTTTTCCCTACTTGGCCATGATTCCATATTGGATAAAAACTGAAGCTAATTGGTTCTATTTCACTTTCTGTCGACACATAATCCTACTTCAAATAGCCTACCTATGGAGGGAACATCCAAATGAGTGTGCACAACTAGCTCAGCCCATGTTTGCATACATATCCTTTCCTTGGCCTGACCCATTGTCTTGAAACATAGGCGCACTCCCTTGCAACACTCGTTCCCTCTTATGTACTATAGAATTCTTTATTATTTTTCGAGCTAATACATGAAAAAGCACTAAGAATTAAAAAACACTAAAAAATCAAAAAAGGAAGATTACTGAATCTATTCATAATTCATCATGGAGAAAATGGAAACATTCAGTCCTGGTTTCCCTTGAACACAACACATATCCCTGCATTAGTTGTAAGTACACCATTTACATTTGAATTAGGAAGTTGTACCAGTAATTTGAACAGATATCCATTGATAGGTTATCCTTCTTGACATCTATGGATCTTTCGTTAATTCATCTGGAATTAGAGAATTTCAAAATGGTTGGTTATTCAAGTGTTATGTTTCCAAGTGTCACTTTGCATCCTGTTGTGTGTTCAAGGGAAGTCAAACCAATGTCATCCATTCCTCAAATATTTCTGATCAATCATGTTGACCTTCCTTGTGTTAGTATACAGTGTTGGATCTCGCAGCTCTACCAAATTATATTAGCCTATTGATCTCATTTTGACGTCAGTTGATGTGGGATGCATTAAGGCCCTCCTTCTTACAGATTCATTCCTATTGACGCCAAATTGTCATCTAGAAAATGGATCTAGGAACCCCTGTGAGTACCTTGGATCTTGTAGCCATTAGTAGCAGGATTCCTCACAAATGACAATGGGTATACATCAATGAGCCCTCATTTTTTTATTATACAAGTGTTTGTAATATCCCTAATACTGATATTCTACTGTTTCACTATTCTAGGGATTGCTTGTACTTTCAAAATGTGTAAGAACACTAAATAAAAATTTGCATGCAAGGTGCCATGCTAATGGCCCTAAATTATAGTTGAACTAGGGAAAATATTTACAGGAAGAAGGTAAACACTTACCACTGTAATAAATTTGATGATACTCCAGAGATAAGCTACATGCATATAGATTTGGACTAGTGAAGTAATGATGCTTCCTTTCCAGTGTTACCACCTTGCAGCATGAAACCCTCTCCTTAGCTAAAGGTGACATTTTTGGTCAAGGAGGTTGCGGATGGGCGTGAGAATTTGTCAGGATGTATATTTTCCCATGCTAGAGAGAATGACCAAAGCATGCAGATATTTTGACCTCTCCAATTTCCATAACGAATTGGTTTACCAGTCTAGTGCTCATGCCCTCAGCCTCCCCTATATGCTGATAGCTTCTCTGGATGAGAAAATTGATGGTTGATAGTTACTCAAGGAAGTAGAGTGACCCTACTGATGAAGATGAAGTTGACATGTAGAAGATAGAATGGGATTCAGAGACCCAATGAATACCTTGGGGATTTCCAGCTAAATACCCAACTACACACATGAACCTGCAAATAATATTTCGGTGGATACTGAATCGTTGGATATGGACGAATACAATCAGTGTTGTTGATAAAACTGGATGGTCTATCCCAAAAGAGATTAGGGCAGATATTTGCACAACCAAACCCTCATTATCTGAAGACATCATCTTCAACCCCAACTCCTGAGGTTGCACAATGTGCTGCTACTCAAAATCTTGAAATCAACATTAATAATTATAGATATATCCTTTAGTCCAATAACCCTTATTAAATAGAACCTCATGCGCTTTTAGGGTTTGCATGTCACTTTTAGGTTTATGCTTCACTTTTGCATGCATGCAATTCTAATTTGATGTTGACTTTTAAGCCTAAAGAAATAAGGCTTCTTTTATCTGACTGATGGATTTAATACTGAATGGATGTCCCGATCTATTCTAAGTACCAAATTTCCTCAGTCAATTCCATCTTATGCAATACCCGCTCAAACCTATGGTAATTAAGTAGGTTAGTGAGTGTTTTGTGCTTAATTAGAGGGGGGCATTAGACTTCTTCCTGCTTGAAATTGATTTTCCTCAAGAAACTACAAACTAGGATGATGCAATACATGCTCTCCCTCCCATGTGGCATCCTCCATAGGCAATGCTTTCCATTTTACCAAGTACTCTCTAATCACGCTATTTTGGAGTTTCCCTTCTCACACCTATAGGATTCTCTCTGGAATCAATACTAACAACCCTTAATCATCTAAGGGAGGCAACTTGGTGGATGGATCAATGTGTTGTCCTACTATTTTTTTGAGGTTGGACACATGAAACACATTGTGAATTTTTCTCTCCTATGGGAGTTCTATTTAATAAGCCACCTCTCCAACCTTCCTAACTACCTTGTAAGGACCATAGAAGCAAGGTTTTATTTTTTCTGCTCCTTTTTTCTTGAGGGAATATTTCTTGTAGGGTTTTAGATGTAAATATACCAAATCTCCTACCTTAAAACTCCTTTCAATCATGTGTCTGCCTGCATATAACTTCTGTTGACTCTGTGATTCCTATAGATTCTCCTTCAGGAACTTGAGAATATCTTGACTATCATGTACCCAATATATGGCCTTGGGTGCCCTACTGTCTCCAAAATAAAAGTCTACAAAGTTGAGTTCCTCATATCCATATAGAGCCCTGAAAGATGTCATTTTACTAGACATGTGGTGGGTAGTATTGTAGCAGTACTCTCCTAAGTGTATCCATTTAATCCATGTCTTGTGTTTCCCTGTTACATAGTTTATTATATACCCCTCAATCCACTTGTTGATAATATCCATATTCCTTTCACTCTGGGGATGATAACTTGTGCTTGTAGCAAGTTATGTCCCTACCAATATTAATAGCTCTTGCCAGAAAGAACTGGTGAACTTACTGTCACAATCATTGACAATGGTTTTGGGTATCCCATGGAGTCTGAAAACCTCTCTGAAAAATAACTCAGATACTTGCGATGTTGAATAGTCTAAAGAGATAGAAAAAAAGTGAGAAAATTTGGTTAATCGATCTACCACTACATATAAGCAATCTCATCCATGTACCTTGGGTAACCCTGTAATGAAGTCCATCGAGATACTTTACAATTTCTACTCTGTTATCAGTAATGGCTGAAGTAACCCTACCAGATGAGTATGTTGAATCTTGTTCTACTGGCAGATACTGCATTCCCAGACGTGATGTATTACCTCCCCCTTAAGTCCCTTCCATGAGAACCTCTCTCGAATCTGCCTATAGGTTTTCAAGAACCCCTAATGTCCTGATAATGGTGAGTCATGTGATTCCTGTATGATCTTCCTCTTTAAAGCTTATTCTATGATGAGGTATATCCTACCTTTCTAATAGATGATTCCATCAATGATTCTATACATGTCATCCTGGATCTATCCATCTAATAACTCACAAGCAAATTTGTTTTTGGAATATTCTACTAAGAGAAGAGACCTCTAGTCCATGGATATACTCATGAGGGATAATGAAGTTGGTCGTCTGAATAAGGAATTAGCTAGTACATTGTTCTTACCCTTCACATTCTTTGGAGCGTTCGCTCTGCATCCACACCCATGATATCATCTCCTCTTCCCCTCCGTCTATGACGAGGTAAGCAGTCAAGCTGCCATGGTCCAACATCTGCATACATATGACAGATTGTCACTATGTTTCATCACACCAAAACATATCTTTTGAGTTTATATATCAAAAAACACACAAAAAATTAATAATTAAAAAAACTTTAAAAACAGGGTTTGGGATTCGTTACCAATGTCACCGTATGTTGCTCCTGGTGGTAGGGGCATGTCAGGGTCTCCCCGGAAATCTATTCCCGCATAGGGATAATCATCGATGGCAATAATCTGTCAGGGCCACCATGGAAAGAAATCAATTGGGTAGGGGTTAGACACCCTACCTCCACCCAGTCTGTGCATAGCATATGCCCAACGTCATTGGGACAGATCTCAAACCCCATGAGGAGGAACGTCAACTCTAGGGCTTAGCCCTAGAACACACTCAAAGAAGAACGTGCTTAGTTTACTGTTGAAACCTAAGTTTTGTAACCTGCCCATCTTGCAATCACTGAGATACTACTTCATGTTCTCAACAACGCGGTGCTCCAATCGTAAATTGTGGGTCTCATGCACTCCACTGCATAGAACATCAATGGTCGTGAGGCCTAGTGGAGTGATGCTAGACTAGCTATCTTGGAGAGTGCCAATAGTATGGCCTTCAATCCTAGCACCTGGATGGAGTTTGTCGGGATTTGAATCCCAACCTTTTTCGTGTCCAGAAAATAGTATACTGCAATGTACTCATCAATGGTGAGGCCACCTTCGGGCCCGTGAGAGCGTAGGTTCACCACCTCTCCCCGTCGAGACAATCCTGTAATGAAGTATATGTCCTCCACCTCTATAGTGAGGGACATCCCATCAATATGGAAAGACTCTGAGTCTACATCCCAGTAGTCTACTAGCATCTGCAGGAGTCTTCGATTGGCCCTTAGGCTACCAAGACACCAAATGTCAAAACCCCAAATTTTCACAAAAATTTAAAATTTTGAGATAACATAAAATGCTGAAACTGCAGTTTACTAACAGCTAAAGGTTAGCAATAAAAGAAACAATCAAATGATTAATATTACATAATCTCAATTATGTTAACTTAGCAATTTCCTTTTTGTAACATGAATAAGGTTTACTTGCATATTGTTTTATTTCAGTTTACTGATGATTTTTCTTAATGACCAGTAGGTGGAATCTAACTTTGAATCCTGGACTTACTTAGCATTTATGCTAATGCAGAAAGATTACTGGTTCTTACAAGTTTACAAGTATGATCGAACGAGTAACGTTTAAATATCATAAAGTATCCAGAAGTGTTTTTATTTGCAATTATAAAGCTTAGTAAATAAGCTTCTAAATTCCATACAACTTCTATGAGGTAAAAAAATTTTGCTTTCTTCAGTTTTTCTTGTAAACGAAGTTCAGATGATTGAGTTTCTTTCTTAATCGTACGTAGTGACAGTAAAGAGACTTACCATGGCTCTAAACTTATAGTTTTAGTTGCTTAGTAACTTCTACTTTAATATGAATATCTTGCAACATTTTATTGATTGTACTTTTGGTTATTATACATTATCATACTACTTACTTGAGTATCTAACTGCTCGATATTTATCTTATGTAGGGAAACTTACAGCCTATAATCTTCTTGACATTATAGTTTGATTAGTGTAAAAACCATACTGTCTTTTCACATAAAAACATTGTTTGCCTATACTTCTTAACTTTACGTCAAACCACGTGGTTCTATTGATTATAGATTCGAGTAGGATCATTCCATTGTAATTCTTATTATTTCTATAATACTTTTCTTGTATTAAGTTAGCGTCTATGAACAGTTTTCTGAGGTTGATGCTTTCAAAAAAGGTCGACTTTCTATCCTATGCTAAGCACCAGTTATTTTGTATAATCCTAAAACCATTCTACCAAATATATAGATATGGTAAGTTACTAGCAAAAGCCAAGTTGAGAGCAACCATACTCTAATAAGTCTAAACCCAATTGAACTATGTAAAGAATTCATAAATATGTTCTACTCCTATACTAGCCAACTACCATTGAATTGTTGGTTTTTATAAGGCTTTTGAACATAGATAAACTATTTTATTTATTAAAAATACAACTCTTAAACAACATTGAACTTGTAAGAGTTCAAGAATTTACTCAAAACTATGCAATGAAATCTTTATAATTGTCACAACTTGATTTGTTGTTTTAAGGGTATAATCATGCATAGACCACAATGTATTTTAATATAGAAACTAAAGTAGTTCTATGGTTTAAAACCATCCAACTTAATCTCTTCCTAACAAATGATCATTACACTTACTAAGGTCAACGATAATGAAATATGGTTTACCAAGTATTCTTATCGTGTTAACAAGTTACAATATAATGGGCATATGTTTTATGATGAGATAATTTCTATGCATGATTGTTTTTTAGGATAAACCAAGGTTAAGTGGTGACTCCAATTTCTAGGTCAACGTTGATTTAACGTTATTATCCCATTACTGAACTAGCATATCATATGATTCGAATTACAATGAAATAGCATGGTTTATAATATAGTTTAAACATCATATGATCATTATTGAAATAATTGGGTATTATGGATTGCAGACAGACTATTGAAACGACCCACTGCATGGTTTTAAATATTGCGAATACGTGGTCTTCTCCTGGCCAAGTGTTGGAGGTATAAAATTCATCGTAACCCTAACCCTTTTCCATTCTATCTCTGTAGTTCATGCAGGCCCTTGAGGCTGCTCTGCATGGTTCTCATAGCGATCGTAAGCTCTCCTTTGTTCCAGTTGCCCCGATTCTTGGGTTAGTAATGCTTTAGTCTCTTGTATTCGATCTTGAAGCCATACTTTGTGACTATGGTTTTCACTCTGCAAGTGTTTGTTGAGTTTTTCGATGCATTTGGCTTGTTGTCTGCTCAGGCTCCCTCTCATCATCCTCGTGGCCTATTGCTATGTGACAGGTTGAGCCTTACTGGTTGTTGAGTTTAAGCTCTGCATAAAGGCTGTTAGCTTCCTTTGCACTTGGTTTGCAGCTGGCCTGTATCCCAACTAGTCTTTCTTCATGACCTGCTACTCCTTGTATGAATCCGAGAGTTCACTTGCTATTGGAGAGTGCTTTGCCCTCGTCGTAGGGTTTGGAAAACTATAAGTACACGTTGCAGATGGTGACAGTCTTTCCACAAGACTGTTCGACATTCAAATAGAAGGTAAATTTTATTAAATTATTTTTATATTACAGTATTTGTTTTCTTTTATAGTAGGTAAACATATATTTAAGTACTTCGTGTACTAACACTTTGTAACGGAACTTCTTGCAGGAGCTTGAGACTACCCATTTCCACTAAGGAGAAAGTAGGTCGACTTCCTTCGAAGGCCATAGATTTAGACGGGTAAGCCCTATGGTCAAATGTTGGGTTCTTTCCCTACTTGTATCTAGGCTATCGTTGGGAGTAACCCTGAGTTGGGAAGCTCCTCTAGGCTCACCATTAGTTATGCAGTCTCTTTTATAGGTCGTTGTTGTTTTAAAAAAAAGTCTTCAAACCCTCGCTAGTTGATGGGTCAACTTGGCCATGAGCTGAGGGTTGTAATTGGGTTTTTAATGTTTATCCTTATGGCTTTTTTTTAATATAAAACAACATTTCTCTTGTTAAGATAGTTCTGTCTTCGAGCTTGTCTCGGTTTACCTCATTGCTAAAAATATACTCTGTGTACTCAGGGTTTTTTTTTTTACCCTTCTCGACTGTGAGTGAAGTTTTTATTACTATTTAATGTACTTTGTAAAAGATTATTATTAATGTTATAAATACTGTCACAGAGTCATGGTTTAATTATAATCTTACTTATTTTACTCAGAGTTTCGAGCTAGGGTTTTTCTTGTGGAAACCTTGTGTAAATAAAACCTTCAGTTATTTACTTTACTTTGTTAAATTTGTTTTTAATTAGTGTTCAGGTGCGTTGTGCAAATATTCCAGTTATGATAATACAACTGTCTTTTACTTGTCCTTAAAGGACTATAACAATTTATAATAGTTTAGTTGATTATTATTAAATAATCCTATTAATCAGATTATCGCTTACCTGGTTGCTATTTGCGAACATATTATTTGTTATTAGGGTTTTGACCCTGTATTTTATTTTACAAGTATATCTAGTTTGTAAAAGTTAAAGAAATAGTTCCTTTTATAAATAACATTTATTTAAATGCTAGTTATTATCATATTTTAGTTATCTTTATTTAATAAAATACAGATAGGGTTTATTAAAGTTCTTTGATAAGATGTACATAAACTCTGTACCTAGTTTGTTCTTAGAATTTAATTATGTTATTAACACCCTACTTGAGGTTCGAATATTTGTATACATAGTTAGTTATTATTATTAGTACATAATCTAAGTATTTCTGGTTTAAATCTTTACTTAGCAGAATATAATAAAGTGGTTTTACTGGGTTATTCCTACTGCCTCTGCTACAGGTTAATAATATAAACACAAGTAATATATATATATATATATATATAGTATGTCACAGTTTACCCTCCTGCATATTTTGATTTCAAATAACAAAATAATGTACTGTGTAAAAATAACATCTTATCTACTTGAGTAATTTATTAATATGATAAAACTGCTACCTGTAATGAGTTATGGCTATTTCTTTTCTAGCATACTTACATCAATAAGCTGGTTAAACAATAAACATAAATGGACAGGTTATTGTTCTTCTCTGATAATAACCTACAAACAAAAATAAATTACTTTGATATTATGAAATGTATAATACATCTATTCATTTCAGTCTCCTATCATATCCTTTATCTATTTTAAATACCATACTTACATCAATAAGCTGGTTAAACAATAAACATAAATGGACAGGTTATTGTTCTTCTCTGATAATAACCTACAAACAAAAATAAATTACTTTGATATTATGAAATGTATAATACATCTATTCATTTCAGTCTCCTATCATATCCTTTATCTATTTTAAATACACTACCTGTGCTGGAGTATGGTCTGGTCCTTCCAGATGTGGAAAAATGCAGGTTAGGATTATTTTTCATCTATTTCAATTCATTCTTTCAATAAACTAAAATATTACTAACTCTAACAGTTCACAACTAAACATTTAACATTCATTATTCAGTCAGACTCACATTTAACCATCTAACACAGTAAAATAAAAAATACTTTAGAACCTGATTAAGTTGGACAACAATAGCATTAGGAGGTCGTTCCTCCCTACCAAATCCTAGAGAGCACTCAAACAATGTCTCCTTAGCACCCCCAAGCCTGTTCCTGGTCTCCTTGGATGAGAACTAGTGGATCAAGCAAACAATATACTAGTCCATTGACTCAATAATCACTCTGCACTCAGTAGTAAGATCCTTCAGCTAAAAAGCTACACTAGATCACTTAGCAGTTGACCCCTCAAAATCTTTCCACAAATTCCCTCACCATTGAATTTATCTGAAGTACATTACCTAAATGAATACTTCTCTACAATGAGCAACCTCAACTCTCTTCAATGGGCATTTTGATCCAGATTGCCTAGGTCTTTTGGGTCAGTTGTCATTAATTAAGCCACCTGCTGTGATCCCACTTTCTTGGGGGATCATGATCCCAATTGTAGGGAGGTTTCCACCTACAACATTTGGAAGAGGTTTGAGGATGCTGCCACTTGTCTATTTTCTCTCCACACAGTCTCCTCCACCAACTTGACCAGTAAACACTCTTTTAACAACTTTCCTAAGATGTTGTCTCCACTTTTATTTATTTATAATTAAAATATTCAGAGTTACATTCAATATCCTTGACTCTGTTGAGTCATCAATTAAAACTTAGCATAAAAGTTAACATATTGTCGTTAAATAAAATCAAATATGATAATATTATTTTTTCAAAATTGGGGCATGTGACATACACGCCCCCTTAGAATATAACATCGTCCTCGATGTTATTTATTCTTCATCCTCAGAATTCCCTTGGAATAGAATCGGATATGCATCTCGCATATTACTTTCCAATTCCCAGGTGGCTTCCTCTGGACTAAGGTGCTTCCATTGCACCTTCACCTATCCAATGGTGCAGTTTCGAAGTGTGATCTCCCTCCGCCCGAGGATACAGTCTGGTTCCACCAGAAAATCTCCTTCTGGTTCCACCTATACATCATTCTAGTTAACAACATGAGTAGCATCATGAACATATTTCTTTAATACGGAAATGTGAAAAACATTATGTACTCTTAAATTGGGTGGTAATGCTAATTGGTAAGCTACTTGTCCAATCCTAGACATAATTTCAAATGGTCCACAATAACGAGGTGCTAGTTTTGCACAACTCCCCAATCTCAGAGAGCTCTTTTTGGGCCTTACCTTGATGAACACATGTTCACCTACCTGAAACTCCTCTGGATTTCTTTTTAAGTTTGCTTGAATTTTCTGCCGATCCTGTGCAACTTTTAGATTACCTTGCACCTATTTTACAATTTCTTCCATTTTCTTTAACGGTTCAGGACCTAATACCAATCTATCCACCAGATTACTCCAAGAGATAGGAGTATTACATTTCCTTCCATACAAAATTTCAAAAGGACTAAATCTGGTTGATGTCTGATAATTATTGTTATAAGCAAACTCTACCAGATGCAAATAATCCTCCCATTTACCTGGCTGGTATTTCACATACATTCTTAATAGATCTTCCAGTAGTTGGTTTACTCTTTCACTTTGTCCATCTATTTGAGGATGGAAAGAAGTACTAAAATTTAATGTAGTGTTTAATCCTTTAAACAGAGACTTCCAAAAATTTCCTGTAAATTTAGGATCTCTATCTGAGATTATTACTTTCGGTATTCCATGCAATCGAAAAATCTATTTTAGAAAAATATCAGCTATGTTTGCAGCTTTATATGTAGTTTTAACAAGTATAAAGTGAGTTGATTTACTTAACTTATCAACTACTACCATGATAGAATCATTCAGATTCTGATTTCTAGGAAGTCTAGTAACAAAATCAAGACTAATTATCTCCCATTTCCAGCTAGGAATGGGTAATGGCTGAAGTAATCCATCTGGATGTTGATGTTCAGTTTTAACCTACTGACATTCAAAACGCTTAGCAATATATTCTACAACTTTGGTTTTCATATTTGGCCAAAAATATTCTTTTCTTGACATAGTTATAGTCTTTTGATAGCCTCGATGACCTGAGTAGGGAGTTTTTGTTGGGCTATGGGCAGACCGGGGTTTTATACCTTTTATCTTCGCACCAACAAATGACCCACAGTGTTGGCCCTTTCGGCAACAACCTGCGAACAGGTTGCAGTCTCACCCAAAACAGCTATGGGGTGCCGCAGAAGCAGGTTTCTGCAAGCAGAAGAGGGATATTACTGTACCTTTAGCCTTAACAAAGAAAAAATATGCAGTATAGATCGTTAACAGTTACTTAATTAGCTTCTCATTTAGATAAACATACAGTTGCTTGCTTACCCCTTAACTGGGAATTCACATTGAAGTTACTATCTAACAGTGATCTTATCTTATCACTTATCTACTTATCAAATGCATAAAATAGAAACAAAACATCAAGAACCACCACAACACAAGATATACGTGGTTCACCCCCAGTGTAGGGGCTACATCCACATAAATTTGCTTATATTCAACTCTTTACAAACACACAGTTCTGATCTGCGCACTCAGCTGCAGATCTTCTCAGCAACCCTAATTTGCGCACTTAGATGCATCACCTTTCTTACAAACCCTCTGTGCACTCAGCTGTAGAGGTCGTCCACGCACTCAGCTGGGACTTATCCTTAAACCCTAAAACAGGTATTTCTTCCTTCGCATCAATTCATCATACATCAAAGTCTCAAAAGGCCTAACCTGAATCCTTTACACAAGTGCCTATTTATACCAGTGCACTATTACAATACCATAAGCTTAAACCATGGGCTTAAAAATCATGAGTTTAAACCATGGGTTATTTACAAAAAGAGGGGCTTCGACCCAACCCCGACACCCCTAAGACTATTTTGGGTCGCAACTCCGCTTACAAGCTTCGCACCAAAACTGTAGAGTTGTCAAAACTAAGGACGTTTAAGGTCAGAGCCCCAACAGGCCCCTAAGACTCACCAGTGGCCCATCCTGGGACACTCTGCTGCTTCTCTGGTGGGAGGATCTTGTTGGTGAAGATAGTGAATTTCTTGTTGAGGCTGCGCATGGTGTCATTGGCTGCTTGCACCTTCTCCACCAACTCCTACAATGATGCTGTTGATGCTTCGCTGGCTTTGTCCTGTGCAAATGCATCATATTCCTTCAGAACTTTGAGCTGGCTATTCGCAGCAGTGCTCAACTGCAAGGCTTCATTGATAAGGGGATACACAGAATTTTCCAACAGTGTTGCTTTCATTCTGCACGACTCAATTTCCTGCTGGAGTTCATTACTTTGATTTACTTTGAGCATCTTCTGCATAGGAGGCAGAGTCTTAATTTCTTCTTTCACTGCATCCAACTCTATCTGTCGCTGCTTGATGGTTTCTTGCAACTTTTCTACTTCTGGATGGTCCTACAGGTTTTCCTAGGCCTCGAAACTTTCCTCTAGCAGTTTTGTTGTGCTGCTTGCAAGATATGAGATCTTTGTTACTGAGGCCTGAATATCTCTACGACGCTGTTCCTTGACCTCTGGTGGACTCTCCGGAGTGATGCGAAGTTGAAGCTCCGTAATCTGATGCTCATGCTCTGCTTTCATCCTCTCTATCTGGCTCTGTGACTGTTGTGCATAGTTTTTCAACTTAACTATCTTCTACTCTAGTTCTTCTTCAGCCTGCATGTTGAAGTCAGGGAGATTCTGACATGCCTCATCCACTACCCCCGCCAGTTCAGCCTGCTTGCTTTTCACTTCCATCTTCTTCTGTTCTGCTTCCTCCAACTGCGCTGCAAAGCTCTCACTCTGCTTCATGGCATTTTCTAACTGCATTTGGGAGTAGTTTTCTCGTGCTTGAATCTCCCTTATGATCTCCAATTGACAAAGGTGTAGCTCCAGCATAGACAACTTGGTGTAATCTATTCCAACTGTCATGCTCATCTGTGAGCGAGATGCTGCGTCAGTTATGATGATGGTTGCACTTGGCACTTGTCCTTTGTTATCTCTAGATGGCCATTATCTTGTGTCTGGCTGCGCGCTTACTAGGGCACTACTTGCTGCAGCGCCAGTCGCTGATCTTTCTGCTAAGTCCTTCAGTTTTGCAATTCTCTGTGCTACGCCAGTGAGCACATCAAGATGCGTAGCTGCAAACTCTTTCCATTTGCTGGTTAAGACTTCTGTGGACTTCATCAGGGCCTGGTCAAGCTCTTCAACCGTCAGAGCGGGTTCTTCGTCAATATTCTTCTCTTTTGACGCCTTTGTTTTCTTTCTGGACCGAGGTTTAGTCACTTCCTCTACCTCTAGCGACTTGCGCTTATCCAGGTGATTGGGGTCGGAGATTGTCTTGACTGATTCTTCTTCTTCTTCATCACCTCTGGCATCGCTACCATGGTCATCTCTACTCTGCTGCAACTCACTTTTTTCTTCACTTTCTTCTAGTGGGTCTTGCTGCTATGTCTGACTAGGACCTGCACCCACATCTGTCATTGGAGGGACTGTTATGCTGGGCTTTGTCCCTGCATCCTTCATCCACTCAACCAACCACTGCTGGACTACTGTGGCGATGTCCTCCTGGGTCACCACGTATGGCAACTTCCAACATGCATGTTTTTTATCTGCCCGGGCCTGGATGAAGACATTGTGCATGTCAGCCTTGAAGTTGGTCGCTCCCGCATACTTAGAAAATAGCTCATTACTGATCCACGGTGTCTTCAAGATATCATAGGAAATATTCATCGAATAAAAGGTGAACACATAGTTCATCATCTACTGGAAGGTTTTATCCTGCGACACCCACAGATATGCTTATCTTGTTGTGCCAGGCATGTGCGGAGGCACATCAACAAACTGTGCCTCGGTAGGTTATTTCCATCCTACCAATGCAATAAGCACTAACAACCATGAGTAGTGAAAGGGTCTACCTTTCTCCTGCGCATCGCAGACATCTTCGAGGAACTCCTTGGCAATGTATGCTTCCCAATTGTAACTGTAGCCTTCGGCATAGTTCGCAACAATACTGGCAATTAGGGCAGATACCTCATTCGGTCTACACTTCCGCATTAGCTTGCATGCTAGCAGTTTTGTGGCGAAGCGAATGTTCTGGTGCTAGATTATTGAGGTTTGATACCCTTGCTTTCCCTTCGTCGGCCTGAAGCGTTCCTTCATGCTCTGTGCTAGCTTCGTGTCTTCATGCTTTCCCATTAACTCGATGCTAGGATCACGCCCTTCCTTCGGCAAGCCTGTAATCTTATGGATCGGTTCTCCGTTAATAGGGATTCTCTGGTCTCCTATCCATAGGTTCCCATCATGCACCAAGGCCAATAGCTGCTTGAACACTATGGTAACCAGCGTGCTGCGACCAAAGTGGGGGACATTTATCATTTTCAGCAAGCCTACTTTGTCCAAGCCAGCAGCCCACTATTTCACTTCTAGCAGTGTCGCTCCAATCTCCATATAATAGACAGAGTGCAAGTATTTCCCAGTTGTGAACTGTGGAAATTTCCCACGATCATTCATGTCATGGTCTACGTACTTCAGCCGCTCTATTTTCCCTGTCATTGTTCCAACCAGCTGCACACCCTGTGGCAGCAACGGGGTGCGTAACGTGAACTTGGATTTCCGTTGGGGTGGCTGAACTCCTGGTTGCACAGGTGGAAGATATGGTGGATGCTGCGGTGCAACGTTCTCATCATCACCAAGGTCTTCGAATTCTCCAGGAGGATTCATCACAGGATCCTCTGGTGTCTTTCCTGATGGTTGGTTCCTTTCTTCATTCCTCTTAGAACGAACTTCTACCCTAAACTTCTTCCGGGTTGATCGTGTCTGCATTGGCTGACTCAGCACTGTGGGAGTCTCTTCGCAAGGTGCAGATGTAGGTGTATTGCTCATAATGTTCTGCAGAACCCTCTCTCTAAATTCTCTCAACAATTCTTGGACTTCACAATCAGATGACATGGACTGAACTCTAAAACTCAAGAAAATGCGTAATGTGAACTTCGTAGGTCTGGGTGTCTTCTTATAGAATCCAATGACCATTTCTACCATAACTGTGCATTGAAGACACCAAATCTGACAGAGATCTTATCCAAATGGCGCTAGATTCCTTAAAATCTCATCATTACATGCAGTTAATGCAGTTAACGTACCGGCGCCACCAAATCTAATTTTTTCCAACGGTCAAATTTTGAGGTTCGACACACCTTTCCTCTTTGGCACAGCCAGTAACTTTGGCTGTGCCACAAATAGGGACATTTGACACAGTACATAACTTCGACACATCCTGGCACTAGTTTCGACAGAGCTTCGAGCTTCGACCCCCGACAGTATTTCTTCGCAGTGTCCTTCTGACTCGGGAATATTAATGTTGCGTGGATCATCATCTTCATCAATGGCGAGGTTATAGCATTCTACTGCATTAGCTTATTGTTCCTTCCAATCAGGTTGGTACTCGGCTATGTCTTTATCATCAAACACCTTAGTATTGATCAGCCTAACAGCTGCGTCTAAAGCAGGGAAAACCTCATTAATAGAAAATGTAAGCACAAAACTATCAACAAGACTATCCCAACTTACAGTACCATGGTGAAGGTCCACCTCTGCATACCAATTCTTCGCGACAGGTTCCAGGGTGTGTACAAACCTATGTACCCATTCTTTAGAAGGTACACACTTCCATGCTTCATAGCATTGCTCCAAGTGTTCCTGAGGGCTAGTCTTACCATCAAATCTATTGCGCACCTCCTGAGGTTGACCTGTGAATCTCAGGTGGAGAAAATTTTGGCAAGCTTCCCAACTATGAATAAACTTCTTATGACCATTCCACCATCTGGGAGCTGTGGCTCTGAATACTGAATCTTGAGTCTCCCTTTTCTGTGAATCTGATACCTGCTCTAAAAATTGCACAATAAAATCTGTTGGGTCTGTCAAGCCATCAAAAATAGCTAAGGCTCTTGTCTGTGAGCTAAGACATCTGAGAGACTTGGTGATTCTTGCACATCGATGTCCATGTAGCTCATACAATCTATTCTGCCAGTTCTCTAGGCTGTCATCTGAATCAGTCATGCAAGAACTGTCACACTGCCACTCCATTATACCTTCAGTAGTAGGGTTAACATAGTCTTCTTATTTGGCTGTGATGTTGTAAATATGATCTAAAATATCCTGATCTTCATCTCTGACTGGCTCTGTATACCTTTCTCCTTGAGAAGGGTCCAATGGTACTATGACTCTCAGGCCTTTTCCTTCGAAAGTCATCTGTCTCTTCTTAAGGTTGATTACTGCATCATTTTCTATTGCCCATTCAATTCCTAGCAAGGCTAGATAGGGGTTACTATCATCAATTATCTCAATGAATTCAAAATCTGATAGGGTGCCGACTCCATCAATATCTACTGGTACACTCGGGAATCTTCCCAAGGGCACAATCTTCTGCTGATTGGCTAATCTCAACTGTATAGGGGACCGCTCAAGCTTAGGTTTTCCCATTTGTTCCCATGTCTACTTAGTTAGGACATTCACTTCTGATCCGAGGTCTAAAATGATATCAGTCATATCATACTCTCCTATCTGAGCATGCAACCTCATTTCTCTTCCAGTCCTTCTAACTCTATTAACATTTTTCCCTTTATCAGAGCTTCGCTGGGATTCGCAAGACTAAAGAGCTTTCTGTAACTCATTCAAATCATTCTTGTTTCTTAACAGCTTCATACAACTTTGTAAGAATGATGTTAGTGTACTTACTTGATCCGGCGAAGCTTCTTGGGAGTGCGACTGCTGTTGATGCTGTTACGTAGTTGCTACTGAGGTTCTTGGATCAGCAAAGTCCCTTTTAGCTTCCATAAATGTTTCTTTTTCTCTGCCAACATCAAAGGCTGGAATCTTCTCTGGGGTCTGTTGCTGCCGCAACCTGTTTCCCCGATTTTAGTCTTTTACTTAAACTCAGGGACCCCTCCTTGTCATTTGTTGCTCGAACCTACTGTTGAAATTTTGGCGTCTTGGAGCTTATCTTGTGTTTGAAATTGATTGCTCGACTTTTAAGTGTTTGGCCAAGTTAGTTTGAGTCGTGCGTTTTTTTGGTACCCGTCAAAGTTTAAAATTTTACATGAGCAGGGGAAAAGACGGTTTTTAGGGTGAAAATTAATCCTAGCTATGATGTTTTCTCTCTTTGGATCGGGCCTCTTTTGGAGGAAGTAGAGTCTTATTTCACCCGCCGTTGCGGCCCTTAGAACAAAGTCTCCGCCCGACCCACTTCTCTCCGACGCCCGATTCGGGTTGTGAATCGCTTGCCCCAGAGTTCCTGTTCACTCGACGTTGCGGCTGGGGAAATAAAGTCGGGCCCCGACTTGAGTTTCACCCAACGCCTGAACTACCGCCTTTGCAGCTTCCGTCGCCTGTCCGTAGCTTGCATCCCATCCGCCGTTGCGGGTGGCGGAGTAGTCTGCCCGCCGATCCGCTCTCCTCCGCCGCCCGATCACCTACGACGCTAGTTTTCCACTTCCTCTCTTCCCATGCTCTCCCGCCGTTGCGGCTCCACGAAACTTACCCATCCGATGCCTGATTATTAGCCCACCCGACAGCCGTTTCTCTTCATAAGTTCCGCCCGTAAAGCCAGGCCAATTTCTTTGTGAATTTTTCACTAGGGTTATAAAATTTTGATGTTCGATGTCTCAAGTTAGTGGATAATGCGCATAAATTACGTGCAGGGAGAATCACAGGAGTCACGAAGGCGGCCTGCGGCAAGAAAAGAGACAACCCAAATGGAAGACAAAAGCGCCACTGAAGCGTTTCAGTAGTTACTGTCATAGGGTAAAACGTTTATTCAAATGATTGAAGAAAACGAAACGGCCAGGAGAGAAGCTGAATCGCCAAGAGCGCTGAAAGGTCACGCGCTGAGGGAACCCAGGGGACATCAGTTGTTGTTTAAATAATGGGAAGCCCGATGAAAAGAGGGCTTTTTCCCTTAGCAAATTTTGTAACTGTTGACTCGGAAGAGGAACTATTTCGTTTTTCGAAGTAAACTGCAATTTTGTCTGCTGGAAAGAGTAAAGAAGTGAAATGTACCAATGCTATTCAATGAATAATGCTGAAGAAGAACTCTTTCGTGTTCAGCTGTATTTCATGCGCTGTGAGGATATTTGATGTTTCGAACCTAAGTTCTTGTTAATTATTCTGCAGTCTTTTCTGGGATACATTTGCACTATGAGTAATAATTGCTGTTATAGAATGATCGGTTAACTAGTTATTTGAATATTTGTAGTTTTCATGTGCTTTGGGAAAAGTATCAGCTATCTGTAGTTTTCTTACAGTATGTGATTCTTTATTGCTCATTTAAGATGATAGCCTCGCTCCCTAGGGATAGTTTAGATAATTAGTCATTTCCGTTCGTATCTGGTTTGTTTGCTTGTGAGCATAAGACGAGAGGTAAGAACCTGCGCAGCACTTTGTGACCGCCCCCCTGCATTTAAACCAGCCTGCATTTAATTAGGCACGTGCATATCATTTCCTTTAAGTCAAAAAAAAAAAAACTCGGTGGGCCGGACCGCAACCGGTAAAGCCTTTGTTTGTTACTTTTGACCTACGGTAGCTGGACCGCAAACCGGACGGATTCCCTATACCAAACAGTCAGCGGGCTAGTTGGGAACGCTGATTGGGGAGAATCCCTTACTGTTGCCGCCT